>OX589600.1:5659200-6088660 GCA_951329385.1 Polia nebulosa | reverse complement strand
CTAATATTTGACTTTGACTTTGTAAACTTCACCGGAAATCTAGGATATTAATTTAATATTTTAAGATTCGTTTCACGTTTGCCTTGGGATTAAATGCTAAAGTGTAGTATTTTTATTAAGTATCTCTTATTTTTATCCGGCTGCGTGACGCACGGGAAAGTAGTGTGTAAATGTGCCCAGGGGTCGCGGATAAATTCGAACCCGAGTTACCACGCCCCTGGGCACTCAGGCAACTGAAGGAACAGGCGTGGGTTTTCAGTAAAAGTCGGACACGCCCTCTTGCTCCACCCAGAGCGGGAGGTTATTGGATGATTTCGCAATCCCACAAAAAAAAAAGAGGCTATGTATGTATGTATGTTTGTCCCTTTTTTTTTTTTTTTTTTTTTTTTTTTTTTTTTTTTTTTTTTTTTTTTTGGGGGGTGGGAAATCATCCTATGACTTCTTCCGCTCTAGGGTGGAGCGGAAGGGTGTGTCAGACTCTTACTGACTAAAACCCACCCCTGTTACTAAAACCCACCCCTGTTATGTTTGTCCCTTTGGGGCGCATTAAAGACCAAACGCGTGGGCCGCTTTTGATAATTCTTACGTCAATTTATTCGTCTTAATCTTGCGAATGCTACTAAAGATATGATTACTATCATATCTTTAGTAGCATTCGCAAGATTAAGACATCAAAATACAATATGGCGACAACCAGACGGCATATTGTGAAAAAGAAAAAAATTGAAGTCGACGAACTATATTAAGTTAGGTATCAATATAATGGGTTCGAGGAGGCGACTCCAAAAATATAACTCACCAAAATGTAGAAAATGAAAATAATAAATATTTTCAAAACATCGGACTGTAAAAAACAGGTAAAAAGTTCCAAACAAGTCACTTTTCAAGCAGTCTGCATCTGCAGTTGGTGGCATGAAATCAATAATTGAACTAAAATAACTGCCACCAACTGAATCTGACTGCTTGATAAGTGACTTGTTTGGAACTTTTTAGTTGTTTTTTACAGTCGGGTGTTTTGAAAATATTAAATTTTTTAATCAACTTTCAAAAGGAGGAGGTTCTCAATTCGTCTGTATGTTTTTTTTTTTGTATGTTTGCTACGCAATTTCCCCGCCAGTTGTGAATAGCTTTTGATGATTCTTTTTTGTTTGGTAAGTCATACATCAGAGGTGGTCCCATAAAACAATTATCGAAATTACTTCAGCACTTTTTGAAAAAATCAACCTAAACTAAAAATATTTATACACAGATGACGTTTTGGTTGTCTCCAATTATGTTCAAATTACATTGGGGTTATCCATTCGGGCATGACTTTATTATTTAGTTTCAGTTCTTTGCGGGTACAACTATAAAGTGAAAAATATAAAACATGTTACAAAAAATACCTTTAATTTCGGAAATATTATAAATGTTATAAATGCGTGTTTGGATGGATGTTTGTTACTCAATCACGCCAGAATGGCTGAACGGATCTGGAGGAAATTTGGCACAAAGATAGATTAAAGTCTGGCATAATGGTGGAAAGTTGCTGGCAGAAGTTTGTTTTTGTATATTCGTTTATCCCAGCAGTAGCTGAACAATTCCATTCTGGTTTTTTTTTTGGGTGAGGATATTGATGTATTTATAACCCAATTAAAACCAATAGGTACGCAATACTGTATTTGCCTTAGAATATACTACAGAATGGCATAGCATAGTAAGCCGTCATTACGTTCCCAGTCTGGGACACAAGTAGGGTTGCCACCCGCAATTTAATATAAAGTATTGTACTTTATTCTGGGCAAAGGTTAGTTTATACTTTATGAGGTCAATTAAGTACGCTAAAATACTGTATGTTTTGTAAGTTATTTCAGTAACACTGATTGCCTCTTTTCACTGAGCAACACAAAAAGTAATGTTGAATATGAGCATTTTATTCACATAGTTGAAACTGCAAAAATTTCTTATTAATGTGGATAACCTGTATACAGGGTGTAACAGAAAGGTGTGGTCATATTTTAGGCGCCGGTTCTGCCCATGGAAATGAATAACTTTGTCTAAGAAAAAATAAAAAATTCCCAAAAAAAAAACTGGACTGTCCATACAAATTTATCATCAGCTGATCAATATTTGTATGGGGAGTAAACATTTTTTCTTAGAATTTCCTCAGTTTTTCTTGAATAAAGTTGTTCATATCGATGGGCAGATGCAGATCCTAAAATATGACCACACCTTTCCGTTACACCCTGTAGAGATATTACTTTATTAAGGAGTGAATGGACAAGTAAATAATACTAAAGAATTTTCGATAGTATCCACATCACAAAAGTGGCAATTTATATTTTTAAAACTATGATCCACTCACATATTTCAGCATTTACTTACAGAGTTTTTTCTCTGATGAATGATGAGTAGCGGGATGAACGAAATGGATCATCCGTAAAGTTTATAAAAAAATAACTATTCATTCACTAGTAACAAATTTATTATCGTTAGATAAAGCTAGAAGAAGCAAAAAAGTGTGGGAAAAATGTCTGAGCAAAAAATAAAAAATACTTCATGAGAAAAAATAAATGTGTGTCTGAGCAAAAAATAAATAATACTTCATTCTCATGAAGTATTTTTTATTTTTTGCTCAGACATTTTTTTACTACATCTGAGAAGATGTAGTACTTTATTTTTAACCTTAGAAAAGTAAATTTTAATATACTCTATTTTTCTAAAAAAGGTGGCAACCCTAGACACAAGCCTCCTCTCTATGATATAGTGCTATAAATACACCACGCGGAACATATTTGGAGAAGACAATATTAAACGAAATAAAAACAACACATTACCCACAGACCTACACGGAAATATAGTTCCTAATCTGGCCATGGGACATGGTTAAAGTGAATCAAAAAAGGCGTGTTGTATCATACAAATCGTTTTTGACAAATTAGCATGCCCTTATTAATTTTGTCAAGCTAGTGCCAAATTTTATTAATACTACGAGTATCATCAAGTCGTAATATTTCTATAAATATTTAGACATTTAGGTTTAAAACAGGAAATAGTCCATGTAATTTAGAAGAAATAAATTCCTATGAAAAACAGGGACGAACAACTGCAGATAAATTAGAGCCGACTCGAACTTAACCATTTTATTTTGTTTACCTGCCAAATATTTAAACGCCTAATTATGTTACTCAATTAGTATGCAATTTGCAATCAAAATGCATCTAAAATAAAAAGCATGTATTGCTGTTGGTTGCCTAAATAAAAAAAAATAAAAAAAAAATCGAATCTAATTAAGAAGCTCTTTATTTAATGTAACACATTATTTACCTGTGAATCATAATGTTTTTAATTATTTCCGATGTTTTTATATTTATATTATTGTATGCTACTAGCTGACCCGACAGACGTTGTCCTGTCATATCTATGAACTGTCAACTGTCAAACGCGCGAAGTTTAGTCGTTAAGTTTTCTGAAATTTTCTAATTTTCCGCGCAACTTTCTTAACTTTTCTTTCCTATGAACCTTCTTCTGACAATAACCGACACGAAAACGGCCAACCGTTCACGCGAGATGCCCACGTGACCAAGGTAAATAGGGATTCATTTTGATATAAATTACTGTAGTATTAATATTATTTGAATATCAAGTAAAATAAATACTGGCTAGTAATGTCGGCAATTTCTATTCATAAACTACCTCAATAAGTTTTCTCACAGAAAAAAAAAACAAAGTTCTCTCACTACCGGCTCATCATGATCACTCGCTCGAATTAAGTTGAAATCAGCACGCGAGTTTTATGATTAAATAAAAGAGATAGAAGATCACTGTTTTGTTTTTTTTTATTTTTATTTTATTTTGGATGGGTGGGCACAGACAAAATCGACGATGGAGCGAGCTTACCCAGAGGAAGCCTGTACACTCTAACTTTGAAGAGATTAGGGTTGTATGCATTCGGAAACACAGACGCAGGTAGAGAGTTCCACTCCTTTGCTGTGCGCATTATGAAAGACGCTTGTGCTGTTAGAAGTATTTATTTACGAGAAATGGCGGTATTCTATATTTGTTTACTTTCCTCTAATATTTTACATGGAGCGACTGCCTATCTGACCTCCACAACCCAGTAACTGGGAAACACGATACCCCTTGGCAAGACTGGTGTTAGAATTGTCATATTGTCTGGCCTCTCGCTACCCATAACGACTATTTATGGGACAAGCCTGCCACACTTTTTCCCAACCATTGCAACTCCTGAAAGCCAGAATAAACAGTGGTGACCACCAGAAAAACGCCGAGGCAATGAAGCTCGACCAGTCCCGGAGAAACGATTAAACTGTCTTAAAAATAACGAAGAAATTAAACTAGAAACACCGACTTCCTAAGTTAAAGTTATTTTTTAATTTTTAATGTATTTTCTTTTGTGGAAGTCGGCTGTTATTTTTTTTTTTGTAAAAAAGTTTTTATTTTTTCCTTTTTAGTTGTTACACTCCAGAACTCAAAACCCCAATAACATGGAACGTAGCATTTAAACATTCGTAATTGGAGCAAACCAAAACGTCGTCTATGTATACATATTTTTCGTTTTTGTTCAGTTTTTCACAAAACGCTGAAGTAATTTCGATATTTATATGGGATCACCTCGGGAGTGTATTCTTTCGGAAAAAAAAGAATTTTGAAAATTGGTCCACACTGAAATCGGTGGACAAACATAAAAACAAAAAAAGTCGAACATAGAACCTCCTCCTTTTTCGAAGTTGGTTAAAGAACAGCGGAGGAGTAAGAAAAAAACATAACAGGGTAAACCTGTAATGACTGTCAAAGATATACAAAAGACAGTTGAGAACAACAGCTTAGTGTGCTTTCTGAGGCACGGAAGAATCTCGGTATGTTAAGGTGAAAGCTCCACGGTAGCCCGCGAAATTCAAATTTTCTTGCGTTTTTTGCAATTTGCAGGTCAGTATCTGGTTGTATGTTGGTCAAAATTTGGTTCTCGGCCGTAGTAAGTACGTATTTACAGAACTGTAATAATTAAAATCATCAATACAACTGTCTCACTTAGAATTGATGCCAAATGTCATGATTTCATGAAATACTTACATTTGTCATCAATTCTAACTGAAAGAAATGTATTTGATGATTTTAACTAATAAAAATCTATAAATACATACTAGCTACGGCCGCGAATCAAATTTTGACCAAGATACAACCTGACACTGACCTGCAAATTGCAAAAAACGTAAGAAAATTTGAATTTCGCGGGCTACCGTGGCGCATCCACCTTAATATTACTTTTTCACTTTGACAGGCTCGCGTTTGACCACTATTTCACCTGATGGTTAGCGATGATGTGGTCGAAGATGGAGCACGCTTGCCTAGAAGTAACCTATCCACTCTTGACTTAAGGTGCAGATATACAACTTCTAACTAGTCTTATTTCTTTGAAAAAAATGTAATGTTACTCTAGACATTTTCTTCGTAATTTGGTATGTGAATATTTGAAATTATATTTTCATAATATAGTGTTATTTCAAACGCGGATAAAAAATTGAGAATAACGCAAAAACTATTAAGCGTATTTAGGAAACCTTCACTATTTTAAAGATTATTTATTTATTTATCTTTTAGTCTATGTGTTTTAGTTTATTACCTGTTGTTGTATGTATAATAAATTAAAAATGCGTCCAATTTGGGGCAGCGCTCCTTGATGGGCGAGTCCTATTACTGGGTAGACATACGACGCGTTGCGTGAGCTCAGCACAGAACACGCAAGCTAACCACTCAAGGTCGTTGGCATATACCTGCGTCTTAAAGACCCCTAGCTTGTAGCTATAAGAAAACACAGACCCCAGCAGGCAATTCTACTCCTTAGCTGGTTATCCATCCATGGACTGACCTCGGCAATCGTTATTTAACCTCGAAGAACGACCGGTGCGACTGTTACTATTTAGCCACGAACTTTTCGAATAAAAAATAAATAATAATAATATTTTTATTTCCATCAAGGTAGGTACAACAATTTCTTAATCTAAATAGCAATTTAAATCTTAGTTTAGAGGTTGTACGCTGTCACATAGAATTATGGAATTGTCTAACTCCTAAACTAAGTCAAGTTTGTATTATAGGAGTTAGTGAGCTGTTGACTTAGACACAACCTTGTACTTACCTATGTGACTGTACGACCTAAACAAAGTTATTGCTTAAAAATAAAAATAAAAAACAAACCTACTGTAAAGTTATACAAAATGATTTAGTAAACATTTAAATACCTATATACACAAACAGTACAAGACACCTATTATACCAACTTACTTTTTAACTATTAAAAGTAATTCTGTCTGATCATAAGTCAAAGTAAATAACCAATTTTTCAACTTATGCTTTACCTAACGTTTGGTTAAATTGTATATTGCTAGTATTTTATTGACCTCATTATAAAATCTTGAGCTAGCGACTTCATGTTGGCGGCTTGCAAAAGCGGTTCTGCAGCTAACGTCGGGACATTCAACTGCACCGGATAGCTTTTTATTTGTTATTTCATTTAGCGGTAGCCGGAAGTATCTTCGGAGAATGGTTTTTTGTATGTATAGCTGCCTCACGGTCAATACGCGGCATTCAGCATATAGTTTGGTGGTTGGATACAATCTAGACTTATGATGAATCACCTTCAAGACTGCTCTCTGCGATTTTTTCAACATAAGAATTAAGGTTTTATAGGTACCGCCCCATATAGGTATGCAGTAGGTTAGTACAGATTGGCAGAGGGCAGTATATACCATGTAGATTGTAGATTTATCTGCAGTAGCTCTAAGCTTTTTAAAAATATACATAAGCCTTCGAATTCGACTAGTGAGAGCAACCACCTGTGGACGCCAGTCAAGTCGCTCGTCTAACATTATTCCAAGGTATTTAATGCTGGTCACTCGCTTCAAGGACAAACAGTCGCAGCCCGCAGGCTCCGCGCATGTATGAAGTTTCAATAAGTTAGTAGACTGGTGGAACTGGAGAACTTGGTAAATGAAATTGGATGAATTTAGATTTATCTATATTTATCGTAAGAAGGTTATCGGTTAGCCATTTTTTAATTGTACGCAGTCCATTTTCAGCATGCTCTTTGGCAGAACTCCAGTCAGCTGGAATGGTGTAATATTAAATACTGCTTGCATCTCGCATAACTCCCGCGGTCAGTCGCAGACGCTACCTTGTCCTTAAACTTGGCTTGACTTGATCGCTAGTCGAGCGCATGCGTGTCGCGTACCACACGTCCGTACATTGTTCTTGTTTCGAAACGCGAGCGAAATTCAAATCGACGTTTTTTTTTAAATAAATTAAGTTTATTTGATTAAAAGAAAATCTTTTCTTATACAAAGCAACATTTAAAAAAAAAAACGTGATTCTCTTTTAAAATTAAAAATAGAGTTTTGATTGAAATTCAAATTTAGAACACTTATTTTTAGTTAGAGATTTTTATAAAGTATTTTCTCGTGTGTGATTGTGAAAAAAGAGTTTTCATTTGTTTTTCTAAAACTTTGTTTTGATATATTTGGAGTTATTGGATGATGATATTTTGAATTTAATAAGGTAAGTTTTATTTAAAACATATATTTGTCCTCCCCCTAACAAAATAATGGTATAATATATAAAGTGAAAACTTCTTTAGGCGCGTTGGGCATTTTTGATCAAGTTTTTTGTTTTCACTTCTGTCGGTACTCCCGGAGTGCCAGGTTTTTTTTCTATCAAAGTACAGTTCCACCTTAAAGATTTCAAATTAAAGGTTTTAACGTGACGGAAAAAATTATTACGCGACTAGTTATTTAAACTGTGTAGATAGGTAACGAAATAGATAAAACAAAAAAAAACTGTTATTTAAAAAAAGGAATAACATTATGCACAGTCGTTTCGGATTAGCTCCGTTTCTACATTATCTGTGGCAGCGGCAGCGCCCTGTGTTGTTTGTAAATGCAGGAGCAGAACTTTTTTTTTGGCGGGATTTCTTCAAGTGAAGTTCAGTGGCTGTTTTAATTATTCGTTTATTGATTCATAGTCGATATTGTGATGTAAATTTGGTGTAGTTTTGTGTCTCAAGTGTCTACGCAAATGGAAAATATGTGGAATCATTGAAACAGGCGCGATCTCGGTAAAACGGAGCTGAGAATTTTATTGTAGTATTCACTACCTCAGCGAAGTTTGCTGAGAAGGCTGACTCGACATATTTGTTGCCAAATACTGCAAAAAACATTAGAATGTGTTACATCTGTATTCTAATGGAAAAAAGTATAAATACACTACGTAAGACTAGGCAATATGGTCAAAAGACTTTCGCCTTCCCTTCGGGGACAATACAATAAAATAAAATAAGTAATAGGTGACAGGGTATTTTGCGATAAATACCCGTTGAACAGTTTCTAAGGAAACGAGCTCGAAACTAAATTATACCTATAAGTTAATTATTAATGATGTTAATTGAGTTGATTGGTTATAAATTACACTTTAATACGTGAGAATTTTATCTTTATTCTCAAATTGTGCGTGTGTGCTGCTGTCCTTAAACCTGCGGCGAAATATTAGATTTTGGCGCCACATTTGAAATGGTGTTTTAATGAGATTGGGTAAAGTAGTTTATGAACTGAAAATAATTAGGAAAGTATTAAAACATTCGGGTGATACTATTATAAAATTACACACTCATTTTGGAACGAAGTTCCTTATCGCGCGTTGTGAAAGGGGGCTAGACGGAAAAAATTCTTACGAAAAGTTGTCACGACACTAATGAGGCTGTCCATCCAAAAATATTGTGTTGGAAAAACAATCTAATAAAAACTTCTTGTATTTTTGGTGGGTAGGTACAAAGTTTGCAAGCAGAAGCTGAGCTTAGCTGAGCTGAGCTGAGCTGAGCTTAGCTGATCTGAGCTGAGCTGAGATGAGCTGAGCTGAGCTGCGATGAGATGAGATGAGATGAGATGATGAAGTATAACTTCTTACGTGCGTGCGTGTGTGCGTAGTTAATAATAAAAAAAATATTATAAATTAAAAAAAATTAAATTATATTACAATTCCTTCACTAATTAATCGAAAGGAACTTCGTTCCATCCGGGTGTCCCTTGACACCTCTCAAGTTTTTTTTTTTAACTTTTGTTAGGAGTATGTGACAGTATCAGATACTACTAAGACTATTATCAACTGTTACAACCGGATATTTTGACGAGATTTTTTCGAGTGAATTTCAGTATATAGCTGTTAAGGCGCGGGATTGCGCCCTGTTAGAAGCAATGAAAATCCGATCCAGGTTATAACTGGTAATAATCACCTTTCACATACCTAGTTTACACGGATACGTATGAGTGTGAATGAAATGGGTGTCTTTTATCTGTACAATTAGATTATCATGGAACACTTCTTCGTAATTCAAAATCCTGACACCAAAGCGAACCGGCTGAATCCTGTGTGTCATAGACTAACCATGTCAGGGTGGTGTTGTCAGTTCTTGAAGTGGGAACTATATATAAATTAGTAAGTTTATATTTAATTAATATGGTTCGCCACAGCTGTTGTGACGTATACAATTAGTGTAATTTTGTGTCAAGTGTCTACGCAACTAATAACAACAATGTCATTGAAACAGGCGCGATCTCGGTAAAAAGAAGCTGAGAATTTTATTGCAGTATTGACTACCTTAGCGAAGCTTGCCGAGAAGGCTGACTCGACTCATTTGCTGCTAAATACTGCAGAAACATTAGAATGGTTGTGTGATGTTACATCCGCATTCTAGTCGAAAAAAGTGAATGTTTTACGTTTCCATAAACTTAATATTGTCCTATCTAAGCTTGTCAGAGGCTCAATACACAAATAGTGCGAAGCCAAAATAAAATAAAAAAGCTATTGCAACTGGCGCTAAATATAAACCGAAGGTTATAAAGATGTACCAACCATAGTACATAATATAGAACAGACGACGGGTCAAATTCTAAGTACCTACTTACTTATAGAAACTATTGTACTAGGTATATTTTTATGGTAATTTTATTTATTGAGGAAGATCATTCAACATGTAATTCATATATTTTTAAATTTACGAGTACATAAGCATGTAGCTGAGGTAAGCGATACATATATAAACAAATAACAACAAAAAAAAAAACGAGCGAACCTTACGTTACTCGCAATATTACCTACACATAAAAAAAACTTGAGAGGTGTCAAGGGACACCCGGATGGAACGAAGTTCCTTTCGATTAATTAGTGAAGTAATTGTAATAAAATTTTATTTTTTTTAAGTTATAATAATATTTACATGCGATGCCGCACAGCTTACAATAGCTTACTATAGCAAAAAGTGTCGTGACAACTTTTCGTAAGAATTTTTTCTGTCTAGTCCCCTTTCACAACGCGCGATAAGGAACTTCGTTACGGGTGTCACAGGAAAATTGACGTTCGAATTTTAAATCCATCCTGCTGCTGTAGACGAATGGGGGCAAAGGGCGGGAAAAGGTTTTATAGGAAAAAAAAAATATCTCCGCTATACCCATCCTACTGATCGTACAGACATCCACATTTAGAAAGCTATTTAGTATTTATGGGTTAGAGACTCCAGATTAGATTCGAAGTTAGATTGTTCCAAGCCCCGCTTTTTTTATTTTTTTATTTTTTTGTGGGGTGGGAAATCATCCTATGACTTCTCCCGCTCTGGGCGGAGCGGGAGGGCGTGTCAGACTCTTACTGACTAAAACCCACCCCTGTTCCTTCCTGCCTTTGAGTGCACAGGGGCGAGGTAACTCTGTTTCGAATTTATCCTCAACCCCCGGGCAGGCATCGGCCATGACGGGCCCCGTCTCTTGCTGACAACTCTTTGAGGCGCGCGTGGAACACTACGCGCCGTCGACTCTCGGGCCTGGTGCTGATCGGACGGCGAGCTACCCATTACTCGCCGTCCGCAGGCCCGGGTCTACGGTGGCCAGAGAACGTCTCGCGGCGCCGGAAGTCCCCGGCGTCTCCTGAGGCGGCTGCTGCTGAGGGCGTGAGGGCGACTCCGTTGTTGGTGCTCTCTCACGCGTCCCGCCTCCGCCTTCGCGAACATTACTGCTTCGCAGAAGGAGGAGACGGCTTCCCATTCCCTCTCGCTCCGTACCATGGCCTGAACCAGGGCAGGGCGCGAGAGGTCGCTGCCGCCTATCGCATCCACGAGAACACGGCGGTGCTCTTCCCAAGCGGGGCAAACCTCCACCGTATGCTCCACCGTGTCCTCTGGGCGATCCGTGCAATGGAAACACCCGGGCGTCACCTCCCGCTTGATCCGAAACAGGAACCTCCCGAAACAGCCGTGTCCGGGGAGGACCTGCGTCAGGCGGAAGGTGAGGGCGCCGTGAGGTCTCTCCAGCCAAGCCTCAAAGAGGGGCACTACCGCCGCAATGGTGGCGTGCCCAGCGCGGGGTTGTGACAATCGCTGTCTCCATGTCGCCATGAGATCCTGCCGGAGCTCTGTCCGCCGAGCCGCGAGTTATCGCGGCAGCGGAGTTTCACCCCGGCGTTTCGCCACCTCGCGCTCCTCATAGAGGTTCGCGAGGATTTTTGCCTCCAGATCCCATGGCGATAATCCGGCAAGAAGGCTCGCCGCCTCGCAGGAGATCGTACGGTATCCTCGGATCATTCTGGTCGCCATGACCCTTTGGGACGCGTTCAGACGGCGAGTAGTCCGCTGCCTTAGCGAACGCGCTCACACCGGTGCTCCGTAAAGGGCCATGGACCGCACGATCCCCGCGTAGAGCCTCCGGCAGGAGGCGTTTGGCCCCCTCAGATTGGGCATGAGCCGCCTCAGAGCAGCCCCAGCCCGTCACAGGAAAATTGACGTTCGAATTTAAAATCCGTCCTGCTGCTGTAGACGAATGGGGGCAAAGGGCGGGAAAAGGTTTTATAGGGATAAAAAAATATCTCCGCTATACCCATCCTACTGATCGTACAGACATCCAGATTTAGAAAGCTATTTAGTATTTATGGGTTAGAGACCCCAGATTAGATTCGAAGTTAGATTGTTCCAAGCTCCGCTAGATTTAACACACGAAATTGGTTAGATAATGCTTGATCTGCTTGCAAACTTTGTACCTACCCACCAAAAATACAAGAAGTTTTTATTAGATTGTTTTTCCAACACAATCTTTTTGGATGGACAGCCTCATTAGTGTCGTGACAACTTTTCGTAAGAATTTTTTCCGTCTAGCCCCCTTTCACAACGCGCGATAAGGAACTTCGTTCCAATTTGACATCTCACCTTGGTAATAAGCAACATTAATATTCTATCCTGAAAAATAAAATAAAATTTAGTCCCGATTTTGACCGCGCGCAGACTTAATTATCGCGCGCGCTCTCTTCAATCTGACGGCCAACTCGCCACGCGCGCTCATTGGTCAAATAAAAAAACTTTTTTGCAAAAACGTAGAACCGACTTCCAAAAAAAGTGCAAAATAACTTTAATTTCGGAAGTCGGTGTTTCTGGTTTTGTGTCTTCGTTTTTTGACATCGACTTCCTAAGTTAAAGTTATATTGCATTTTTTTTGGGAGTCGGTTCTATTTTTTTTGTAAAAAAGTTTTTGTTTTCACTTTTTATGAGTAGTTGTGGTTCTATTCCATTAAATTTGTATTAACAATACATAGACATTAGATCGCAGCAATCAAGTTAATTTGCTGTCAATTTTTGAAGAGTTCCGTTGTCTGTCTCCGAAACTCATCATCAGATCTATATGAAATTTATATGGGACCATTTCGGAGTAAACCCCTTTCAAACAAAATAAGATTTTTTGCAAATCCGTCAATATATGACGGAGTTATGCCCGAACATACATAAAAAAATACAAATATCCGAATTGATAACCTCCTTCTTTTTGAAGTCGGTTAAAAAGGTAGCGCGCGCTTCCTCGGCTTCCTGTTACACACTTCCGTCCCATTTCACGAAATCACTCCCCCAGATTGCAGGAAAGCGAGAAGAAAGATGTTACACATAAAAAAACAAAATGGTTTTTATTGTTTCTCATACATTAAAATGTTGCATTGCAGAGTTCAAGTTAACCCTAGTATGTAATAAAATACACTTGTGTTGGGGTTATATCGCTACTTCCCATAATGTCTAACTTTTTGTTGAGACCTTTTAATTAAACTAACAGACTAAAGCAAATGTAGAAAATAGAACCAGGGGTGACCTAGACCTGACATTTTAGAGATTTCAAGAAAGGTTAATGATTTACCAAAGAATAAATATAAGATATTTGAAGAGTATGTTAAATAAGCCCAGAAAAGACGTAATCAAATGTAAGTTTGAGCGTTTGCGCATTGCAAGTGATCCGAATCCGAGAAATGACGACCCGAACAAAACGTCACACACTCAAAAAACTGGCGCAGTGCGTGTCAGATTTCACACATTAGGGTAGGGTTCCGTACCAAATATTAGAATTTTTTAGTAAAGTACACGCAATAATAAACATTTTCACCAAATTTCAAGTTCATAGGATTTTTTTTTTGTGGGTTGGTAAATCATCCAATGACATCTCCCGCTCTAGGGTGGAGCGGGAGGGCGTGTCAGACTCTTACTGACTAAAACCCACCCCTGTTCCTTCCCTGCCCTTAATGCCCAGGGGCGAGGTAACTCTTTCGAATTTATCCTCAACCCCTGGGCAGGCATCGGCCATGACGGGCCCCGTCATGTTTGCTGACCACTCATTGGGGCGCGCGTGGAACACTACGCGCCGTCGACTCTCAGGCCTAGTGCTGATCGGACGGCGAGTAACCCGCTATTCGCCGTCCGCAGGCCCGGGTAAGTTCATAGGTCAATGGGAAGTTAAAAAATTCTAGACCCGGACACGTGAGTGACAACAATAGGGCTCCGTTTGGACTCTTCGGGTACGGAAACCTAAAAAACAAAAAAAGTGGAAAATAACTTAAATTTCGGAATTCGGTGTTTCTGGTTTTGGGTCTCCGTTTTTTGAACCGACTGGAAGTCGGTTCTATTATTTGTTAATAAAAATATTTTTCACATTTTAGTTGTGGTTCCCCATTAAATTGTGTTAACACTACATAGAAATACGATTGCAGCAATCGAGAGTAATTTGCTGTTAGTTCCACTGTCTATCTCCGAAGATCTTCATCAGATCCTAATGTATTATATGCTAAAACTTTCCTTGAGAAAGATATAATTATGCATTTGAATAACGAAAACCCCACCCAAATCCGCTCAGTAGTTTTCGAGAAAGTCACGGACAAACAAGACACATAATTACATACAGGTCGAATACAGAACCTCCTTTTTTGAAGTCGGTTAAAAAATGTTCTAAATTCGGTTAAATTGAGTAATATAAATATAAACTCATGCAAATAGTATTAGATCTTTACCTGTGAAGTTGCCGTTTTAAAAACGGGTCACTTACAGCTGTGATAATTAATTACGATTGATTTGAAATTTTAAGTTCAAAAAACTTTATATTTAAGGCATTTTATTTCTTTTTCAAAATTAGCAATTGGAAAAAGCTATTACTATACTCTTTTTTACCCGACTGCGCGACGCAAGGGAGGGTAATGTGTTTATCAGCCTATGTATGTATGTATGTTTGTTCCTTTGTGGCACTATAGAGACCAAACGCGTGGCCGATTTTGATAATTCTTACGTCAATTAATTCGTCTTAACCTTACGAGTGCTACTAAAGACATGACAGTAATCAAAATACAATATGGCGACAACCAGACGCCATATTGTGGATAAGAAAAAAAAAATGTTGACGAATTATATTAAATGGGGTATCAAAATAAAGGGTTTGACGAGGCGATTCCAAAAATATAACTCACTAAAATGTAGAAAATAAAAAATAATTTTTTTAAAAAACCCGACTGTAAAAACAACTAAAAAGTTCCAAACAAGTCACTTTTCAAGCAGGAATTCAAGCAAAGATGAAATCAATAATTGAACTAAAATAACTGCCACCAACTGCATCAGACTGCTTGAAAAGTGACTTGTTTGGAACTTTTTAGTTGTTTTTTACAGTCGGGTTTTTTTGAAATTATTCAATTTTTTGAAATTATTATTGTTGATAGGCACGCGTTTGACCACTATCTCACCTGATGGTAAGCGATGATGTAGTCGAAGATGGAGCACGCTTGCCTAGAAATAACCTATTTACTCTCAACTTAAAGACTCACAAGGTTGTAGCTATCAGGAAACATAGACTCGGGCAGGTAATTCCACTCCCTAGCTGTACGCACAATGAATGTTTTCTTAAAAAGTTTTGTGCATGTGGAGTGGGATGTCCACCATGTACCGGTGGCGGTTATGTCCAGCAGTGGCGCATCGCCGTACGTCTTGTGGTCCGATGATGGAACGGCTTGGCGGCATCAAATTATGTGATTCCGTCGCACACTCCCCAAAATGTAACCGGAAGAAAACCAACAGGCTAGCAACTCGGCGTCTATGCTCAAGATGGTATTTTTATTTGGTGATGGTATTTTTATTTGAAAGCAGCTTTTCTAGTGATGGTTCTTAGACATGTTTTATCAAAATCAGTTCAACCATTTCAAGGTCATCAGCTCTTTTGTGTTTTATAAATGTTCGTCTTGTATGAGATTTTATCCTAATAACGTTATAAGTATAGCCGTATTTTAAAAAAAATAATACGTAAAGAAATAAATGAATAACTAAAGAAAAAGGAATAAACCACCTTATTTATGCATATTTGAACTTATAGTTCCAAGGAAATCCGAAGTTATCACAGTTCTAAGTGTACAGTTTCATAAAAAAACCGGTTAAGTGCGATTTTGAATCGCACACGAAGGGTTCCGTACGATTTTATTATTTGTTGTTAGAGCGGCAACAGAAAACACATTCTGTGAAAATTTCAACTGTCTTCCTGTTACGGATCATGAGATACAGCCCGATGACAGACAGACGGACAGTGGAGGCTTAGTAATAGGGTCCCGTTAGTTACCCTTTGGGTACGGAACCCTAAAAAAGCAATTCCATAGGTAAAAACCTAACAGATACTGTGAAGATCGCATGCTTCAAGGAAAATGGTTAGAATTTAAAGAATCCTCAGGCATCTAAAATGCCCTTGAATCGAACATGAAGAATGTTCGATTCAAGGGCAAGTGACGTTAAAAACACAAGGCGATTTTTTTGTTTTGAGGAAACGGTTTAGAATTCACATAGGTGTAAATCATACGTGTTAACTATTTAGCGGAAGAAATATCAAATTATACTTATTATTTAAAAAAACAGCTTTTAACCTCGTTCAATGTTAAGGCCCGTCATGGCCGATGGGCCTCGGGGGTTGAGGATAAATTCGAAAGAGTTACCTCGCCCCTGGGCATTCAGGGTAGGGAGGAACAGGGGTGGGTTTTAGTCAGTAAGAGTCTGACACGCCCTTTCGCTCCACCCAGAGCGGGAGAAGTCATTGGATGATTTCCCACCCCACAAAAAAAAAAAAAAAGGTGGATGGTGCCGTTTAGTTATTAGACTAGGCTGTTAACTAAGTGTCGTGTCGAATGAAGCTAGTTGGCGATTTTAGGGTTCCGTACCCGTAGGATCCAAACGGAGCCCTAATTGCTGTCACTCACGTGTCCGTCTATCCGTCGTTTGTCACAAAATTTCGTTCCGAAGAATTTTTAACCTTCATATTGACCTATGACCTTGAAAGGTGATAGTGTTTATTATTACGTATATTTTACTAACAAAAACCAAAATATTAATTTCCCTCATATGGTACGGAACCTTAATGAGCGTAGTCCGACACGCACTTGGCCGATTTCTCTTCTTAGCGTTTCGTTGGCAAATTTAGTATTTGAATCCTGTGATCGGCACAATATTCAGCCACGGCAACAGCATTCACTGACGCAGCCTATTTTTGTGGCATTATCAAAATTGCTCATTAGTTCGAGGTCAGTGCACAAGGTACCTAAGTATTCCACGAAGGTAAGCCACGGGAAAAATAACTAAATTGATTGATTATAACAATATATAACATATTTATATTTACCAACTCCTTCCTTAATAATAATAATAATGTATATTGACTTGGCTCGCGAGGTTGTCGACATGTGGGATGTGGACTCAGCGATCATTGTACCGATAGTCGTGTCAGCCAATGGCTTAATAGCCACGAGCCTCGATCAACACCTCAGGAGGCTCTCGTTAGGCGGCTAGATCAAGGGCTTGATTCAGAAAGCAGTACTTCTGGACACGGCTCGCATTGTCAGGCGGTTCCTCTCTCTGGAGCCCTGACCGCCGGTAGCTTGGACCCTGTTCCCGATACCGGTGGGCTACTATTTTTTATATTTTTAAATGTTTTTTGTATATTCTTCTGGAAATATTTAAAAATGTATTTAATATGTTAAAAAAATTAATAAACGAAATAATAATGTCTTTAATTCCCGAACATTTTACATTCATCATCATCTTCCTGCCCTTATCCCATGTTACTTGTTTTTTTCTTCCATTCTGTCCTGTCAGCCGTCACGCTATCACTAACTCCCTTTTCTTTCATATCACTCTTCACACAATCCATCCATCCTTTCTTTGGCCTCCCTCTCCCTCTCCATCCATTCACATTTATATTCATAACTCTTTTAGTTACATGTGTTTCATCCCTCCTCTTTACATGACCATACCAAGATAAGCGGTTCCCTTTCAACTTTTCTGTGACTAGCGCCTCTTTTAAACTACCTCTAATGTACTCATTTCTCACTTTATTCATTCTCGTTACTCCACTCATCCATCTCAACATTCTCATCTCCGCCACATGCAATCTTTTTTCATCCGTCTTTTTCACAGCCCAACATTCTGACCCATACAGTACGACAGGTCTAATCACGGACTTATAGATTTTCTTTAACTTAAGGGGCATCCGTCGGTCGCAAGTTGTTCCAGTAACCTGTCGCCATTTCATCCATCCTGAGTTGATCCTGTGCGTTACGTCTCGGTCTATATCGCCATCCCCCTGAACAAGCGACCCGAGGCACCAAAAGTCGGAGCAGATCTGTATAGGCGTTCCGTTGAGAGGTACAGGCATAGAACTGGAGAGACCGCCGAAATCGCAGAACATTTTACATTCGTGAATGTAAATTTAAAAATAAAATATAAATTAATGTAAAAGTAAAATTTACACTTATATTACAAAAAGTCACTTGTTTCGGTTTGCCTTACGGCAAAGACCTCCTCCAACTCTTTCCACTGCTTTCTGTCTGTCGCCACTATCCAATGTGGTTCTAAGGTCATTTTCAATTCATCTTCCCATCTTCTTGCTTTGCGACCTCAGCTCTTAGCACCATCCCTTGGGTACCAAATTGTCACCTGTTTGCTCCATTTCTTCTTTTTGCAGCCGAGCATTATGTCCAGTCCACCTCCACTAAAGGAGCATTTATACGACTATAAAACGTATTTTTATAAAACCTTCACCATTTTAATTATTTAATAATAACAATAATAATTTACTTACGCAATTAACAGGGTTTACAAGTATTATGTAGAGGCCTTCTTTTAAGTATTGAGATACCTGTAACAGAAGACCTCACTCTTCAATAACTATATAAATGTTTACAGATCCTATTAAAATATAATTAAAAACAAATCACAAATATAAATTAAACTAAAGTTCTAAATTAAAATTAGATAAAATTACATTAAAATACACATAGAATTTAATAATACATACTTGAATTGATTTTTGATTGAAATTAATTGAATTGACACAATAAATTTTACGAATTACGAGTAACAAGACTAATTAATGTCAGATTCCATTTTCAAAGATAAATGAGTGTGGAGTGTTAATGTAGAGTGTTAGTGTCGAGTGCAAGTGTGTGTGTGTGTGTATGTGTGTGTATGTATTATATCCCAGAATACCTAAGATGGGAAATTTTATTATTATTGTGTATATCTTATGTAACCGGATGCATAAGTAACTCAGTTTCTACGTAATAATAAAGTACTAATTTAAATTTTAGTATACGTGTTTTAGTATAATACCTGTTGTTTTATGTGTATTAAAATGAATAATGCGTTTAATTTCGGACAGCGCTCCTTGATGGGCGAGTCCTATTACTGGGTGGACGTACGACGCGCTACGTGAGCTCAGCACAGAACACGCAAGCTAACCACTCAAGGTCGTTGGCAGTTAATAGCGCCTTAAGTTGATCAATACGTGATAGGATATCTGTTAATTTCGTTTTGTGCCCGATGTCTATACTTCTAACTTTGTCCATTAGTTTCAAACCTAGCATGCTCCTTTCCATGCCTCTCTGACATCTTGCTAGTTTGTCCCTATGGCGTTTCGTCAAACCCCTTTTTCTTTTTTTTTTTGGGGGTGGGAAATCATCCAATGACTTGTCCCGCTCTAGGGTGGAGCGGAAGGGCATGTCAGACTCTTACTGACTAAAACCCACCCCTGTTCCTCCCTGCCCTGAATGCCCAGGGGCGAGGTAACTCTTGCGAATTTATCCTCAACCCCCGGGCAGGTAAATGTGGAACGCTTCACGATTTTGCGTGTCTTCCTTGCGCAGAGGCCATGCTAATCTTCTCTGTATCGTTCCAATTTTTGTATATGTACCTACTGCCGAAGCAAGTACTTCGTCAAACCCCTTACTTACACTACGGAAATTCGCACGCTCTTAACTTCGTCCTTGACCTTTCCAATCCAAAGTTACTTGACCGGTCGCAACGCGCGACCTTGATGATTGATACAACAGATGAACAGACTATGCGGTAATGATTTAATAATTTTATAATGACTAACTGACCCGGCAAACGAACCGCCTCAGAATCTGTTGTTGAAATGATCTAAATGTAGTGAATTCGGTTCTATTTTTTTGTAAAAAAGATTTTATTTTTCCCTTTTTTAGTTGTGATTCCCCATTAAATTGTGTTAACAGTGTATATTTATGCGATAACAGCAATCGCGGTTGATTTGCTGTCATTTTTTGATGTGTTCCGTTTTGTCTCCGTAATAATAATAATCTCCAAATCCGTCTGTATATGACGAAGTTATGCCCGAACATACATGAAAAAAAAAAATATAAACATCCGAATTGATAACCTCCTTCTTTTTGAAGTCGGTTAAAAAAAAATTCGATGTTATAAATACAAATTTGGAGGTATGCGGAACAGAGTGTAAAGTCACTCAAACCTCCATTAAAAAGGCACTATCAAATCGCGCGGAGAACTCTGTTTGCGCGATGCATGATTTGTTTTTAGTTCGTAGGTGGCGTCATAGATGTCGCTACTCGCTACATTTATATTCTGCTGATCGGAGCGGACACAATGCCAAAAAATCAAACATCATTAAATCGGTTCAGCCCTTCCGTGCCGTGGTATAAGTAACGCGACTTTTTTATATAGATAGATACCTATAGATATCCTTGGTTTAGATTGTCAAATGTTTTTGGGTATCTCGCCGTCCGATCAGCACCAGGTTCGAGAGTCGACGGCGTAGTGTTCCACGCGCGCCTCAAAGAGTTGTCAGCAAAACATGACAGGGCCCGTCATGGCCGATGCCTGCCCAGGGGTTGTGGGTAAATTCGAAACAGAGTTACCGCGCCCCTGGGCACTCAGGGCAGAGAAGGAACAGGGGTGGGTTTTAGTCAGTAAGAGTCTGACACGCCCTCCCGCTCCACCCAGAGCGGGAGATGTCATTGAATGATTTCCTATCCTATTCCTATACAAAAATAAAAGATGATATTTACTAGAATGTCAGCTTCTTGAAGTGTCAGTAAAGTTACGAGATTTTTGGCAAGATAAAAATACTTTAATTGCAATAAAAAACCTACCAAGAGCGAGTCAGACTCGCACGGAAAATGTTCCGAACAAATAATATTTTTTTTTTAAGGTTTTAAAAAAAAAAAAAAAATTAGATAACTGCGCTTCCTATATGTTTTCCTGTAATTAGTAAGTAAAGAACTAACTTCTTTAGATATTTTTTCATTAAAAAATTCTAGGCCCAATGATTTCGGATATAAGATTCTTAAATAACTTAAAAAAAAAAATATCATAAGCCCTTTCATTAGATATGTAGCACTTTTTTTTTCGTTTTCCGATTTGCACCCCAGAAGTGACCCCATAATCCAAATCTATTTATTTACGTTACACCTACGTGTTTGAGTCACATATATTCATGTGTGTGCAAAATTTCAACTTAATCGGTCCGGTAGATTCGGAGCAAATTGACTGAGACTGACGGACAGACAGACAGACACACGAGTGATCCTACGAGGGTTCCGTTTTTTATTCGGACTTTCGGAACTCTAAAAATTGTCAGATGAATTATGTAGGGTCTGCTCTTACAATGTCATATTAACATAACAATAAAATAAATAAAATAAAAATTATATCCACAGTTAAATAAAATTATAATAATATTTTAAAGCATGTCACAGTTTTATGTTAAGAGGCCGTACACGAAATTTTGGCCGATTTCACTTATTTACGTGATTTTACAGATGCGATTTTACAGTTAAAATAATGAATTTCTATAAGTTTTAATGCATAACATGAAAGATTATTTCAATTATGATCTAATGAATGAGCTAGATTCAAAGATTGCGTTGCGTATTATAAGTCGAGATTTGGGTTGTTTTAAAAGATTTTTTATTGCCAAATTTTTGTAATTTTTACATTTTTTTCTCAAGAAATGGATTGATGATGAACTGAAGTTTATTTTTTGCTGTTTTAATTTTATGAAGTGATATGAGTTCTAAATAGCCAAAATCAAAAGCAATTCTTTGCCATTTTCTCTAAAATTTGACTAAGTTGTATATTTTTTGACTCAAAATTTTAATACAAAAGTTACCACTTTTGAAAGTGATTCATACATTATAGAGACGACTTTTGCAACAATACATTCTAATTTTTTCATACCGTTTAGACGTCAATACGATTCGTAATTATGTGATATTCTAAACCCAATACAGCAAAAATTCACAAAACCGTCGCCGGTTGGTCGCCGGTCGATTAATCGTAATTATAATAAAAATGAAAAAATTAGCTCATACATTAGATCATAATTGAAACCATCTTTCATGTTGTGCACTAACACTTTTAGAAATATATTATTTTAACTGTAAAATCACGTTTGTAAAACGACGTAAATCAGCGAAATCGGCAAAATTTCGTGGACGGCCTCTTAAGGCGCAGTTATATGACTTTTAATGGTTTTTAATTGAACATCACGTCTAAACGACTAGTCTTATTTCTTTAAAAAAAATATATGTTATTCTAGACTATTTCCGTCGTTATTTGATCTCAGAATATTTGGAATTATATTTTTCTAGCATTGTGTAATTAATTTGTAAAGTTATGTCTAACGCAGATAAAAAATTGAGAATCACGCAAAAACTATTAAGCGTATTTGTATGAAACCTTCACCATTTTAGAGATCATTTAATTATTCATAATTTAGTCTCAGTGTTTTAGTTTAATACTTGTTGTTTTATGTGTAATAAATTAATAATGCGTCTAATTTCGGACAGCGCTCTTTAATGGGCGAGTCCTATTACTGGGTGGGCATACGACGCGTTACGTGAGCTCAGCGCCGAACACGCAAGCTAACCACTCAAGGTCGTTGGCAGCTAATAGCGCCTTAAGGTTCACAATCTACTTCCTACTCAGTAAACTTATATTATTCTTGATTTTAATAACACATTTTATAACTTAGCAGTAGGATCAAAGTATCAATGTCAGAGACTCAAAATATTAATTTATTTTATTACCGAATATCACGATAGGCTCGTATTTTGTAGGTAGTAAAGACACACGATTCGTAATTTTATTTTACACGCTATTATAGATTGTATTTTGGTTTAGGTAGGTCAAGCACTGAACGTTTTATTAGAACAGATTACATATTTTTAGTAATATTATGTGGCCGCCCAAGCAAAAAAAGGTCCAGTTCTCGGCATTTTATTTCCGAGATAGGTACATGCAGTTTTGTGAAGTTGGGTAAAAAAATTTCATTTTGCGATTTTAATTGATTATAATTATTACTTTAATGCTCAATTATCTACAAGTACAATAGTAAATGACTTAATCATGATGTTCCTAAGTACCAGAAATTTTTTTTTTGCTTAAATTTCTTTTCTTTACTAGCTTTCCGTACCCGAAGGGTCCAAACGGAGCCTTATTGTTGTCACTAACGTGTCCGTCTGTTCTCCCGTCGTCTATCACAATTTTTTTTTTACAAAGAATTTTTTTACTTCCCATTGACCTATGAACTTGAAATATTTACCCTCGTCCGTGCGTCACTGCGGGTTGCCAAGTGAAAATCAGCGCTGGGTGTCCGATGCCCAGCAAATGCTGAGATGGTAACTCTTCCGGTATGGGCGCCGTGTGCATTTTTATTGTATCTGTATACACTACACTACACAAACAATCAAACTACACAACACAACACAACCCAACCCTCACTTTACCCCTTAAGGGATGAATATCCAAAAATCTCTTCTTAGTACACACTTACGTCACTTTAGGAACATTTGTGCAAAATTTCATACTTCTAGACCCAGCAGTTTCAGCTGTGCGTTGATCGATGAGTCAGCCAGTGAATCAGTCAGCCAGTCAGTTTCTTACTTTATACAGGGTGTAACAGAAAAGTGTGGTCATATTTTAAGAACTGCATCTGCCCATCGATATGAACAACTTTCTTCAAGAAAACCTGAGGAAAAACTCAAAAAAAAATTTTTACCTCCCATACAAATATTGATCAGTTGGTGATAACTTTGTATGAAAGTATTTTTTTTTTGTTGAGAAAATTCTTGAACAAATTTCTTTGAAAAATTGGGTTGACCATACAAATAGTTATCATCAGCTGATTAACATTTGTATGGGAGGTAAAAAATTTTTTTGAGAACTTCCTCTGGTTTTTTTTAAATAAAGTTTTTCATATCGATGCGCAGATGCAGTTCTTAAAATATGACCACACTTTTCCGTTACAGCCTGTATAGATAGATTATTTAATTTTTTTTTGTTGCTGTTGTGCCGAATAAATGTTTCGATACTATTTTATTCTAATTTTGCATTGTCATTCAACGTGGCAATGCTGTCAGTGTTGCGGGCACTTTTCCCATGTGGACGAATATTTCAATGCCCAATGAGTTTTACGCCTCCCCTTTTTTAAGTCGCTTGTTAATATTTTATTAATTTTCGTTAAGCTTCTATATACTTTGTAATATTATTCTAAACAATAACAATAGTCTAATTTAATATTTTTATTTCGAAACTCCACAAAAAGTTTAACTCTTCCTACATCCAAGGCGCAGTTATACGACTTTTAATGATTTTTAATTGAACATCACGTCTAAACGACTAGTACTATTTTTTTGAAAAAAAATTATGTTACTCTAGACATTTTTCTTCGTAATTTGGTATGTGAATATTTGAAAGTATATTTTTATAACATAGTGGTATTTGTAAAGTTATGTCTAACAGGATAAAAAAAATCAGAATCACGCAAACACTATAAAGCGTATTTTTATGAAACCTTCACCATTTTAAAGGTCATTTAATTATTTATATTTTAGTATACTTGGTTTAGTATAATACCTGTTGTTTTATGTATAATAAATTAATAATGCGTCTAATTTCCGATAGCGCTCCTTGATAAGCGAGTCCTATTACTGGGTGGACGTACAACACGTTACGTGCGCTCAGCACAGAACACGCAAGCTAACCACTAAAGGTCGTTGGCAGTTACTTAATAGTGCCTTAAGGGCCTACCTCCCCATAAGTGGCGCCCTCATTGAATAAAAATTCGTATCTTAGCATAGACAATAAAGATTAAAGTATCCTATGTTGCGTTTGTTACAAATAGGATAAGGTATTTTTTGCCTACTACTTTGGATACGAAACATTTTGAGTATTGTTTTAACCACGTAAAAATACCTTATCCTCTGTGTAACAAACGCAACATAGGATTCTTTAATCTTTATTTTCTACGCATTGCTACGATTTTTTATTTAATGAGGGCGCCACTTGGCGAATATATACGCCTTAAAATGACTCATAAATGATACCGAGCACCTATTAATATTAATGTTAAGTTAACATGTTTGTTTTGGGAAAATTTATGTATTTTACATAATACATCAATTATGCAAAAGGTATGAGTAGTTTTGTCCGAACTGATTACCATAATACACATGTAAAACACCAAAATTACGTAAATGTGTCGTGAATTGTAATTTTTGAGGAAGTTATTGTACAATTTTATTGTTTCCCGTCTGCATGAGATTATCCTCTAGCCTAAAGGATATAATAATAGAAGAATAAAATAAAGATAGTTATGAAGAACTAAGTTGGTCCATGGATGGGTGACATCTTTACGAGACTCAGTTCCTCGGAAAGCACATTAAGCCGTTGGTCCCGGCTGTCAATCGTGTATTTTTGACAGTCGTTACGACTCGTCGGAAGCCCGAAAGTCTGACAGCCAGTCTTACCAAGGGGTATCGTATTACCCAGTAACTGGGTTGTGAAGGTCAGATAGGCAGTCGCTCCATGTAAAATACTGGTATTCAGCTGCATCCGGTTAGACTGGAAGCTGACCCCAAGATAGTTGGGAAAAGGCTAGGCGTAGTGAGTAGTAAAAGAGCTCGATTTGCACGTAACCCAGTAGTAGGATATTTTTTATACTATTGATAGGTTTGCGTATGACCACTATCTCACCTGATGATACGCGATGATATGGTTGACATTGGGGCACGATTGCCTAGAAGTAACTTAAGCCCCCCAGGTTGTAGCCATCAGGAAACACAGACTCCGGCAGGGAATTCCACTCCTTAGCTGTACGCACAATGAATGTGTTCCCAAAACGTTTTATGTGTGGGTGGGATATCCACCATGTACCGGTGACGCGTTGCCGTACGTGTAGTGTCTCGCTGGTGTAAAGGGCTTGGTGGAATTTATCTGTGCAATTACGACGCATAATCCTTGAAATGTAACTCATAGAAGATGTGCCAGAGAAGTATAGGTAAGTTAGGCTCGCCCTCTTTTTGTGTGGGGGTGGGAAACCATCCAATGACTTCTCCCGCTCTGAGTGGAGTGGGAGGGCGTGTCGGACTTTTACTGACTAAAACCCACTCCTGTTTCAACCTATTGCCTGAGTGCCCAGGGACGCGGTAACTATGTTTCGAATTAATCCGCGACCCCTGGGTAGGCATCGGCCATGCCGGGCCCGTCAAGTATTGCTGACATCTCTTTGAGGCGCGCGTGGAATACTACGCGTCGTCGACTCCCGGGCCGGGTCCTGATCAGATGGCGAGGTACCCACTACTCGCCGTTCGCAGGCCCGCGGAAATCGTCTCGCGAGCTCCGACGCCCAGGGCGTCTCCTGCGGTGACTGCTGCTGGTGGCGTGAGGGCGACTCTGTTAAGTCTCCCTCACCCGTTCCGCCTCCTCCTTCGCGAGCATTACTGCTTCACAAAAGGAGGCGACTGCTTCCCAGTCTCGCTCGCTCCGTACCATGGCCTGGACCAGGGCCGGGCGCGAAAGGTCAAGTTAGGCACGCCTGACGATTGACTAAGTTATGTATCTGATTTCAACATCAAAAGATATGAGGGGTCATAAGAAGCCAAATAGACGTCTAGTTAACAAATTTATCTCAAGTGTTGAAGTGACCTATAATAGTAACACTAAAATCTTCCTTTGTTTCATTTCTATACTTTAGACTTTCACTCCAGTGACCACCATCAATCAGTACATGTAACCCCTTCCATATAATGATGTTGATCACTGGAATGGTTTTAAGGCGCTATTAACTGTCAATGACCTTGAGTGGTAGCTTGCGTGTTCTATGCTGAGCTCACGTAACGCGTCGTACGTCCACCCAGTAATAGAACTCGCCCATCAAGGAAATTAGACGCATTATTATTTTATTATACATAAAAGAACAAGTATTATACTAAAACACGTATACTAAATTATAAATAATTAAATTGTCTTTAAAATGGCGACTTTTCATGAAAATACGCTTTATAGTTTTTGCGTGATTCTCAATTTTTTATCCGCGTTAGACATAACTTAACAAATTAATTACACTATGTTACAAAAATATAATTTCAAATATTCACATATCAAATTACTAGAAAAATTATTTGAAGAAACATATATTTTTTTCAAAGAAATAAAACTAGTCGTTTAGACGTGATGTTCAATTAAAAACCATTAAAAGTCGTAAAACTGCCCGTAAGGGAACCTAACCTGCCAGGGGGTTGAGGATAAATTCGAAAGAGTTACCTCGCCCCTGGGCATTCAGGGCAGGGAGGAACAGGGATGGGTTTTAGTCAGTAAGAGTCTGACACGCCCTTCCTCTCCACCCTAGAGCGGAAGATGTCATTGGATGATTTCCCACCCTACAAAAAAAAGGCAACCTAAACTTTCTGGTTAATTTGATGTGCAATCAGTATTTATTTGATTTACAATAATAAAATAAAAAAAATGAACTGATGTAAGTAAATTAACGGGGTTTTTTTTTTTTTTTTGGGGGGTGGGAAATCATCTTATGACTTCTTCCGCTCTAGGGTGGAGCGGAAGGGCGTGTCAGACTCTTATTGACTAAAACCCACCCCTGTTCCTCCCTGCCCTACGTGCCCAGGGGCGAGGTAACTCTTTCGAATTTATCCTCAACCCCCGGGCAGGCATTGGCCGTGGCAGGCCCCGTCCTTTTGCTGACAACTCTTTGAGGCGCGCGTGGAACACTACGCGCCGTCGACTCTCGGGCCTGGTGCTGATCGGGCGGCGAGTTACCCACTACTCGCCGTCCGCAGGCCCGGGTCTACGGTGGCCGGAGATCGTCTCGCAGCCCCTGGCGTCTCCTGCGGCGGCTGCGGCTGAGGGCGCTAGGGCGACTCTGCCGCTATTGAGTCTCCCTAACGTGTGCTGCCTCCCTCTTCGCGAGCATTACTGCTTCGCAGAAGGAGGAGACGGCCCCCCATTCCCTCTCGCTCCGTACCATGGCCTGAACCAGGGCACGGCGCGAGAGGTCGCTGCCGCCTATCGCATCCACGAGGACACGGCGGTGCTCTGCCCAAGCGGGGCAAACCTCCACCGTATGCTCCAACTTGTCCTGATAAGTTTTTTGATGTGCATTTAAAATAAGTCATTTATAATTTAGATTGGATTGTTGCTCTCCAATAATATTCTGGAATGTTATAGTTTATGTGTCCACAGTCCAGGCGAGTAGTATTATGATGATTTTCATTACTTCATTGACCTCGGGATATTAACATGTGTTAAGAAACATGTAAAAACATTATTTAGATTGTTTCCGACATCATTGAGATAAAAGTAATTGCTTTAAGGCTTCTGTAAAAAAGACTGACGCACGTGCATTTTTTTGTCTTTGTCTTCTATGTGCATTTTAGTGAAATTCCGGGAAGCGGATCTCGTTTATTTTCGTTGTAGTTAGGTTAGGTACGAGCTTTTTTTTTGTGGGGTAGGAAATTCTCCTATGACTTCTCCCGCTCAGGGTGGAGCGGGAGCGTGTCAGACTTTTACTGCCTAAAACCCACCCCTGTTCCTTCCCTGCCCTGACTGCCCAAGGGCGCGGTAACTCTGCTAAATTGACAATAGGAAGACTTGGGGTTATTAAACTAGAGGTTCTCTTACTCATCCGCTGTTCTTTTTAACACGCGTTTGTTATCTTTAACTGTAAGTAACTATGTTAAAAAATCTTAGAAGTTAAATTTGACCCACTTTACGGTTTACGATTGAGCTGAAACTTTGCATATATGTTTATTTTGAATGACAATGCATGGTTACTTAAGTGACGTCATTCTACATCTAATAATTATGGTAGATTCCCAAAAAAGGTGGACTAGTTAGTTTTTAGGGTTCCATTCCATATTGGTTTCACTCACGTGTCCGTCTGTCCGTATTTTAGTCTATCCGTCTGTCTGTCTGTCCGTTGTCCGTCGCAAAATTTTGTTCCTAGGAATTTTTTAACTTTCCATTGATTTCTTTCCATTGGTTTATTATTACGTATATTTTACTATCAAAAACCAAAATATTGATTTCCTCCATCACACACACTCACTTGACCGGTTTTTAGTATTTTTTTACAATTATATTTTTTTATTCTGATTAACTTCGTAGCCTGGTCCAAGACAGTTAAATCGTTTCGCCGAGACTTGTCGAGCTTTATGAACTCGGCGCATTCCTTGTGGTCGCCACTGTTGATTCAGGCTTTTAGGATTTACAGTTTTTGGGAATAGTTTCGGGTTCAAATTATGTGAGTGCAATCAAAAACAAAGTGCATATACACCCTTTTAAATGATTTAATTAGTTGCTGAGTCTACATCTAATTTTTATCAGGGCCTAGTCAGAATGGAGGCCACCAAAAACAGTATTTTTTTCTTTATTGTTCGTGATGATGGTGTTATGCAAATAAAATAAAGAACTGAATCAAATTGTGTGCCTATCACAAATGTCATTATAAAATGCGGAGTCATTCATGTCAGTTATGATGGCGTTCATTCATTCAATCATCAACTCTTGAGTAAGTTGACAATGAACTTTTATATCAATGAAACACTCTTGAGAAATTTTAATGGCAGAAAAGTAGAATCCAAAACAATGCGGAGGAATTTTCGACGCTATATTTTAGATTATTTTTAGTTTTCGTTAGTTTAAAGTTTTTAGGGTTCTGTACCCTAAGGGTCCAAACAGAGCCCTATTACTATCACTCACGTGTCCGTCTGTCGATCTGTCCGTCGTCTGTCACAAAATTTTGTTCCAAAGAATTTTTTAACTTCCAATTGACTTATGAACTTTAAATTTGGTGATAATGTTTATTATTAAGTACGAATATTTTACTAACAAATTTCCTCATTTAGAACGCCGGTTAATAAACCAGCCAAGTGCGTGTCAGTATTTTTGTGCTTAAGTGTGTGTATAGTTTAAATTTTCCCTATCTTTGACACTTGGAAATACCTTCCCACTTTAAGAGAAATTAAATCTGTTTATATAAAATTCAAAGTCCTTTCTGACTGTATATCAACGCACAGGCTTAACTGCTGGCCCTGTGGACAAAGTAACATCGCTTCGTAGCGAAACGATATCTAAATTCGTCATCGTCTCTGAGATATCGATAAACATTTCCTAGCGTTAGCGTTCCTTCGTTATCTTTTTTGGCGATCACGATCGAGGCGAAGGCGAACTCTGAAAGCGCTGCTTGTCTACGCATTTGTATGGGATAAACACGATAGCAATTCGTTTCTTTATGGTTTCGTTACGAATTATAGCATTGTCTACCAACTTGCGATAACGATGTCGACAGTCGACTGACCACGTGACTTAGCGCGGTTTATGTCAATCTCATACATTTTAGTCTTTTCTAACTTCGTTATCGTTTTTAAATTGTTACTTTGTCTAAGCCCCCTGGTCCTACAGACATGAAATTTAGAGGATGCGTTCTTTGTGAAGAGTAGGTATCCACTAAGAAAGGGTTTTCTGAAATTCAACCCTTAAGGGGGTGAACAAGGGGTTGAAAGTTTATAACAGGGGAAGTACTAATTCCACGCGTGCGAAGCCGCTAGCAGAAGCTAGTATAGTTATTTAAGTGAGAAAAAGTATATACATATTTAATAAGTAGATACATATTTACTACAATAGCTGTTTTAAAAGTAGATAATTATACGAGTACCCTACTTATAGGCACGACATTTAAGAGTTCAAAGGTTGCGCAAAATCAAAACTTAATAGACATTTTGCGGTTTCACATTTGAGGTGAAGGCTAAAGGCTCTTTTGTCAATCTTTTTTAATAATGTCTTTGATCAAGGACAAAAAACCATAGAATTTTTTAAATCATGGCATGAAGATATCTCGCGAATCAATCTGTTTACGTAACAGCATAACATCACGGTTGCCTTCCATGAATGATTAGGCAGAGATGTATATTTTTATATACACCTCTTTTATAAAACAGTAGGTACATCTACATTTCAATTCTTGCTTAAGGCGCTATTAGCTGCCAACGACCTTGCGTGGTTAGCTTGCGTGTTATGCGCTGAGCTCACGTAACGCGTCGTATGTACACTCAGTAATAAGACTCGCCCATCAAGGAGCGCTGTTCGAAATAAGACGCATTATTAATTTATTACACATAAAATAACAAGTATTAAACTAAAGCTCTGAGACTAAATAATAAATAATTAAATGATCTTTAGAATGGTGAAGGTTTCATAAAAATACGCTTTATTGTTTTTGCGCGATTCTCAATTTTTTATCCGCGTTAGACATAACTTAACAAATTAATTACAAAATGTTATAAAAATATAATTTCAAATATTCTCAGATCAAATTACGAAGATAATAGTTTAAAGTAACATGTATTTTTTTCAAAGAAATAAGACTAGTCGTTTAGATGTGATGTTCAAATAAAAACCATTAAAAGTCGTATAACTGCGCCTTAAATGGGACTGACTGAAAAACTAGACACATGCTTTGGCTGACAAATACTAGTTGTAGTACAAAATTTTGAAACAATATTGTTTATATTTTTATTTGAAAAAAAAAATGTTTATATTTTTATTTGAAAAAAAAAATTGTTTTTTTTTTATTGTTTAAATTGAAAGATAATTTATTTATTTATAATTTATTTATTATTTGTATTTGTATGACATAGAAGACAGCCTTTTGCGTCCGGACACGAATCCAAACTGCAGGCACCTTGCACTATCGAAAGGCACATAAGTACCTAAATATAGAATATTAAAAAAAAAACAATATCAATCTAATTTAGTATTTATTTTAGTTTATTATTTTTTAAGGTTACTTATGTTGTGTATTTTATCTATGGGCCTTAGATGCCTGAAAATAAAGAATTATTATTATTATTATTATTCCATTTATTAAACTTTATGTACATACTATTTACATTTTTAAATATTCAAATATAAAAACATTTAAAAATATAAAAAAATAGTAGCCCACCGGCATCGGGATAGGGTCCAAGCTACCGGTGGTCAGGGCTGCTGAGAATGGAATCATTATTATTATAATTATAATGTCCAATGATGAACAAGTTTTGATACCGTTTAAGTACATATCACGAATCAGGAATGAAGATATTCGCGGGAGAAACAAACATAGCCCAAAGAACCACCTTAGGTGGCAGTGTGCAGGGCACATTGGTCGCAGAACAGACGGTCGATGGGGTTGAAAGGTTCTGGAATAACGACCGCGTAGGTACCGGAAGTCGCTGCGTTAAAAGCCCTCCCACAAGGTGGACCGATGACCTGGTGAGGGTCGCGGTAATCCGATGGATGCGAGACGCACAGGACCGGTCATTGTGACGACACTTGGGGGAGGCCTATGTCCAGCAGTGGACGTCTTTTAGCTGAAATGATGATGGTGATAATGATGAAGTACCTATATAATTTCGGGGAATATATTTAGTAGTTTTAGAATAATGCATAGGTAGGTACTGTAGCACCCCAAGGCACCAGTACGGCCTGCAGGGATTTTGGGACGTTCTTCGAAGTCCCCGGGGGATGTCTCGTAGCTTGGCGACTCGCTGGCTTACTGCAAGAGTGCTGTACAATAGGGTTACTCGCTACGGGCGGATAAGGAAAAGAGCTGAGGGCACGTTAAATGACTATATTAATTAGGTATAAGAATGACATGTGTGCCCACTTCGGCCAGGCAAGCCGAACTGATCCCTAAAACAAATGTGTTGCCTACACCCTCTAAATTCAAACGGCTTTCCAATAACTCTCCAACAATCTTACCAGCCAGTTGAAGGCCGGTACAGCCCCGCTAAGATTAGGCTGTGACTACAATCGTCACAGTACATACCTTATATTATGGTGTGTGACTGTGTAAGTATGCTTTGCCATCCAATTTTCATAAGAATTTGGTACCACGGGCAATTAATAGTCGAAGGAAAACGTATGCCAGGTGTTAATATTACAATAGACTTTGACCTCTGAGTTTGTTTCGGTGCTTCTTCTCAGGGTAGTCAGCTAGGAAACACCGGCCTCATGTAGCTAAAACTGACAAAAAGAAAATTTTGACGTGTAAAAGTATTGTTAAAACCTATTTACATAAATAAAGTCATTTATCATTATCATTTAATAAGGTAGCTAACAAAAAAATCTATTTGTTTCGTCATTTTGAACACATTTCTTTTTGCTTTATCAAAAGCAAAAACTACGTGTCTAATTTTTTTTGATCACATGACTGGCTTACTACATATAATTATTCCTTTTTTAACCGACGAAAAAAAGGAGTAGGTTCTTAATTCGATCGTACGAGTATATATATTTTTAACCTCCGACGTAAAAAGAGTAGTGTTATAAGTTTGACCGCTATGAGTGTGTCTGTCTGGGCACCGTAGGTCTTAAACGGGTAACCCGGTTTGAATGTGGGTTTTTTTAATTTAAAAGCAGGTTTAATCAAAACCGGTTCAGTCATTTCAAGGTAATCAGCCCTTTTGTGTTTTTTAAATGTTCACTTTTCTTTTAAGCGTTGGGGTTTTTTTAATTTGTAATTTATTTATTTATCGGTATTTTGTTTACCCTGGAACCATTCGTCAGTAAGTACCTAGTATAGAATTAAAAGCCTGGCTTCAGCTCCCCATAAAAGTCGTGATAACAACTGATTAGAAGGGTTAGAAGGGAAGCCGCCTTCAACGTCTTGAGAAAGATAAGAAAAACGATGATGAGACTAACGAAGTCATTAGTAGGTTCCTAATTTTCAGAAAAAGTTTTAGGATTTTTATATATAAGCCATCAAAGGCTTCTGTGGTTTGTAGCATATATATGTAATACTTTGTTTTAAATATTTTGATCCCTAATAAAAAAACAAAAATTAAATTTATAATATTAAACATTTTATTTAAATTACTCTTGTAGAGTGAGATACCAAAGCTGGCAGAGATAACTTATTTTCTGATTAACAAAAAAAAAAAAAACCCAAAAAGCCGACTGTAATAAGCAACTAAAAAGTGCCAAACAAGTCACTTTTCAAGCAGTCTGACGCAGTTGGTGCCAGTTATTTTAGTTCAATTATTGATTTCATGCCAACAAATGCATCAGACTATCCGTCGTCAGAAATCCGTCTTCTAATTTTCACAGTTTAAGGGTCTACTACCGGCCAAGTGGCGCCCTCATTTATTGAAAAATCATAGTATAGCCTAGAAAATAAATATTAAAGAATCCAATGTCACGTTTGTTACAAATAGGATATAGTATTTTTACGTTGATAAAACAGGTGTCAGAATGTTTCGTATCCAAAGTAGTAAGCAAAAGTGTCAGAAACGGTCGTTTTTGGTACCTTTACTCAATTGAAATTTATATTCTGAGACCTGTTTTAACAACGTAAAAATACTTTATCCTCTTTGTAACAATCGTGACGTTGGATTCAATTAATATTTGTTTTCTATGCTATGCTACGATTTTTTATTCAATTAGGGCGCCACTTGGCCGGTAGTACGGCCTTAAGCATCTTGTTGACCCAAAGTCATACAATTTTTTTTGTAGCAAAAAACTAATCTAACCTGTATATATTATCAATAAGATTTGAACTTGAACCAAACCGAGAGATCAACTCAGTACACATTTGGTCGTCTATGAGGCTGTATGGTTTAATATCCGTGCCCCTATTTTTATTTAAAATGTGCGTGTTGGTGAAGTGTTGTTTAATGACCTGTTAACAAAATCTACTTTTAGAAGAGTGTTTTTTTAAGCTGTTGTGAACTAGAATAAGGTTTGTTTTAAGTTTGATTTATTTGACTACTATCTCGTACTACGCTACTAGTCGAAAAGTATCCCAAGGGATCATATTCCTGAAACAACAAGTATTCTATGTGATATTCCAGACTACAATGTGCCAAATTTCATCCAGATCCCTGGCGTAATGGAGTACTTAACAAACATCCATCCAAATTTTATAATATTAGTAAGATAAGATAAGAAGTAAGATTAATCCTACCAACCTTGTTTTTAGGAATCCGTACCCGAACTTATAACACCCCTCTTTTTAACCGACTTCGAAAAAGGAGGAGGTTCTATGTTCGGCTGTATGTTTTTTTTTAATTTTTTTAAGTATGTCCGCCCATTTCTCTGGCAATTGAGGACCAATTTTCAAAATTCTTTTTTTATTTGATAGAATATACTCCCGAATTGGTCCCATATAAATTTTATCGAAACAGCTTCAGCACTTTTTGAAAAACTAAACAAAAACGTCAAATTCCTATACCTAGATGACGTTTTGGTGTTCTCCAATTACGACTATGTTTAAATTCCACGTTCCATGTTATTGGAGTTTTTAGTTCTGAGGTATAACAACTAAAAAATGAAAAATAAAAAAACTTTTTACAAAAAAAAACAACCGACTTCCAAAAAAAAATACACTAAAAATTAAAAAAAATAACATTAAATTCGGAAGTCGGTGTCAAATAACGAAGAAATAAAATAGAATCACCGATTTCCGAATTTAAAGTTTTTTGCGTACGGGGTTAATAAAAATGTGTCTTATAAATGTTCATTCTATTAGGCAATACTTATAAAAAAATAATCTAAAAATATCTTTGTGAAACTTCAATAAATCTAATCATATTAATTATTGAAACTACTTTGAGCTAGGACATCCCATTTCTGACTGTCAGATACACAAAACACGTAGTTAGGTACTGTCAAATACACAAAGTAGATAAAATTAATGACTAAAACCGGCCAAGTTCGTGACGGACTTTGCACATTTAGGGTTCCGAACCAAATGAGGGAATTATCAAAGAAAAAAAAATTTTATTACAAAAAAAACAACCGACTTCCAAAAAAAAATACACTAAAATTAATAAATAACTTTAATTTCGGCAGTCGGTGTCAAATACCGAAGAAGTAAAATACAAACACCGGAAGTCGGTTGTTTTTTTTTTGTAAAAAAGTTTTTTATTTTTCACTTTTTAGTTTTCGTACCCCAGAACTAAAAACCCCAATAACATGGAACGTGGAATTAAAACATTTGGAGAACACCAAAACGTCATCAAAATATACGTATTTTTCGTTTATGTTCAGTTTCTCAAAAAGCGTTGAAACAATTTCGATAAAATTTATATGGGACCACCTCGGGAGTATATTCTTTCGTATAAAAAAATAATTTTGAAATTCGGTCCACAACTGACGGAGAAATCGGTGGACATACATAAAACAAAAAAAAAATCACATACAGTCGAACATAGAACCTCCTCCTTTTTCGAAAGTCGGTTAAAAATCAGATTTACCAATAACTTGGTATTTGTTAGTAAATTAAACGTTATAATAAACATTATCACCAAACAAGTTCATAATTCAATGGGAAGTTAAAAAATTCTTCGGAACAAAATTTTGTGACGACGATAGACAGATGGACAGACTGACATATGAGTGACAGTAATAGGGCTCCTTTTAAAACTGGCTATTTGCGAGTTGGACTCGCGCGCAAAGGGTTCCATTCGAAGTTTAAAAAAAAAACTTCTGCATTAGGGTTTCTGGTAATCTATAAGTAAGGAGCTATTTTCCGTATTTTAGTTTTGGAGGTAAGCCGGGGCGTGGGGGGGGGGGGGGAAGTTTCTTATATAACTTTCAATATAGCGAAAAAAATATATACGAGACCCTGACAAAATGCAGTTTTTTATTTGATAAGTCACACGGTACGATTTGAAAAACTTTATCAATATATTTTTTTTATTATTATTGATAGGCACGCGTTTGACCACTATCTCACCTGATAGTAAGCGATGATGTGGTCGACGATGGAGCACGCTTGCCTAGAAGTAACCTATTCACTCTTGACTTAAAGACTTCCAGGTTGTATATAGCTATCAGGAAACACAGACTCCGGCAGGGAATTCCACTCCATAGCTGTACGCTCAACGAATGTGTACTCAAAACGTTTTGTGCGTGTGGATGGGATGTTGACCATGTACCGGTGGCGCATCGCCGTACGTCTTGTGGACCGATGATGGAACGGGCTTGGCGGAATCAAATTATGCAATTCCGTCGCACACTCCCCAAAATGTAACCGATAGAAAACCGACAGGCTAGCAACTCGGCGTCTATGCTCAAGACTTTGGAGTTTCGACTCGACGAGCCTTTCATTGCCGATGATCCTCTTGACTCGTTTCTCAATTCTCTGAAGGGCATTAAGCTGGTATCTGGCAGATCCTTTGAATTTTCTGATTTGCACCAAAAAAATGACACCGTGTTCCAAATTAATTTATTTACATTACCTACGCGCACCTACACTCTTAATCTACTAGACTGATTGAGTTGCTCGATGTGTGTACCACACATGCATATCTGTGACCCAAAGATATTCATGTGTGTACCGAAATATTCAATCGATCCTATAAGGGCTACGGTTTTTTTATTCCGACGTCCGGAACCCTAAAAAGATATTGTGGGGACTAGTTTTTCTTTTATATAATATAATATATTGGCTCGATAAACGCTAGCGTTTGAACACTGGCAGATAAACGATGATGAGGTCGACATTAAGGCGCAGTTTTACGACTTTTAATGGTTTTTAATTGATCATCACGTCTTACCGACTGGTCTTATTTCTTTGAAAAAAATATATGTTACTCTAGGCTATTTTCGTCGTAATTTGATCTGAGAATATTAGCAATTATATTTTTTAACATTGTGTAATTAATTTGTAAAGTTATGTCTAACGCGGATAAAAAATTGAGAATCACGCAAAAACAATAAAGCGTATTTTTATAAAACCTTTACCATTTTAAAGATCATTTAACTATTCATAATTTAGTCTCAGAGTTTTAGTTTAATACTTGTTGTTTTATGTGTTAATGATTACTGGGTGGACATACGACGCGTTACGTGAGCTCAGCGCAGAACACGCAAGCTAACCACTCAAGGTCGTTGGCAGCTAATTACGCCTTAAAATTAAAGCTAATTAATTTATTCTGCCAAACGTTAGAAAAAAGTACGGTTAAACACTGCTTTAACCGCTATGTGAAAATTATAACAATGAGTGCCCTTTGGTCTCGAGTGGTCGCAAGTCAATGGCTGAACGGATGTAACAAAAGTATTTTTTAGAGATTTTTATTAATTCACGGTCAGTTTATAGCAGCCTTTTTTTGTGGGGTGGGAAATCACCCAATGTCTTCTTTCAATCATCGTGTCAGACTTTTACTATCTAAAACCCACCGTGTCTGAGTGCCCAGGGGCGCGGTAACTCTGTTTCGAATTTATCCACGATCCCTGGGCAGGTTTTAACAGCCTGGAGTCTAGATTTAATCTGAACGACAATAGATTCGTAACCTGGAACTTAATAATATTTAAACTTGACCCTACCGAGGACCCTATCTCGAGGAGCTCGTGGCTAAAGTAATAACAGCCGCACGGGTCGATCCTTCAGGTTAAGCTACGCTTGCCGGGGTTGGTCCATGAATGGGTGACCATCTTTACATACCGAGACTCCTCCGTGCCTCGGAAAGCACGTTAAGCCGTTGGTCCCGGCTGTCAATCGTGGATATTTGACAGTTTTTACGGGTCGTCAGAAGCCCGAAAGTCTGACAACCAGTCTTACTAAGGGGTATCGTATTACCCAGTTACTGGGTTCTGGAGGTCAGATAGGCAGCCACTCCATGTAAAATACTGGTATTCAGCTGCATCCGGTTAGACTGGAAGCCGACCCCAAGATAGTTGGGAAAAGGCTAGGCAGATTGATTTTGAGTTTTTTCAAAAAAATAAGATTAGTCGTTTAGACGTGATGTTCAATTTAAAATCATAAGAAGTCGTATATCTCCGCCTCGTCTCATCCAGCACATTCAGCTGTCTCAAAATTTCCTTCAAATTTTGAGTCGGTACATTACCCATTGAATAAAAAACTTGCTAATCAGTTTCTTATATTTTTTTATAAATAAGCCCGTTAAAATTTGGCAAATTTAGCACCTTGTCGGTTGTTCGACCTTACCATTGATAGCTCTTAAGAGTGTAAGGCCACGGTCTTAGAACAAGGTCTAATGTACGATCGGCAACATGATACCTACTCGTTTAATTATATATGGTTATAAAATGGCTGTAATATTAATTGCAGTATGTATTCGTAACAGCTACCGTAATACTTAAGCAGGAAGGTAAACCACTTAAGGTAGAAGCTCCAGGGTAGCCCGCGAAATTCAAATTTTCTTAAGTTTTTTGCAATTTGCAGGTCGTAGGAGTTACGAACAGATGTGTTCGTTACTCCTGCTTAAGTCCCTAATATCCCTTCTTTGGTTAGTAAATCCACTAAAAAAAAAAAAAAAACTGTGTTACTTAAGGTTGGTTGTTTTTAGTTACAGAATAATCACTTTGTTTTCCATTAGAATACGGATGTAACAATTTTTTTTGCAGTATTTGGCAGCAAATGTATTGAGTCATCCTTTTCGATAAGTTTGGCTGAGGTAGTCAATACTATAATAAAATTCTCAGCTTCATTTTAACGAGATCACGATCTAACCTGTTTCAATGATTCCTCATCTACATATTGCCCAGTTGCGTAGACCCATGAGACACAATAATTATGTTTACATCATAAATCACATCACAAGTAATCAATTTGCAAATAAATAAAACAGCCAATGGGCTTCACTCTATAAAATCTCGCCAAAATAAAATCCTGCCAAGTGCGTGTCAGATTCCCCACATTTAGGGTTCCGTACCAAACGAGGGCATTATCAAATAAAAAATCTGATTTTTCAATGTATTGGTATTTGTTAGTAACACATACGTAATAATTAACATTATCACCAGAATTTCATAGGTCAATGGGAAGTTAAAAAATTCTTCGGAATTAAATTTTGTGACAGACGACAGACTGACAGACAGACGGACACGTGAGTGACAGCCAAAGGGCTCCGTTTGGACCCTTCGCGTTCGGAACCCTAAAACGACTACGGGATTAACTACCACTAGTAGGTACTTTGTGTATTACTACAAAGCAAGTTAAAGATTTTTTTTTCGAAGTAAAAGTGATATACAAAACTTCTAGCTTTCTCATTTTCATGTTGACTGTACCACTATATGTATATAACGGTTGGCAAGCCCTTAACCTTGATAACTGGATTGTGGTGGTATATTGTGCGATCATTTATAAAATGACATCTCAAGGTTCTTTGAGGAACTAAACAATGAAGTAATTTAGTCTAATAAATTTGCCTGCGGTTTGGCCATCACACAATAACCCTTTTTCTGGGCTAAATGTCACGACTTTTCGACAGTATTTATGCCTGTTTGTGTAACACTATGTCTAGATCTTTTGGTATTGAATTTTCCCTGCCTGAGCGAGAGAAATTTTATTTTATTCTGACTATGAAATTCGCCAGACTTCTTCAATCCATTCGAAATGGATTTTAAACTAATAACCATACGTTAAAAAAACCAGCCAAACGAGTTTCAAACTTCGTACATTTAGAGTTCCGTACTAAATGTATTTTTGACTCTTTGTATGACTTTGGGTCAACAAGATGCTTATATTGTAAAAATTTTACGACCGTAGCTCCAACCGTTTGGCTGTAAAACCTGTGTGAAAGACGACGGACAGTCCGTCAGACGGACATGTGAGTGACAGCAATAGGGGTCCGTTTTGACCCTTCGGGTACGGAACCCTAAAAGTGGATGAATAGACTATGACACTAGATGATTTTAGCTTTCTATCTGTGAAAGAGTTTTTTACAAGCTTGCAACGTTTGTTGGTCCGGGTCAAATCTTGCAAGCCAAACTAGAACCACTACCTCCTAACCTCTTCATCTTCCTGCCCTTGTCCCATGTTACTTGGGGTCGGCGCAACACGTTCTTCCATTCTGTCCTGTCAGCCGTCACGCTATCACTAACTCTCTTTTCTTTCATATCATTTCTCACACAATTCATTCATCCTTTCTTTGGCCTCCCTTTCTCTCTCCATCCATCCACATTTATATGCATAACTCTTTTAGTAAAATGTGTTTCATCCCTCCTCTTCACTCTGACCTTACTAAGATAAGCGGCTCTCTTTCAACTTTTCTGTCACTGGCGCCACTTTTAAACTACTTCTAATGTACTCATTTCTCACTTTATCCATTCTCGTTACTCCACACATCCATCGCAACATTCTCATCTCCGCCACATGCAATCTTTTTTGATCCGTCTTTTTCACAGCCCAACATTCTGATCCATACAGTACGACAGGTTTAATCACGAACTTATAAATTTTCCCCTTTTACTTGAGGGGCATCCGTGGGTGACAACATTCCGATCCATACAGTACGACAGCTTAATCACGGACTTATAGATTTTCCCCTTTTACTTGAGGGGCATCCATGGGTGACAACATTCTGATCCATACAGTACGACAGGTCTAATCACGGGCTTATAGATTTTCCCCTTTTACTTGAGGGGCATCCGTGGGTGACAACATTCTGATCCATACAGTACGACAGGTCTAATCAGGGACTTATAGATTTTTCCCTTTAACTCGAGGAGCATTCGTGGGTGGCAACATTCTGATCCATACAATACGACAGGTTTAATCACGAACTTATAGATTTTCCCCTTTTACTTGAGGGGCATCCGGGGGTGACAACATTCCGATCCATACAGTACGACAGGTTAATCACGGACTTATAGATTTTCCCCTTTTACTTGAGGGGCATCCGTGGGTGACAACATTCTGATCCATACAGTATGACAGGTCTAATCACGAACTTATACACTGGTCAGCAAATAAACCGAGCCACCCGCTACCTAGGAACTCTGATTCGATTTTCTCAAAAAGTATAAAACTTACAACTATCAAAGTTATACCTACAAAAAGTGCATTTCATGGTGATTAAAATGACTACAAATTAATTCGAAAGTACCGTCAACTCACATTGTAATCAAGCAACAAACACAATGCTAACGATTTGCTCTGTTTTCACCAGAGTTTGAAATTAGCGTTCTTTTTCTCTACAATGAGGGTAGTCGGATATTTCTTATCATTTCTTTAGTTCTTGTCCATCTTTTGCTCAGACGCGTGTGTTTTTGCTACTTTTTTCGATTAATAATAGATACAACACCTCAGGAAGCAGCTCAAGCTGTAGCATTACTTTAAGCAGGCATTGCGCAACGTGAAGTCGCTCGAAGGCTTCGAATCAGCAGATCTTCGATGCAACGAGTTTACAGACGATACCTAGAGACTGGAGCATTCGATCGCCGTCCAGGTACGGGCAGACCTAGGGCTACATCAGCAGCAGATGATCGTTATATCCACCTTACTGTTCTGCGAAATCGCCACCTCAACGCAGTTCAAGTCCAACAAAGTCTGCGTGACGAACGCCAAGTGGTCATAAGTTCAGATACCGTCAGAAGGAGACTTGCTGAACGGAACCTGACCCCAAAAAGAGCTGCAACAGGCCCAGCATTAACGGTAGCACACCGTCGAGCACGACTTGAATTTGCTCGAGAGCATAGGGATTGGACCTCAGAGCAGTGGAGTAATGTACTCTTCACTGATGAGACCAGGGTGAGTCTACATGGAAGTGATCGACGTCAGAGCGTATATCGTCGCCCTGGAGAACGTTATTCTCAGTGTTGCATCGAGGAAACTGTTGCTTATGGAGGAGGATCTGTAATGGTCTGGGGCGGCATCTCGTTAACAGCACATACAGCGTTAGTTTTCATCGAACCGACGGGCCATACACGTGGACTGACTTCTCATCGCTACATTACTGAAATCCTCGTAGACCATGTGGTACCTTACGCAGGATATATCGGACAGGATATGCAATTGATGCATGATAATGCACGGCCTCATGTTGCTCATGTGGTGACCCAGTATCTACGCGACGTCAGCATTCGTACGATGGACTGGCCAGCTCGAAGCCCGGACTTGAATCCGATAGAACACTTATGGGATGAGCGGAAACGTCGGGTTCGAGCCCGGGTACCTGCTCCAACAAGACTTCCAGAGCTGCGAATCGCAATTGAAGAGGAGTGGAATACAATTCCTCAAGATTTTATCGTCAGGCTCGTAAGGTCGATGAATACAAGGATGCTGGCAGTTATCCGAGCAAGGGGAGGGAATACGGAATATTGATCAAAAACTTTTTTTTGATTTTATCTTTGTTTTTGGCTTTAATTTTTTTTTTCACTTTATCATTACTAACGATTGTCACGACTGGAAAACGACTCTTCTTTGTAAAATCCTTAATAAACACTGAAATATTGATTAAACCCAATGAGTTTCCTTTCATTTTAATCACCACGAAACGCACTTTCTGTAGGTACAACTTTTATAATTGTAGGTTTTTTAGTTTTTGAGAAAATCGAATTAGAGTGCCTAGGTAGCGGGTTGTTCGGTTTATTTGCTGTCAAGTTTAGATTTCCCCTTTAACTTGAGGGGCATCCGAGGGTGACTACACACGTGGGTGACAATCACTTCCTCGTGATCTACGGAATTGATTTTTTTCATGTTGATTCAGTTCCGTAGACAATGCGTTTTTCATGTTAAGCTATTGCATAGCTTCTATCGCGGGCTTTGAGCGTGGAGACCGAATCCAGAAATTCCGTAACGAAAATAACCTACCACCCCCCACTCCGACCGGCACAGCGGTGATACTTTTTAGCTTTGCCATCTATCGATGAATAGCAGAACTTTTGACTTTTGATGATATTGTGTTGTTGATATTGATGATGATGATGATGATGATGACGATGATGGTGATGATGGTGATGATGATGATCATGATGATGATGATGGTGATGATGATGATGAAGATGATGATGATGATGATGATGGTGGTGGTGATGATGATGATGATGATGATGATGATGAAGATGATGATGATGGTGATGACGATGATGATGATGATGATGATGACGATAACGATGATGATGATGATGATGATGATGATGGTGGTGATGATGATGATGATGATGATGATGATGACGATGATGTTGATGATGATGGTGATGATGATGATGATGATATTTATCTTGTTACGCCAAAGAAGTGTAACTTCTTACGTGCGTACATAAGTACACACACACATAAATAAAATAAATAAATAATTATAATTGTATAAGTTGATAAAAAATGCTATGCAATAGCTTAACCGCGGCAGTCTCCGAGTGCCACACGTCTTTTTTTTTATTTAGATTCACCTGTCCCGTTGTCTGTAATCAAATCTTGCAAGCTAAATTAGAGCCATTTCCCAATGTCAGTTTTTTTTTTTTTTTTTTTTTTGTTTTGGACTCAAATTTGGTGTACTTACGTATCTTCGGTGACAATACAATGATTTATGTTACCATGGAGCTGGTTTGATAATGAAGACGGAAGATGGCCATAGGAAGTTCTAATCTAAACCAGATAAACCCATCGAGTATAGGCTCGATTGATTTGCTTTGAGGAGCACTTTACACCTAGAGACTTCCAGGGTCTGATGATGAAGTTGGAAGGTGGTAACGGCATGTCTGTGAATCCGTTACAAATATGGTAAAAAATGTATTTTCTTATTTATTATACTGCCCTAATCATAAAATTGTGGAATAGTTGGCTAGTAATTCAAATTTAGACGATTATTGGAACGAATCCTTAGACATCTATATTTTGTGTACCAATAGATGGCGCTGCTTGAAGTTTTAGAGTTTATCCTATCAACTCATTAAAATTTGAATAGTGACAAATTTTGATACAGTAAAACTGCTATGAAGTGCCAAAAATACTATAAAATAATTCCTCAATGTGTGAGAAAATATTGGTAAGACTTTAATGATAAATGATAAATGATAAATGATAAATGATAAATAAATGATAAATGATGTTTATTCAGTAAATAGGTTACAAGGAACACTTTTACACGTCAATGTTTTTATGTCAGTTTAAGCTAGATGAGGCCGGTGTTTCCTAGCTGACTACCCTGAGAAGAAACACCGAAACAAACTCAGAGGTCAAAGTCTCTTTTAGTGTTCAAATCCATACAATGTGGACTGGTTAGATCCTATGAGAACCATGTACGTTTATGTCTGGGATGAGCTTTATGAAGAAAGCAACACACGAATTCGAGTGGACCTGTCCAGACAGTGCAAGCATTTGTCAGTCATCGCGAAGCTCAACTCAGAACTCTGAGGTGCTCAACGAACCGACGAACAATACCAAAGTAAGGACATTTGAGTAGGCCGCAAAAAATACTCAAACTGCCAGACAATCATAAAATCTACATGAATATAACGACATACATAGTTCTCGCATTCACATTATTCTATATGAGGACCATGCAGCTTAGTGTCTGTAGTGGTCTTTTGAAGAAAGAACCAAACATATTTGAGTGGACCTGTCCAGTCAGTGCAAGCATTTGTCAATAGTCGAATAGCTCAACTTAAAAACCACTAAGGAGCTCAATGACATGACGAACAATACCAAAGAAAAGACATTTGGGTAGGCCGCAAAAGTACTCAAACTGTCAGACAACGTTGAAAATTACTGTAAAAAGGAGGAGAAAATAATAATAATAACCCACATAGTCCTCACATTTACAATAATTAAGTAATCAAAAAAAAAATAAAAATATAATACTTTACAAAGTAAATATTTGTGTCAAACAAAATAGTAATCATAATATGTCAATCAAAAAATAAAAATAAATATAATACTTAACAAAGTATTCAAGTCAAAAAAAATAATAATAATAATAAAATGTCAATAAAAAAATAAAATAAAAAATATAATGCAATACTATACAAGTATTCATGTCAAAAACGAATATTAAAAAAAAAATATATATATAAAAAATTTTTCATCAGTAAGTAGTACATATGAAAACAATGGCTCATGTATATCATTGAAGCAGCTCAATCCCACGCCTTTTTGTCCTCAAGAAAGTCATTAATTGTGTAAAAAGCTTTCTGGCATAGCTTACGTTTAATAAATGATTTAAATTTATTTATGCTTAGTTCTTGAATTTGGCTAGGAAGTTTATTATAGAAACGTATACATTGACATCTAAACGAACCACCTATTTTTTTCTTGAGCCTGGTTTTTGGTACAATAAATTTGTGTTTGTTCCTAGTATTTATGCTATGGATATCACTGTATCTTTTAAACAGATTAATATTTTTATGTGCATACATGAGATTCTCATAAATATATTGAGAGGGAACAGTCATAATATTAATCTCTTTAAATTTGTCTCTGAGGGAGTGTCTGGGACTTAATTTATAAATTGCACGAATAGCCCTTTTCTGTAAAACAAAAATTGTCTGAATATCGGCGGCATTTCCCCACAACAGAATGCCGTACGACATCACACTATGAAAATAACCAAAGTATACTAAACGAGCTGTCTCTAAATCAGTCAAACCACGAATTTTCCTTACGGCGTATGCTGCAGAGCTAAGTTTTTTGGACAGTTTATCTATATGGGGGCTCCACTGAAGCTGCGCATCCAAAGTTAAACCTAAGAACACTGTGGAATCCTCGGGTTTCAACTCTTCACCCTTTATTGACACACTAGTGTTCACTTGTACTACATTGGGTAATGTGAACTTTATGCATTTTGTTTTTTTCTCGTTAAGGAGAAGATTATTGACATTAAACCAGTTAACTACAGTTGAAAGAGCATTATTTACATTATCAACAACCACCTGCTGACGTTTGAGTTTAAATAAAAGTGAAGTGTCATCTGCAAACAGCACTATATCATGTTTATCCTTTATGAGGTAAGGCAAGTCGTTGATATAGATTAGAAACAAAAAAGGACCCAGAATTGAGCCTTGAGGAACCCCCATTCTGACTACAGACCCGGAAGACCTTTTGCCGTTCACATCAACTCTCTGAATCCTATTACTCAAGTATGAAGTAAGAAGATCCAGAGAGGCGCCCCGGACTCCGTAGTAGTGCAGCTTCCTGATCAATGTATCATGGAGAACGCAATCGAAAGCCTTAGACAAATCGCAAAAAATGCCCAACGCATCGCATTTATCTTCCCATGCATTATAAATGTGTCCCAAAAGTTCAACACCAGCATCAGTTGTTGAACGACCCTTTGTGAAACCAAACTGTTTTAAGTAAATTCATTCAGCTTGCAAGCCGTCGCTGTTAACACCATCTAGCGAGGTGTAGAGGACGGGCCCGATCGAAGAACAAAAGTTACTTGTGCCAGACGAAAACCCGTAGTTACGGCGGCACCGTTTTTTTTGTATGGGATGAGGCATCTGTACGCTAGTATTATATTATCTGTGCTAGAAGTTAGTTTTAACTTTTTAGTTCATTGTCCCAGATTAAAGCTTGTTTTTTTTTTTTTAAACTTTTAATTTATTTATAGTAAGCATGACTTAAATCAACTATCAAGTTTGGCTCCAGATAGAGGAACTCTTCAATGGTCAACAGCACAGGACGTATATAAAAAAAGCTTAAGGCGCAGTTATACGACTTTTAAAAGTTTTTAATTGAACATCACGTCTAAACAACTAGTCTTATTTCATTGAAAAAAATATATGTTACTCTAGACTATTTGCGTCATAATTTGATCAGAGAATATTTGAAATAATATTTTTTATAACATAGTGTAATTAGTTTGTAAAGTTAGGTCTAATGCGGATAAAAAATTGAGAATCACGCAAAAACTATAAAGCGTATTTTTATGAAACCTTCACCATTTTAAAGATCATTTAATTATTTATAATTTAGTCTTAGTGTTTTAGTTTAATACTTGTTGTTTTATGTGTAATAAATTAATAATGCGTTTAATTTCGGACAGCCCTCCTTGATGAGCGAGTCCTATTACTGGGTGGACATACGACGCGTTACGTGAGCTCAGCGCAGAACACGCAAGCTAACCCCTCAAGGTCGTTGGCAGCTAATAGCGCCTTAAATGTTTTTTTTTATTATTATGTTGTATTCGGATCACAATTTCCAGAAAAATAAACATAAAAATAAATACACACAATTACTCACATGGGAACACAAAAGCACTTCAGAAAAACTGTTTTTTTATTTCGGAGTTCTATAAAATCATAAGTCACCGTGAATAATGGCATGCCTAGGGATAACGGATAAATTCTGAAAATGAGTTACCGCACCCCTGGGCACTCAGGCAGGGAAGGAACAGGGGTGGGTTTTAGTCAGTAAGAGTCTGACACGCCCTCCCGCTCCACCCAGAGCGGGAGAAGTCATTGGAAGATTTCCCAAACAAAAAAAAAAAAAAACCGTGTATAATGATGCGTTAGTCACACGCACTTGGCAATTCATTCGCATTTACACTTTGACTGTGACCTTGAATGGTAACATTAAACTTGATTTAAGATACACACTCTAATCAAATTCACTAACGACCAGATCAGGACCTTATCTGTTGACCTCTAAGATCAAATTAGCAATAACATTAGGAAGTATTATGTAACCTTTTACAACTTCCTAGATTGGTTTGACGTTTGACAGATGTTTCAAGTATTTTGTTTAATCATTTAAATTATATTATATAAAGATTAATTTCAATATTTATTTTTTTCTTTTGGATTTGCACGGTTTCTGCATTAAGCCAGTGTAATTTTTAGAAAGTAATACATTTTTTATACAGTCACTTTGTTTTTTTTTAATTGGGATGCGGATGTTTAATGTTCTAATGTTTATGCGGTACTTGGCCGCAAATGTATCGCGTCAGCCGTCTCGGTAAGGTTCGCTGAGGTAGTCAATAATAATAATAATAATGATTTTTTATTGTCAGGCAATTAAGGCCCATAGATAAAATACACAACATAATCTTAAAACATATTAGACTAATATATACTAAAAAACATAAACTTGAAAACTACTGCACACGAAGTGACGGCGTCGTGTTACGCTGCTGTGTCGCGTAGCTGGCCGCGGAAACGCCATTATATCACATCTACAAAAAAAACAACAAAAAATACAATAAAATTCTCAGCATTATTTTACCGAGAATGCGCCCGTTTCTGTGATTTCATATATTGTCCAGTTGCGTAGACACTTGAGACACAAAATTACACCAATTTTACATCACAATATCCACTAGGAATCTATTTGCGAATTATTAAAACAGCCACTGAATTTCACTCGAAAGCATCCCGCCAAGCTGGACACGCCACCATTGCGGCGGTAGTGCCCCTCTTTGAGGAGTGGCTGGAGAGGCGCCACGGCGTCCTCGCCTTCCGCCTGACGCAGGTCCTCACCGGACATGGCTGTTTCGGGAGGATCCTGTTTCGGATCAAACGGGAGGTGACCCCCGGGTGTTTCCACTGCCAGGATCGCCCAGAGGACACGGTGGAGCATACGGTGGAGGTTTGCCCCGCTTGGGCAGAGCACCGCCGTATCTTCGTGGATGCGATAGGCGGCAGCAACCTCTCGCGCCGTGCCCTGGTTCAGGCCATGGTACGGAGCGAGAGGGAATGGGAAGCCGTCTCCTCCTTCTGCAAAGCAGTAATGCTCGCGAAGAGGGAGGTGGCATACGTGAGGGAGACTCAACAACAGCAGAGTCGCCCTCACGCCCTCAGCAGCAGTCGCCGCAGGAGACGCCAGGGGCTTCCGGCGCCGCGAGACGATCTCCGGCCACCGTAGACCCGGGCCTGCGGACGGCGACTAGTGGGTAACTCGCCGCCCGATCAGCACCAGGCCCGAGAGTCGACGGCGCGTAGTGTTCCTCGCGCACCTCAAAGAGTTGTCAGCAAACACGACGGGGCCCGCCGTGGCCGATGCCTGCCCGGGGGTTGAGGATAAATTCGAAAGAGTTACCTCGCCCCTGGGCATTCAGGGCAAGGAGGAACAGGGGTGGGTTTTAGTCAGTAAGAGTCTGACACACCCTTCCGCTCCACCCTAGAGCGGAAGAAGTCATTGGATGATTTCCAACCCCCAAAAATAAAAAAAAAGCATTCTGCCAAAAATCCCCGTCATGAGTTTACATTTCGAAACGAAAATTATTCTTCTTCATAACGTGTCGTGCGTGGCAAATTTAATATCTAAATTATTATGTTTGGCCCAGTATTCACCATCGGCAAATGCATTCGCTGACGCAGCCATAAGGTCCTCATATGTACAGATGTCACGGTGACAAGGCCATGCGGAGCAAGATGAGAAGTGGGCCATGGTCTGCGGAGAAACGCCGCACAATTTGCACGCCGCCGCCGTAAGGTAGACTGTAGCCGATCTCATTAATTTATGTACAACATCTTATACCTGTACCTACATTCATAGCAAATAAAGTTCTGATTTTGATTCTGAATAAATGGTTTTATTTTTGTGAATAGGTTTTAACAACACTTTTACCCGTCAACATTTTTTTGGTCAGTTTCTGCTATATTAGGCCGGTGTTTCCTAGCTGACTACCCTGAGAAGAAACACCGAAACAAACTCAGAGGTCAAAGTTTCTTTTAAAGTGTTAAAATCCATACAACATGTACCTACTGGTCAAATCATATAAGAACCATGCACGTTAATTTCTTGGATGAGCTTTTGAGAAAAGTAACACGCAGATTTGAGTGGACTTGTCCAGATAGTGCAAGCATTTGTCAGTTTCCATGAAGATCAACTCAGAACTTTGAAGAGTTCAACGAACCGACGAACAATACCAAAGTAAGGACATTTGGATACGCCGCAAAGTACTCAAACTGCCAGACCATTATAAAGTCATCATCATCATCATCATCTTACCAGCTATCTTGGGCTCGGCTTCCAGTCTAACCGGATGCAGCTGAACACCAGTAGTTTACATGGAGCGACTGCCTATCTGGCCTCCACAACCCAGTTACTGGGAAATACGATACTCCTTGGTAAGACTGGATGTCAGACTTTCGGGCCAGAACCCGTAACGTCTGTCAAAGATCAACATTGACAGCCGGGACCAACAGCTTAAGACCCTTCTCGCGGTCCAGTGGCGCCCTCATTGAATAAAAAATCGTAGCATAACACAGAAAATAAATGTCAGAAACGGCCGTTTTTGGCACTTTTGCCTACTACTTTGGATACGAAACATTTTGAGACCTGTTTTAACAACATAAAAATTCTTTATCCTCTTTGTAACAAACGTGAAGTTGGATTTTTTGATATTTATTTTCTGTGCTATGCTACGATTTTTTATTCAATGAGGGCGCCACTGGACCGCGAGAAGGGCCTTAATGTGCTTTCCGAGGCACGGAGGAGTCTCGGTATGTAAAGATGGTCATCCATCCATGGACCAACCCCGGCAAGCGTAGCTTAAACTGATGGATCGACCCGTGCGGCTGTTATTACTTTAGCCAAGACCTGTGCGAAGGCAAAAAAGGCTTCTATCTCAGCAGATCTTGCGATATTTGAAAACCGGGCAAGTGCTAGTCGGACCCACACACGAAGGGTTCCGTACCATAAACCTAAAAAAACACGTTTCTAGTAGGGGCTCCCTTTAGTTTTTTTTTTATTGTAGCGGCAACAAAAATACACATTATGTGAAAATTTCAACTGTCTACCTGTTACGGATCATGGGATACAGCCCGCTGACAGACAGACGGACGGATGGACAGCGGAAGCTTAGTAATAACGGAACAACGGTATGGAACCCTAAAAATAAATAACGCAGCACTGGTATTGCGATAGGGCCTGTGATGCTACGGACATACTCACGGAACACAATATACTAAAAAATAAAATGTGTGGATTCGGTCTTATTTTTTTGTCTCAAAGGGCGAAGGAATTTATATTGTGTTTTACAAAAATAGCTATTTACCTTGGCATGTAAGTTTTCCTCCAACAAATATTCTTGTGGGGAAAAATGTGTAGGTAACATTGTACTGTAAACGGACCGTGTCTTTAAACAAACCAAATATTTAATTCTAAACAGCAACCAATAGTCGTTTGGGGTGCTCTCATTTGTGTCTAATTATCATAATACAACAATAATTAGCATTTATAACTACCTGCCAATACGTAGGTCAATGCAGAAGGTTCAGTCCGCAAGACTTACCAACTTTCAGCATTATTTATTTAACACGCTAACCATAAAAAAAAATTAAAAGAAAGAAAAAAAAGAGAAAACAAAAAAAAAATGTGAGCCGTCACGGGACGCCTGGCAGATGTGAAACATCGACATTATTTTGTAAAAGTAATATGCAGAAAAGAACATATTGTAATAGGAACTAAATATGTCATAATGATAAAATAAAATATTACGATTTTTTCCAGATAACGATGACTCTTTATTGAATAAACATTTATTTTCATTAAATACAAAAATTTACGAATTTATTTCAAATCGTGACTACTTAATTCGTTTAATCAGTGACTTCGGTAATAGTTATATTCGATGTTGCCTCTGAGGACGGTATTACTGTGACAATTGGTCGATGGTAACTGAAGTATGTTACAAAAGTATTGGACATAACATTATCAAGATATTTGATGGTGTAATAACAAAACAAAAAAACATCGTATAGCGTGGCGACGCGTCGCCACGGCATGCGTCGCCACGCCAGAAATCGGTTTTACGTGCGGCTATAGATGTTTCACATCAAAAGAGAAAAAAGAGAGTAAAGAGTATTCTATTCTATTCTATAATATGTTTAATTTAAATACTGATTAGTACTGGTGCGCAGGGTGCGGGGCAGCACTAACAGCCGGTTGATTCTGTAACAGCTCACCGTGAAAGCTTAGGTGGAGTGAACGTGAAGTGAATTGTCATTCTACCTTGACTGTATGGATTGACAGACCACTTCACGTTCACTTCACCTAAGCTTTCACGGTGAGATTTTACAGAATAGCACAACAGTATCCTAAGCATGATAGCAAGTTGCCTGGACTGTGAGTACGTGGGTCGCTGTTGTGCCGTCTCCCATGGGTTGGCGCAACGGTTGATTCACTGTTCATAAATAAATTGTGGTATTATTTGTTTTTATATGTTGTGTTGAATCGTTGCTTCGGTATTTCGGTTGGAATGCTGAAGCAATAGTTACTTATTTGTGTGTTAATGATGTTGTTATTATTGTGTCACTAACATAGTTATTTAAGGCCCTACTACCGCAAACTGGCGCCCTCATTGAATAAAAAATCGTAGCATAGCATGGCAAATAAATATTAAAGAACCCAACGTCACGTTTGTTACAAAGAGGATAAAGAATTTTTTTATGTTGTTAAAACAGGACTCAGAATACAAAAACGGCCGTTTTTGACACTTTTGCTACGAAACATTTTGAGTCCTGTTTTAGCAACGTAAAAATACTTTATCGTCTTTGTAACAAACGTGACGTTGGATTCTTTAATATTTATTTTCTATGCTATGCTACGAGTTTTTATTCAATGAGTGCGCCACTTGGCGGGTTAGACCCTTAAGTTTACCTATTGTTACTAACATTTTATGCGTCTCATTGTTACTCACAATAAAGTATTATTAATAAATTATTATTATTAGTGAATTCTGAATTCAAGATAAGATACGTCTCAACAATCAAATTCTACTGTATACGGGTTCGCAGGAGATATAATTATAACTGTATATTCAACTGTGCGTGACTTGGTTTAAATGATGATGGTGAGTACGGGGACGCCAAAACATTGAAATATTAGGCATTAGCATTTAAATTGATTTATTTATGCCAGCAAAAAAATAAGTTTATTGTTGACGTTTCTTTAAAATTAGCAGATTATTTTTTCAATTAAACTGTTGTAATTTAATTTTTTGGTGATTATATTTCGTAATGAGTATTTTTTAAATATTTTTTTAGGTTTAATTCTAATAGAAGGCTGCCATTGTTAATTATAAAAGAAATATTTTATCGTTTTATAAAAATAGTTTTATTTGTACCTTTATCTTCAAAATTTTTGACGTGACAACGTCTAATAAATCCATGAACGCCGGCTGCATGCACGAAAAAGTGTCCCATTACGCTCATTGTACGCATGCGCCGCATCTATATTTCATCAATGTTTTGTTATGACGTTATCACGTTAAAATATCGCCCGTAAACCAACTTTACAGACAACCAATTTTTTTGGTTGACCGTGTTTCCCAAGACGTAACTTTGTTTATTTTATTTGTGGTCTCAAAATACTACTCCAAGCCAAGCCTGAAAACCCATCTCATTAGCTCAAGCTTTTAATGGGGTATTGGTCACTTTTTTATCTAAAAGTATTTTTTGAAAAAATCAAATACCTAACAGTACAGATTTTTTTTTAAATTCGTTCAAAATTAAGTAAGGTAGAAGCTTTGCAAATCTGGTGGATGGGAAAACTATCAAGTAACAGAATATGATGCATACAATCACATATGACGTCACTGTCATTAGGTTACGCGCATGCAAAAGAGATACCAAGAGGTTCTTACTACGCCCCCACTCTTCTTATTTAATAATAAAAAAAATTGATGCGGTTTTCAGAAAAATATTTCTTTTAGTGTTATTTATTGTTTCATATAATATATTGTACAAAAATAAATACAGGAGAACACCCTAATAAGGGGCTACATTGTTTATTTCTCTAAGTTTATTTCGGTGTTTCTTCTCAGGGTAGTCAGCTAGCAAACACCGGCCTCATCTAGCTAAAACTAACAAAAACAAATGTTGACGTGTAAAAGTGTTGATAAAACCTGTTTACAAAACTAGAATCATTTATCATCCATTTGCTGTGTGTATATTTTTCGTTGGAGTTGAACTTCTGTGTTATCTCTACTTAGTGGGTCCAGTTCAGATGATTCATGTCCGTTTGATTAGTCAAATCCTATTGATGATAAATGGGCTTATTTACTAGGCATTTTGGTGGCAGTGAATTTGTTCGGTATGTTTCAAAAGTGTAGGTAACTCAACAAGAATCTTTTTCCTTCAAGGATTCTTCTTGCCAAAAGTCAGATAACGGCAATTTAGCTTAAGGACGGCAGCGGTATACCTATTTATTACCAATAAGCCAAATTTAATAACAGACAATTTTTCTCGTAAATTAAATTACAATTTATCGCCTTAACTCAGTAATTTTATTAATTTAGCGAAAATGACTTTATTCAAAAAATCATAAGAATAATAGGAACTTTATTAAGGGCCTACCTCCGCTTTAGTGGCACCCTCATTGAATTAAAAAATCGTATCATAGCTTATGAAATAAAGATTAAAGAATCCTTTGTTGCGTTTGTAACAAATAAAAAAGGATAAGGTATTTTTACATTGTTAAAACAGGACTCAAAATGTTTCGTATCCAAAGTAGCAAAAGTAGCAAAAACGGCCGTTTCTGGCACTTTTGCTTACTACTTTGGATATGAAAAAGTGCCAAAAACAGCCGTTTTTGGCACTTTTGCTACTTCTGTTTTATCAACGTAAAAATACCTTATCCTCTGTGTAACAAACGCAACATAATATTCTTTAATCTTTACTTTCTATGCTTTGCTACGATTTTTTATTCAATGAGGGCGCCACTTGGCGGCTATAGACGCCATAAGACTGCTACACATACGTCATCAGCCATATTTGAGTACCAATAATGCAAATCCAGACTTCGAGCTGCTTGCCGTTACTGAGAAATATTATTCTAGATGGAAAAACCCAATAACACAAATTACTCAACTCAGGAAACGAAACCAGAACCTAATGATTAATAGCTCTGACAAGTACTAGACCAACGAAGCACGCTGAATTTAAACAATCTAAAATTATAAAGGAAATTAAAAAGCTGATTGTAAGAGAACTCTTAAAAATACCATTATATTTCGCTTCTCATCCGATTTCCTGTTTGTTGTATTATTTGGCATTACGGATAAAATCATTCATCATTATAATAATAATAATGACAGTGGAAATTACAGTAATAATTTGTGCAGGTACCTACATTTTATGATATAATGTTGATATAGTGTTGTTGTACAGCCGCACGTTAAGGGTCTACTACCCGCCAAGTGGCGCCCTCATTGAATAAAAAATCGTAGCACAGCATTGAAAATAGTAGGCAAAAGTACCAAAAACGGGTTTTTGACACTTTTGCCTACTACTTTGGATACGAAACATTTTGAGTCCTGTTTTAACAACGTAAAAATACTTTATCCTCTGTGTACGTGACGGTGGATTCTTTATACTTATTTTTTATGCTATGCTACGATTTTTTATTCGATTAAGGCGCCACTTGGCCGGTAGTAGTGCCTTAAGCCGTTTGGCCCGGCTGTCAATCGTGCATCTTTGACAGTCGTTACGGGTCATCAGAAGCCCGAAAGTCTGACAACCAGTCTTACCAAGGGGTATCGTGTTACTCAGTTACTGGGTTGTGGAGGTCAGATGAGCAGTTGCTCCATATAAAATACTGGTATTCAGCTGCATCCGGTTAGACCAGAAGCCGACCCCGAGATAGTTGGGAAAAGGCTAGGCGAATTGATTTATTGTGTTGTATTACTCATTACGCCAAAGGTCGGTAGCATAACAAATGGCGTTACTCCACTGCGCAGTAGCATACTTCGTAATCATATACTCAGTGCCAGTGTGGAGCCCCTTTACAGGACTCGCGTCATCTCCTTGCCTGCCTTCTTGCATGTACCACCACCTGCACCTTGAATGGTTTAAACGAAGCCAGTGAAAAAGTTATTCAGGTATACATACTGGTCGGTTATAATTTGAGTCAAAATCGACACGAAAAAAAAACTTTTTTACAAAAAAAAAAACAACCGACTTCCAAAAAAAAAATAACTACACTAAAAATTAAAAAATAACTTTAATTTCGGAAGTCGGTGTCAAATAAAATACAAACACCGACTTCCGAAATTAAAGTTATTTTTTAGTTTTTAGTGTAGTTTTTTTTTGGAAGTTGGTTTTTTTTTTTTTGTAAAAAATTTTCTATTCGTGTCGATTTTGACAGGAATAAAAAACTTTTGGAAGTCAGTTGTTTTCTTTTAGTAAAAAAGTTTTTTATTTTTCTCTTTATAGTTGTTATACCCCAGAACTAAAAATCCCAGTAACATAGAACGTGTAATTTAAACATACTCGTAATTGGAGAAAACCGATACGTCATCTATCTATACGTATTTTTTGTTTTTGTTCAGTTTTTCAAAAAGCATTGAAGCAATTTCGATAAATTTTATATTGGGATCACCTCGGGAGTATATGCTTTCGGATAAAAAAAGAATTTTTAAGATACGTCATCTATCTACACGTATTTTTTTTTTGTTCAGTTTTTCAAAAAGCATAGAAGCAATTTCGATAAAATTTATATGGGACCACCTCGGGAGTATATGCTTTCGGATAAAAAAAGAATTTTGGAAATCGGTCCATAACTGACGGAGAAATCGGCGGACAATCAGAAAAAAAAATAAAAAAAACATACAAACAGTCGAACATACGAGTAGAACCTCCTCCTCGTTTTTTCGAAAGTCGGTTAAAAACAGAAGAAAAACCGGCCAAGTGCGTGTCGGCCTTCGCACATTTAGGGTTCCGTATCAAATGAGGGATCCAAAAAAAAAATCTGATTTATTAATATATTGGTATTTGTTTAAAAAGTACGTAATGATAATAAATATTTTCACCAAATTTCAAGTTTATAGGTCAATGGGAAGTTAAAAATTCTTCGGAACAAAATTTTGTGACAGACGACGGACAGACAAACGGACACGTAAGTGACAGCAATTCCGTTTGGACCCTTTGGGTACGGAACCCTGAAAAGTATATCACGTGACAGCGGCGGTGAGGGGTGGGGGTACTGCGTAGCGAAAAGCGAACTTCACAGACATTATTAAGGGCCTACCTCTCCGTAAGTGGCGAGAAATTCGTATCTTAGCAGAATCCTATGTTGCGTTTGTTACAAATAGGATAAGGTATTTTTACGTTGTTAAACAGGACTCAAAGTGTTTCGTATCCAAAGCAAAAGTGTCAAAAATGGCCGTTTTTGGTACTTTTGCGGCGCCACTTGGCGGCTATATACGCCTTAAGTTTTAATCAACCTAAATAATTGTTTCCTCATGAAAACGTGCCGTTCATAGGTAGGTACTGTAGAGCCAGCAAAGCTCCAGGGGCGCTGCTGCAGTGTTGGGGAGCTGTCTCACTCGCTGGTTGCGAGGGTGCCAGTGTAAAGAGTGACTTGCGTTTACGTGTGTAGTGTACGGAGGCAAAATGCGGTAGGATAGCGATCTGTACTTTATTATGAATACAAAGTTATAGATGCCCCCTCTTTGCCCGGGGGTTGAGGATAAATTCGAAAGAGTTACCTCGCCCCTGGCCATTCAGGGCAGGAAGGAACAGGGGTGGGTTTTAGTCGGTAAGAGAGGGAAGGCATTGGATGATTTCCCACCCCCAAAAAAAAAAGATGTCCCCTCTTCGACGGACGAGCTAGACCTACCTATATTCTAATATTAATATTCGAATGTCTCTCCAAATGTATGAGGTGCCAGCACTATTCATATGTGTGGGGTGTAAGCTGAGGACACACACGCCACAGTACACTATTAAATGACAATTTGAATAATATCTTATTTTTGAGATTACCTATTTTTTTTTAACAGACAGACAAGCATTACCTGTAGGAATACAGTTGCTTTTTTTTTGGAATTTTAGGGTTGGTCTCACATTAGTGGTAAATGTCTCGACTTACGAGTTGTATGCGTTTATATGTATAGACATGCGTTACCTAAATCATCATCATCTGCCTAGCCTTTTCCCAACTATCTTGGAGTCGGCTTCCAGTCTAACCGGATACAGCTGAATATCAGTATTTTACTTGGAGCGAGTGCCTCTCTGACCTCCACAACCCAGTTACCTAAATATCACGTGATAAAACCCTATTTTGATACATCGACAATCCCTACGGCCGATAGAATGGTGTTTTGTCTAGAGGCCAAGGTCTAATTATTATGAATAACCTAGGCTTTCTAGAGAGACGACTTGGATGGCTTTATAGAGAATTTCATCCATTAGCGCTAAAGCCCAGAAGTGGGAAAGTTCAGAGTACTTAGAAAAATAATAATATGTTTTCTTTCTTTATTTTTAGAATAATGTCAAGGATGTTGAAGATATCAGTGGCGATCGCACTGTCCATCACACTGGCTGGTCAAGTGCGAGCGGCCACATACGGGCCGCGTGCAGACTACGGGTACCCTGCTGGTTTGATACCTGATTGTAAGAAGCTCATTATGTTAATTTATTTAAAACTGAACTGTTGGTAATCGGTTACCAACAGTTAAAAAGTTAACTTTGGTATTGTTCGTCGGTTCGTTGAGCTCCTCAATGTTCTGAGTTGAGCTTCACGATAACTGACAAATGCTTGCACTGTCTGGACAGGTCCACTCGAATTTGTGTGTTGCTTTCCTCAAAAGCTCATCCCAGACATAAACGTACATGGTACTCATATGATTTGACCAGTACATATTGTATGGATTTGAACACTTTAAAAGAGACTTTGACCTCTGAGTTTGTTTCGGTGTTTCTTCTCAGGGTAGTCAGCTAGGAAACACCGGCCTCATATAGCTAAAAAAAATGTTGACGTGTTAAAGTGTTGTTAAAAACCTACTTACAAAAATAAAATCATTTATCATTAAAAAAAAAGAAAAGATAACCTCGTTGATCTTGTCGTCGCAAGCAAGACAGCTAAGCATGGGGTCCTGGGATCGGATCCCGGGTCGGATAAAAAGTGTTTTTGGATTTTGTCATGAACCTCTTGCGTGTCTGACGGAAAGCGCATGGGCCGTAAACAATTAAAAACCTATTTTGACTGCTAACTACGCGCGACGAGTTAAGAATTACTATGTAGCAGCCCGGAATTTCGAAATTTGTGGTGTAATACTACCGCGCCTCGGAAAGTACGTAAAACTATCTTTTTTTTTGTGGGGTGGGATATCATCCAATGACGTCTCCCGCTCTGGGTGGAGCGGGAGGGCGTGTCAGACTCTTACTGACTAAAACCCACCCCTGTTCCTTCCTGCCCTTAGTGCCTGGGGGCGAGGTAACTCTGTTTCAAATTTATCCTCAACACCCGGGCAGGCATCGGCCATGACGGGCCCCGTCCCTATTGCTGACAACTCTTTGAGGCGCGCGTGGAACACTACGCACCGTCGACTCTCGGGCCTAGTGCTGATCGGACGGCGAGCTACCCATTACTCGCCGTCCGCAGGCCCGGGTACGTAAAACTACCTTAGTGACTTGTTTGGAATTTTCAGTTGTTTTTTGTCATTTTTGAAAATTTACGTTTATTTTTATCTCACCCGATGGTAATCGATGATTTGGTTGACGATAGAGCACGCAAAAACTGACAAACGCGGACTTATCGATGTTGTTTATATTATGATTAGTAACTTTTTGAAATTAAAATCAACTTTTTCTAATGTTGACTGTGCAAAGTGTACTTGCTTAAAAGTCAAGCACTTTTATTCTTAGTGAGGTAATCTTAAAACTGTGATAAGTACAGAAAAACTTTTTAACAAAAAATTGAACAGACGAAAAAGAACTAAAAAGCAAAAAATTAATAAACCTTGTAAGTCTTGAGTATTGAGCTTATTTACCTATATAAAATAACAAATTTTATATAAATTAATTTTGAGTCGGCACCTAATTTTATATGTACGTAGAAATGAAGAAGGCTAGATGTATATTTTATTATTTGCCGCCGACTCAAAATTAGTTTACATAAAATTTGATATTTTATATAGGTAAATAAGCTCAATACTCAAGATTTACAAGGTTCATTTATTTTTTGCTTTTTAGTTCTTTTTCGTCGGTTGAATTTTTTGGTAAAAGTTTTTTATTTTATGATTTTTTGTGACTCGCATCATCATTTAATACTGTGAGGCAAATTTCTAATCCTTCATCATTCCTCTTGGCACTGAGCTGATGATGTAACCATCCTTCCATGAGGTTCCCAGGATATTGACCAGTTGAGGTTACCTCCAATATTCTAAAGATGTCTTTTCTTCAAAGCATATTAAGTGGTATCTGTCATTAAAACCAGTTTTTTTTATATATCTAACTTCTATTGCTTAGGAAAGGTATGGTTTCCATCATCAGCTCAGTTTCATGATGTGATGATTCCTAAATACCTAATTAAGTTATGAAAAGTAAACAGAAACAATATTCGTGCCCAATTTTCGAGGTTTTCTCTCAATTTTATCAGGATTCCATGATCAGATCCTGATGTCCTTGATTTGGGACTACCCTTGAGGTATACCCTATCTAAAAAAAAAGAATCATCAAAATCGGTTCATAAACAACGGAGTGAGGGCCGAACATACGTACAGAAACGCTAAACGTGCCCACAATTTTTGAGGTTTTCTCTCAATTTTATCAGGATCCCATTATCAGATCCTGATTTCCTTGACATGGGACCCACCCTTAAGATATACCCTATCAAACTAAAAATTAATCATCAAGATCGGTTCATAAATGACGGAGTGAGGGCTGAACATACACAAAAAAAATATATATATACGGTCGAATTGAGTACCTCCTCCTTTTTTTTTCGTCGGTTAAAAAACATTTGCGAGTTAACTTGAACGTAATCTTAAATCCAATAATACGAGTACACTGGGCCGCAAAAATCACGGGTCTAGTGACCCGTGATAAAAAGTGTGATAGATTCATGATTAATTGGTGAAACTGTAGCATGTGGTTGATAACTGATTTACATAAAAGAAAACACAAAACATGTTTTGTACACAATTTAATTTAAAAAAATACAAAAAAACAACTAAATAACATTTCTAACCAAAGACAACGGAAATACACATAACATACATTATACATAGCATTTTTGGCGCAGTGGTTGAGTGATCGGCTGCTGCGCTGCGTGTCGCGGGTTAAATTCCCGTACGGAAAAAAGATTTGTAGGTCCTAAAAATAGCTTTTTAAGGTATTGGTGTCTTGTGTTTGTGAGTTTGAATGTTTATAAATTCACCCACAATGCAGGAATAATTCCTAGTAGTAGAGCTTACCCAGAAGAAGCCTGTTTACTCTAACTTTGAGATGGGTTTGCTCTTGACTCTAGTCTTGGTCAGAGGTGACAGAGACAGAGTCGACGATGGAGCGAGCTTACCAAGAAGAAGCCTGTTCACTCTAACTTTGAGATGGGTTTGCTCTTGACTCCAGTCTAGGTCAGAGACGACAGAGACAGAGTCGCGGATAAAGCGAGCTTACCCAGAAGAAGCCATTTCACTCTAACTTACAGGAATAATTCCTAGTAGCCCCCACTACCAGTGGTAGTTTCCTTGTAGTCCTAGTGTGGGCATGTCTTTTTTGTTTTTTAAATAAAGAAACATTGCGAAAAATTGCAATTTTTCTATGTGACTCGTTGTTTTAGCGGCCCAAAGTACCTACTCATAAGAAGTAATATTGTCAAACGGTTATTTCTCAAGTAATGAGTAAATCAACAGAGCTGTTTCTTATTGACATACAATTCAATTTATTTACCAATGTTTGAACGTAATAGGAGTTATGGAAAACGTTTCCTTATTGGCTGTGTTAAATGCTTGAAAGAAATAATATTTTCAAATACGTGCTGGTGACTGCAATTTCGTTTTGTATCACTTTACTTAACTTTTTTACCCTTTTTGACACACTTTTTACCTGACTGCCCCAGGAGGGTAATATTTTCGAGAGTATGAATTATTTTCAGAAATCTCGACTGACAAAAAACAAATAAAAGTTAAAAAAAAGAACACTTTTCAAGAAGTCTGATGCAGTTGGTGGTATTTGTTTTAGTTCAATAGCAGATTTAAGGCGCTATTAACTGCCAATGACCTTGAGTGGTTAGCTTGCGTGTTCTGTGCTGAGCTCACGTAACGCGTCGTACGTCCACCCAGTAAAAAAACTCGCCCATCAAGGAGCGCTATCCCAAATTATACGCATTATTAATTTTTTATGCACAAAACAACAGGGATTCTTAATTATTATCCGCGTTAGACATAACTTTACAAATTTTTTACACTATGTTGTAAAAATATAATTTCAAATATTAACATAATTATCAAACTAAGAAGAAAATTGACTTGAGGAAAATATTTCTTTGAAAAAAAATGCATATTACTCTAGACAATTTCCGTCGTAATTTTATAACATAGTGTAATTAATTTGTAAAGTTATGTCTAACTCGGATAAAAAATTGAGAATCACGCAAAAACTATACAGCGTATTTTTATGAAAATTTCACCAGTTTAGAAGCTAGTTAGAATTCAGTCTCAGTGTTTTAGTTAAATAGTTGTTGTTTTATGTGTAATAAATTAATAATGCGTCTAATTTCGGACAGCGCTCCTTAATGGGCGAGTCCATTACTGGGTGGAAATACGACGTTACGTGAGCTTAGCGCAGAACACGCAAGCTAACCACTCAAGGTCGTTGGCAGCTAATAGCGCCTTAATGCCACCAACTGTATCAGGCTCTGTAATAGACATTTTTTTTTATTCCTACACCTATCTGGCCAAAATCTACCTAACACTTTTTTTTTGGGGTTTGGGAAGTCATTTAATGACATCTCCCACTCTGGGTGGAACGGAAGGGCATATCACTCTTACTGACGAACCCTGTTCCTTCCTTGCCTGAGTGACGAGCGGTAACTCTGTTACGAATTTATCTATCACCCCTAAGCATGCCTGCACCGGTCATGATGGGCCTCGTTAGTGGTGGCTGACAAACATCTCATTGAGGCGCGCGTGGAATACTACGCGCCGTCGTCTCACGCGTCTGGTGCTGATCGGACGGCGAGCTACCCACTGCTCGCCGTCCGCAGGCCCGAGTCTACGGTGCCGGAGATCGTCTCGCGACGTCCTACGCCCAGGGCGTCTCCTACGGTGGCTGCGGTTGGGGGCGTGGTGGCCACTCCGTTGAGATTCCCTCACCCGTTCCGCCTCTTCCTTCGCGAGCATTACTGCTTCGCAGAAGGAGGAGACTGCTTCCCATTCCCTTTCACTCCGTACCATGGCCTGAACCAGTGTTAGTACTAGGTCCGAGAGTCGACGTCGCGTAATGTTCCACACGTGCCTCAAAGAGTTGTCAGCAATCATGACGGGGCCCGTCATGGCCGATACCCGCCCAGGGGGTGGATAAATTAGAAACAGAGCTACCGCGCCGAAGGAACAGGGGTGGGTTTTAGTCAGTAAGAGTCTGATACGCCCTCCCGCTCCACCCAGAGCGGGAGATGTCATTAGATGATTACCCTCCTAAAAACAAAAAAAAAATCGTACAATTGCGAATCAGACTTGCGCACGAAGGGTTTCCTACCATTATCTATAAAAACGGCAAAATCGCCTCTGTACTTGTATGTGCGTAAAGCGTTAAATAAATAAATAAATATCTGTTGTGTGGGAACCCCCTTAAATATTTATTTTATTCTGTATTTTAGTATTTGTTGTTATAGCGGCAACAGAAATACATCACCTGTGATAATTTCAACTGTCTAACTATCGGTTCATGAGATACAGCCTGGTGACAGACAGACAGATATACGGGACAGCGGAGTCTTAGTAATAGGCTCCCGTCTTACCCTTTGGGTACGCAACCCTAAAAAGACTCCCGAACCATAAATAAAGATAGTCATAGCTAATCTTACTATGTACTATACTAACATTATTAAATGTAGCAAGGTTACGACCTAGCTATACTATTCGGTCACGGCTCGCCAGTTAGATTCACGTTCTATGTCAGAGCCGCCATGTTTAGATCGATGATTTTATAGCAGCAAATTTACCAATCACCCAACTACACTAAGAACCATCCTTACGTTGCGACCTATAATTGCTAAGACCAAAGAGCTTTTAGGGTTCCGAAGTCCGAGTGAAATAAAAAATTAAATTTTTTTCAAAAAACCCGATTGTAAAAAAACAACTAAAAAGTTTTGCATCTTTTTAGTTGTTTTTTTACAAGTCTCTTTTCAAGCAGTCTGATGCAGTCGATGGGAGTTATTTTAGTTCAATTATTGATTTCATGCATCAGATTGCTTGAAAAGTTCCAAACTTAACAAAACAAAACTTAACTACGGCGTTACTAACGGGGTTTTTTGAGAATATATTTTATTTTATTTTAGTGAGTTATATTTTTGGAATTGCCTCCTCAAATCCTTTATTTTGATATCCCACTTAATATAGTTCGTCGACTTTCATTTTTTTCTTTTTCACAATATGGCGTCTGGTTGTCGCCATATTGTATTTTGATTGCTGTCATGTCTTTAATAGCACTCGCAAGATTAAGACAAATCAATTGACGTTAGAATAGTCTAAATCAGTCTTCGAGTTTGGTGCCTATAGTGCCACAAAGGAACATACATACATACACAGGCTGATAAACACATTACCCTCCCTTGCGTCGCACAGTCGGGTCAAAACGGAACCTTTATATGATCAGTAGTGTGTCTCCGTCTGTCAATAGGTTTTTCTATAGTTAATCAAAGGTAATCAATTTGTTTTTCTTAAAACAAATTAAACAAACCATTGACTTTTATTATGAAGTCAATGTTTTAAGAAAACCAATTTAAAAAAGTGTAATTCGTTCGGAACCCTTTGCACGTGTTTTTGAAGTTAGAAAAGTGGAATTTGGTACTTAAGACTTTAGTTGATAAATAAATCATTCGCCTAAGGCTTTTAAAATGTTGCCGGTGAAAAATATAATCGGGCAAACTGCTTGTTTTATTAGTAGAATGTATGCCGTTGGACCAATCATAATTATTGAAGGACTTTACATATTTGCGCCCTTGATTGCACGATCTGCTCGTTTTTGTCGTGACCCTCATCAAAATAATTATTTAACTAATCACAGTCGTGCAGATGTACAGCAGGAATGTTTAGATCCTTCTTAGATGCATAGAAATCAGCCTTTTTAATGCTCCCACTGCTGGGGCACGGGCCTCCTCTCTGTGTCTCCAATGCGGGTTGGTGAATGTCACATGTCTTCGATTTTTTTGATCTAGGACATGCCAGTTTCCTCACGATGTTTTCCTTCACCGTTGAATAAAATATAAAATTTTCTTGGAATGTATTAAAACTTTTCTCGCTCGGGCAGGGAGAATTCAAATCCAAAAGATCTAGACAAAGTCATATTCAAGCAACCGTAAAAAACGATTGTCTAAAAGTTGTGACACTTCGGTAGTACATGTCAATTCAATGCATTTTGCGCTGATAGAATATCACCTAATCGGTCTACATGCTTCTTTTTTTTTGTGTGGTGGGAAATCATCCAATGACATCTCCCACTCTGGGTGGAGCGGGAGGGCGTGTCAGACTCTTACTGACTAAAACCCACCCCTGTTACTTCCCTGCCTGAGTGCCCAGGAGAGCGGTTACTCTGTTACGAATTTATCCGCTACCCCTAGGCATAATCTAGACCCCTTGACATCACAGTTTTACATTCAAATCTAATGAAATCAAAATAAAATCAATAGTTATTTATTCAAACTAGGCTGAGAGCCAGCACTTTTTGCACGTCCAAGTTCTACAAAAAGTCCCCAGTCCCCCAAAACGGAGGGCGCCAGTCATCACCTAGTGTACTAGCTGGGAAGATGAAGTGGCGCAACAAACTCCCCAGCAACACATTTGTTGAGGTTTTTTTTTGTGGGGTGGAAAATCATCAAATAACTTCTCCCGCTCTGGGTGGAGCGGTAGGGCGTGTCAGACTCTTACTGACTAAAACCCACCCCTGTTCCTTCAGTTGTTTGTGCCAGCGCAAGGTGACTCTTTCAAACTGACCCGCAACCCAGGCAGGATCTGTCGAGGTTAACATTATAATCAGTCAAAGCCCCAAGTAGGTAGGTATAGTTGATATCATGATCTGTTAGAATATATTGCATAATAATTAATATATCTGAATTTAAATTTATCTAAATTAATTCATTAAAATTAATTAATTCTATGATTCTTTAATTTATTATTATTTTTTATTTAATTATTTTTATTATATAATTATTTACTAATTAATTATTTAAATTTATCTAAATTAATTAATTTAAATTTATCTAAATCATAAAATTGTTTCTCCCGCTCTGGGTGGAGCGGGAGGGCGTGTCAGACCCACTGGGCGTGCGAGACTTAAACCCACCCGTGTTCCTTCAGTTGCATGTGCCAGGGGCGCGGTTACCCTTTTTTAAATACACCCGCGACCCTGGCAGGATCTGTCGAGGTTAAGATTATAGTCCGGGATAAATAAAACACTAAGTCAAAGCCCCAAGGGCAGTAGCAGGTATAGTTGTTATCATGATCTGTTAGAATATTTGCATAATTAATATATTTGAATTTATTTACATGCTACTGTTTCTCGGAAAGACAATATAAAGTGTAATGAATACCAGTATTAATTAAACACTTAATTGCGGAGTAACAATAAAATAACCATAAGTCGATCCATAATGGTAAGTCAATCAGCAATGACGTTATGATTTATTAAATAGGTACCTATCACATCTTATTATCAAATGGATATTAATAATGCCCTATTTCTGAGTAAGAACTTCTAGGTTGCCGATCCTAATATGGGTGGAAAATTCATACAATTAAAATCGGTATCGGAATCGACTAAGCGTAAGCTACCTAGCCCTTCGGGGAATTCAGGCTAGACATTTATGAATGACTTGCACTATATTTATAGCCTATGACACTCACAAATAACGTGGCTTTCTATTGGTAAAGGAATTTTCAAAATCGGTTCAGTAGATCCAGAGATTACCCCCTACAACCTCACAAACTTTACCTCTTTAAAATATTAGTATAGATTACTTGTGGAGCAGTGATGGCCCAGTGGTAACGGCGCCAACATAAAATATTAGTATAGATTACTTGTGGAGCAGTGATGGCCCAGTGGTAACGGCGCCAACTTAGGTACCTACTTGTCGTAGGTTGTGGTTTTGAACCCAGGCGCCGCATATTACTTTATGTAAATTATTTTATAATCACTGCTCTCAAAACGGGGAAAGAAAACATAATGATAACCAGCATGTCCTAGAGCCGTGGTGAATTACGGTTCACACCCTCTCTCAGAGAGGAGGCCTGTGTACCAGCAGTATGAACGTTAGAAGGCTGATAATGCTATGCTTATTTATGTTTATTACTGTGTCCATCACTTCAATAATGATTATTTAATACGAGTACGTGTGTTCCAGTAATTAGTAGGTACGATAATATGGAAATCTAATTATGTACGGACAGACATCTTAGATTAAATATGGACCTACTTGTTAGGACAATATTTAATTACGCGACGTTGGCGTCGTCTTTATTAATTATCACGTTTACTGCTCGATAGGCAAAGTGTGTGGGAGATTAACTTTTGCATTAGGTATGGGTCGCTGTTTCAATTCTCATAATAAGTAACAAAAGTATTTGAAATAATTATGTAGATATTCTGAGATTCTGTATTTATGCTTAATAATTTATATGTCGCAGCCATTTGGTTGAATTAGCCATTCAATTGGACGCTTTGTAGTCTGTTCATACGCCATAACGCCGTGATTCAATTAAATGGCTAGGCCGATAGTTAATTGAACTAGAATCACTCAACGCTTAACTTGGCGTATTGAAAGTCAGCTCTTTGAAGATATGCCTAGGGGTAGCGGATAAATTCTGAAAATGAGTTAACGCACCCTTGGGCACTCAGGCAGGGAAGGAGCAGGGGTGGGTTTTAGTCAGTAAGAGTCTGACACGCCCTCTCGCTCCACCCAGAGCGGGAGAAGTCATTGGATGGTTTCCCGCCCCCCCAAAAAAAAAGCTGTTTGAAGATGACTGACCAAGACTCAGCTATGTGATTCAAAATTACTTTAAATTAAATGATTTTAATGTTTAATTTATTTGTTATTCAATTTATTTAAAAGGCGCGGTCGGAGGCCCGCGCAGCTGGACTCAATGGTTTAAGAGAAAGTAACCACGAAGGGGATGGTGGGGTCTAGTAAGCGGGCGAAGGGAGTGAACTCAGACCCCGCCACTTCGAACCTATCCTATCCGAGTCGGGGTGCCCCATGTCCAGCGCTCGCTTCGCTCGCTCTTGTATCTTAACTTTGCCTTTTGTACATACATCTAATAAGACCTTTAAACAAGCAATTCTTGTATATATGTACATATATATATAATCTGAATCTTGGAAACGGATTCAACGATTTTCATGGCAAATTTTGTGGACTGTATTATATTGTATTGTAGATTGTCGCTCTTGGTTATAAAGGCGACCCTCGTTCGTAGGTAATAACGTAATGGTTTGTCGCTTGTGACAATAAAACAACTGTAGTTCTCGGGTGTCTTGATTACGAGTATATATCTGTTAATCCTGTAGGGAGTTTCGGGGGCGATAAATTGATCTAGCTAGGTTTCATTTCCAAAAAACACTATTTACCAACAAAAACCGAGCACAACTCGGTTGTCCAGGAATTAATCATGATCAGTGCTATCATAAATTCATCAATATCTAATTTAACTAAATGACTAGACGACATCCAGCCATCTGGTTTAACGTTGCGTTCAATGACTTGGCTGGTTATCCTTCTGCCATGTAATTGAATGCCGGCGTTTAATGAACGGCCTAAGCGTCCAATTCTGGCTAATTTCAATAACTGGCTAATTTAACCAAATGGCTTTTTTTTGCGATATAATATATTTTATTAATCAATTGCTTTTATAGTCTTTACATACTGTGTTATTATTAGATGTTTGATGGAGTCGCTGGGTTCTAAGCTCAAACTAAAAGCATTAATTTCAAATAAACCATTTACAGGCACTTTTGAATTGTCAAGAAGTCGGTCAGTCAGAAAGATGAAGCCAATGCACATTCCAAAGCGTAGATTTCTATTGAGAAGAGGTGACGGCCTACCATAATATGCAGCGTTGGTAGTTCTCCCACAAAATGCACTGATGACCTACTGAAGGTCACGGGAGTCTGCTAGATGCGAGCCACACAGAACCGGTCGATGTGACGACTCTTGGAGTAGGCCTATGTCCAGCAGTAGATGGCTTTCAGATGAAATGATGATTCTGGGACTGTATATAGTACATTATAATTGTTTGTGGCAATGATAAAACAGGTGAGATTGTTAAGGCGGAGTTACACGAGTTTTAATGATTTTTAATTGAAGATCACGTCTAACTAAACGACTAGTCTTATTACTTTGAAAAAAATATATGTTACTTTTGACAATTTTCTCCGTTATTTGATATGTGAATATTTGAAATTATATTTTTATAACATAGTGTAATGTGTAATTAATTTGTAAAGTTATGTATAACATCATAAACTTTTTAATGTCCCCACTGCTGGGACTCAGGCCATCTTTCTGTGAGAGGGTGTGGGCCGTAATCCACCACGCAGGCCCAATACGGGTTGGTGGATGTCACATGTCTTCGAAGTCTTGTCGGTGAAGGAAAACATCGTGCGGAAACCGGCATGTCCTAGAACCAAAAAGTTATGTCTAACGCGGATAGAAAATTGAGAATCACGCAAAAACTATAAAGCGTATTTTTATAAAACCTTCACCATTTTAAAGAATATTATGAAGAATATGATTTATATTTTAGTATACGTGTTTTAGTATAATATTTGTTGTTTTATGTATAATAAATTAATATTTCGTCTAATTTGGGCCAGCGCTCCTCGATGGGCGAGTCCCATTACTGGGTGTACGTACGACGCGTTGCGTAAGCTCAGCATAGAACACGCAAGCTAACCACTCAAGGTCGTTGGCAGTTAATAGCGCCTTAATTGATGTTTCCAATGATATACAGGGTGAACCGCAATAATCATATCAGGGTGAACCGCATAATTTATTTAAAAGCCTCTCGTCAAGGGTTTTACAAAGAAGCCCCATATAATTTTAAGTTCAGCGATTATTTATAACTTAGGAGAAAACTAAGCTTAAAAGACACTACATTTATAGTTCGACCAAACTCGTTTAAGACTTTCAGTCCCTAACTTAATTAAAAAGGGGAATGTGGCAGAAGTTTTATAAACTTTTAAGAACTTTCCTAGAAAAATCCAAAGCCGAAAAGACTGATTTATTATTAATTTGACTGGAATAACTGTACATTGACGACATCGCCATTTTCTTTTTACTTTTAATAGGCTAGCGTTTGATCACTATCTCACCTAATGGTAAACTAGGACGTCATCAACGATGGAACATGTTTGCCTAAAGTAAGGCCAACTAGCAGCGATACGAAAGGTCATTAACCTAAAGAACAACTGTGGCGTTGACAATCTAATATTTATCTCTTTCCATCTTGTGCCTTTGTCGTAACGTCTCGTTCTCCCGGCAAAAACATGACAACGTTAAGACGGGTTCGCCAACATTCGGGCGGCCATTTTATCGCCCATTTTCGCATGGGTTTTGTTTACATTTGGTATCGCTTCTCGTTGGCCGTACTTTAGAAGTAACCTTGACTCAAAGACCTCCAGGTTGTTGCTATAAGGAAACACAGACTCTGGGCAGGGAATTCCACACCTTAGCTGTACCCACAATGAATGTGTTCCCAAAAAGTTTTGTGCGTATGGGTGGGATGTCATGTCCACCTAGTGGTCCGATGATGGAATTGGCTTGGCGGAGTAAGATAAACTATGCAATTCCGGCGCACACTCTCCAAAATGTAGCCGATAGAAATCCGACAGGCTAGGCATCGATGCTAAAGACTCTGGAGCTTCGACTCGACGATTGTCTAATTGCCGATGATCCTCTTGGCTCGTTTTCCAACTAGATAGTATCAAGCTAAAATAATTACCTTACAACCTGTCTTTAGCAGTGATTGCGTACGTTCGACGTACGAAGTGCAGGCAATTAGCTTTAATCAATTATGTGAGACAGCCTGATGGTTTAATTAGCGTTAATGAACATGACACGATAATTTTGTTCAAAAGGCGCCTGAACTTTTGGGGAAAAAGACCAGGTAGTGTGGGATTCTTACCTCACTAAAACCATCTCGGTGATCACCATCAGCACATGGACGGAGCCCCGTTACCTCTTAAAAGAGCACTCCGGGACCCCCTCTGTGCAACACCTGTTAGGGCCCTGAGGAGGCCGTAAAGGAATCTCCCCTGAGAGCCTCGTTGTGCACGGCAGCACGTGATCACAGTGCTGCCGTATTCTCTGGAATCTTTTGGTGGGCAATCAGAATCCCCAATCTGAGCGCCCGAGATTCGAAGTCCCGCCTGCATTAAGTGATGCGGATGAGGTTTCGGAGTGTTAAACGTCGAGGCGGTTGCCTCCTCGATGCTTCTTCTCCGAATGGGATCAGCCCCTCTAGCCATATTACATTTCCATTATCGTTTACGCTAACGCTTAGAACAAAATTATATGGCAATGACATTACCTGCGATAAGACACGTGACACTTATCTACGCAGGTAATGTCATTGCCATACATTTTGTTCTAAGCGTTAGCGTAAACGATAATAGAAATGTAATATGGCTAGGGGGGCTGCTCTCTCACGATCCCGCTCAGCGGCCTCTTTCTGGACCATCACGGTCTCACAGAAGGAGGTAACTTCTCTCCAGTTTTCTATGTCTACGAGTATAGCTTTCACTACAGCTGGCAGAGACAGGTCGTAGGATGGTGGGGTGGTAGGATGCAGGCTACAAAGAATGAAAGATGTATCCGGAGATCACGTATCGGCCTTATAATCCCAGTGCTGGGACTCAGGCCTTCTCTATGGGAAAGGCAATGGGCCGTAATCCACCACACAGCCCAGTGCAGGTTGGTGAATGTTACAAGTCTTCGAATTTCTGGTTCTAGGGCATGTTGGTTTGCTCAAGATGTTTTCCTTCACCGTTTTGAGAGCAGTGGTGATGAAATAAATTACACAAAGTAAGGAGCCTGCCTGGGTTTAAACCCACGACGTCCAATTCGTAAGTCGGGACCATTACCACTGGGCCACCACTGCTCCTTCACGTACCTACTTTAACTGATATCATAGGGTACAGCATTGTTAGACAGGTATACTCTTAATTGTTTACCATAACTAATTGGTTAGCAATTATCAGTATTAGTGTTTCAATCCGTGGTGTTTGGTAACTGGACTTACCCTTTGTGCCTATTGGCCTAGTTTTATTCTGTCTCCTGCTTGATAAAGAGGGAATCGGAAATAATTGTTTCATTTCGTTGCGGGACCCAAGACAGGTTAATCGTTTCACTGAGACTCGTCGAGCTTCATTGCTTGAGCATTTTTCTGGTGGTTGCCACTGTTGATTCTGGCTTTCAGGAGTTGTTGTGGTTGGGAATAGTGAGGTGGATTTGTCCCAAATAAATAATTAGGAGCTTAAAATGAATAGGATCTTAAGCCGCGGTCACGAAGTTGGCGGGATCGGGGCGGCGCGGCATACGCAGCGGGCTAGACTGGTGCGCATCGCTCGTACGCCGCTCCCCGCGCTGCTGCCTTCGAGGCCAGTTCCATATACATTTATGCATTGAAACGCGCTGCTCCCCGCGCTGCCACCCGCTGATTTTGTGTCCGCGGGCTAACAATCGATTGTGCTGATATCTTAGCGGCGCGGCGTTAGATGTTTTACCAACCATTTTCGACTTGGGCGAAGGGTAATGGCTAAGTACTAACAGCCTTATGGGTAAGGGTTAAACTTCATGTCGATATTCAGGGTCAAAGCGCTACTGTCGAGGTCTGTCCATAGATGGGTGATCATCCGTTAGATACTGTGATTCCTCCGTGTCCCGAGACGTTAAGCCATTGGTCCCGACTGTCACTTGTATCTTTGACATTCGTTGTGGTAACTTTAAAACTGGAAAGCCTTACCAAGGGGTATCGTGATACCCTAACTAGGTATCACAATACCCCTTGGTTTGGTGGTCAGGCAGGCAGTCACTTCATGTCATCATCATCATTTCAGCCGAAAGACGTCCACTGCTGGACATAGGCCTCACCCGAATGTCGTCACAACGACCGGTCCTGTGCGTCTCGCATCCATGGTATTCCTGCGACCCTCACCAGGTCATCGGTCCACCTTGTGGGATGCCTTACAACACTGCGTCTTCCGGTACGCGAGAACCTTTCGGCTCCATCGACCATCTGTTCTGTGGGCAAAGAGCCCTGCCCACTACCACTTAAATTTTGAAATACTTACTGATATTCTCCTGCATCCATTCAGACTGGATCTGGAAGGCGATCCGAACACAGTTGGAAGGAGTTGGTTGATACTAAATGCTGCTAAATATAGCAGTGACTGTAACGAATTAGGATTTATGGGAACATCATAGTGATTCTCATCCCATAAGTTAATATGAAAAGGCATAAAGGTCCTCTGCAGTGGAACTGTTACAGAGTGGTATTATTATTATATTGCCGACCTACTACCCGCCCTAACTTTGCACGGGAACAAATTATACACTTTAACCTTTCTCATGAATCAATCTGTCCATTACTGAAAACCGCATGAAAATCCGTTCAGCAGTTTTTGAGTTTATCCCGGAAGACAGACGTGGCAGGGGACTTTGTTTTGTAATATTTGTAGTGATTTGGTTGTGAACACATTATTATCATCTGAATTTCTCACGTGATAAAAAACATGAAATAAGACTATTCAAGCCAACATATAATTTGTAGAGTTTACAGCCTGTAAGACAATAGCAAGGAAAAACAAACAATTCAATCATTTAAACGAGTATTTGTTACTTGTTAAGTACGTGTAATAAATACTTGTTATGTGATTTTATTCTGCATTTCTCGATGAGCAAAGGTTGAGATTTATTATTAAGTTTCAATGTGCGACTGTAAGTACCTCATGATGTACTTATCTAGGTAAAATATTTATTATTATAGCTGCCTAGAGGTTCTTTTCAAGATTCCGAACATCGGAGGTCGCAGTACGATCTCCGACCACTGTAGACGAGAGTAATGGGCAGCTCGCCGTCCGATCAGCACCAGGCCCGAGAGTCGATGGAGCGTAGAGTTCCACGCGCGCCTCAAAGAGATGTCAGCTACCACTGACGGGGCCCGTCATGGCCGAAGCTTGCATGCCAAAAAAAAAAAAGGGGTCGCGGATAAATTCGTAACAGAGTTACCGCGCCCCTGGGCACTCAGGCAAGGAAGGAACAGAGTTGGGTTTTAGTCAGTAAAGTCTGACACGCCCTCCCGCTCGTCACAAAGCGGGCGAAGTTATAGGATGATTAACCACCCTCCCCCCCCACCCCCCAAAAAAAAGTGTTCCGAAAATCCGAATGTAAAAACGTTACCCTTATAGGATCACTCGTGCGTCTGTCTGTCTGTCACAGCCCATATACTCCGAGCCTAGTGGACCGATTATGTTGAAATTTGGTACATATAATCATATGAACTTCTGTGACCCAAACACGGAAGTGTATCATAAATATTTAATTTTAAATATGGGATAACTTTTGGAGGACAAATTTGAAAATTAAAAAAAAAAAAGTTTTTCAAATTGTACTGTGTTATGTTACATTAAATGAAAGGGATAATTGTCAGGGTCAATTTTTTTTACTTTATTGGAACTGCAGATCACAACATGCATATATACAATGTGAATTTAAGATGCTTCATTACTCCATTGCCTTTCTGACTACGGTGAAGGAAAACATAGTTATCAAAGTCAAATCTAGGTAATACGAGTAGTATGTATTATTATAACGCTATATTAGGCAGATGACATTAGGCCATTTAGATTGGAAGCTGACCTCAATTTAAGTTTTATATTCTGTCCTACAATGTAAGTGCAATATTTAACTCACTTGGCTCTTACTTCATTTAATTTAAGATTTCAACTTATAAAATTTTACGTTATAAAAATATATTTTATTTTTAACCGACTTCAAAAAGGTTATCAATTCGGATTTTTACATATTTTTTTTATATATGTTCGGGCATAACTCCGTCATCTAGAGACGGATTTTCAAAATGCTTAAAAAAAATAGAACCGACTTCCAAAAAAAGTGCAAAATAACTTTAATTTCGGAAGTCGGTGTAAAAAATAAAAACAAAAAACCAGAAACACCGACTTCCGAAATTAAAGTTATTTTGCACTTTTTTTGGAAGTCGGTTCTGTATTTTTTTTTTAATTTTTTTTTTCCATTTTACCTTCCCCACATTCAGGCCCCGCGCGCCCCACATCGGGGACGCAACAATAGGTTGTTTTTAATTGTGTTTGTTATTCCGGGGCCTGGCGGATTAAGGGCAGTGGTAATAATAATAATATTATATGTAGTTTTAAAAACCGGTCATGTGTGAATGTGTGTGTGCGTGCGTGTGTGTGTGTGCGTGCGTGTGTGTGTGTGTGTGTGTGATTTCGCACAATTAGAGTTCCGTACCAAATGAGGGAATTATCAAAGAAAAAATCTGATTTATTAATATATTGGTATTTGTTAGTGAAATATACCTAACAATGAACATTATTACCAAATTTCAAGCTCATAGGTCAATGGGAAGTTAAAAAATACAGGACAGGGTTCAATGATAGCTACCAGGAAACAAAAACTGTGCCAGGCTTCTACTCCTTAGCTGTACGCAAAATGAATAAACGCGTATTATTACCTATTTGTTTTAGTTCTTTTTAGGGTTCCGAACCCGAGGGGTCCAAACGGAGCTCTATTGCTGTAACTCACGTGTCCGTCTGTCCGTCTGTCAGTCTGTCCGTCTGTCTGTTTGTCCATTTGTCCTTCTGTTCGGTTGTCCGTCTGTCTGTCTGTCCGTCATTTTTTTACTTCTCATTGACCTATGAACTTGAAAGGTGATAATGTTTATTGTTACTTATATTTTACTAACAAATACCCAAATATTAATTTCTCTCGTAAGGTACGGAACCCTTAATATGCGAAGTACGACTTGCAAATGGCCGGTTTTTTTTATGGTATGCATCATAACATTACACTTAACTAGCTTAAAAAGTTCCAACTGCTGCTGGGACTCAGTCCTTCTCTCTGGGAGAAGGACTGGGTCGTAATCCACCACACGGGCCCAGTGCGGGTTGGTGGATGTCGCATGTCTTCGAATTTTTGGTTTATGAATATGCCGGTTTCCACACGATGCTTTCATCATCATAATTTCCGGCAAAAGACGTCCACTGCTGAACATAGCCCTCCTCCCAGCGTCGCCACATCTACCAGTCCTGTGGGTCTCGCATCCAGTGGATCCCTGAAGTCTAACGTTTTTTCTTTATTTCCTTTAATTTTCTTCATTGTCTCCAGGTCCTGGGACCCACAAGAACGCGAGCATCAGTCCCAGGATGATGCAAAATCTTCAAGTGACCATGCATCGTGTGACAAACACGGGGCAGATCGTTAGGAGGATGATGCCATTGGAGTCTGCGCACAAGATCATTGCCAGGGATAAACATATTGGTGAGTGAGCTTAGTATTAACTTTATTTACATTTATTTATTTCAAATGTATATAAAGTAGTGGTACAGGAGAGCTCTTGGCTAAAGAGGAGCTCGTGGCTAAAGTAATAACAGCCGCGCGGGTCGATCCTTCAGGTTAAGGCCGTACTACCGCTAAGGGCGCCCTCATTGAATAAAAAATCGTAGCATAGCATAGTAAATAAATATTAAAGAATCCAACGTCATCATTGTTACAAAGAGGATAAAGTATTTTTACGTTGTTAAAATAGGTCTCAGAATGTTTCGTATCCAAAGTAGTAGGCAAAAGTGTCAGAAACGGTCGATTTTGGTTGACGTTGGATTAATTAATATTTATTTTCTATGCTATGCTACGATTTCTATTCAATGAGGGCGCCACTTGGCCGGTAGTGGGGTCTTACGCTACGCTTGACGAGGTTGGTCCATGGATGATGGTGACCATCTTTACTTAGCGAGACTCCTCCGTGCCTCGGCAAGCACGATAAGCACGTCCCGGCTGTCAATCGTGGATCTTTGACAGTCGTTACGGGTCGTCAGGAGTCCGAAAGTCTGACAACCAGTCTTACACAGTAACTGGGTTGTGGAGGTCAGATAGGCAGTCGCTTCATGTAAAATACTGGTTTTCAGTCGCATCCGGTTAGACTGGAAGCCGACCCTAAGATAGTTGGGAAAAGACCAGGCAGCTTTATTTTTTTAACAAGCGAGTGCCTTCTTTCGAGGTTTTTTTCACAACAAAATATAAATTTTCTACTTGACTTTTAACCTAATTCTAAATTTGAATCAGCCTTTTAAAGTCCATCAAACTGACCAGCCTGTCTAGATAAGGTTTGTATTCTCATGCGAACTGAGGGACATTATATACCTACATAATATCATGAATTTACCCTTAATTGAGTGGTTTCTCAGGGGTCTATGTATAGCACAGCTATATTTTGCTAGCATTGTTGAAAGGTTAATGTTTTTTTGTACTATATTATAACAAAATTCTTAATAATTGAGTACAATCTAGCCTAAAAGACTAATAAGCAATTTAACTCCAACTTATCATGATTCGTTGAAGATTATGTTAATACACTCCTTGGCACTTTCTTAGAGCCGGATAATATTTGATTAAAATACTTGATTTTTGTGTTGGGTATATGTCAAATAACTTATCACTATTATTCACGAACTTTTTTAAACTTTAAACACTGCGCTAACTCAAAAGGTTAAGTTCTTTAGTCTTCGCTCTAAGTTCGTGTTGTCTAGCAGCTGGATGGCCTCATGATGGAAAATTTCATGTAATAGAAAACGAGCCTATTGTCACTAACTGTTCACAAAACTAGATTCAGGCTAAAATTAAAATGGGCTAGGTAATGGAAAAACTGAACAGCACTTTACCCAAACTTTTTAATTTTTTTTTAAATTGTTTATATGCACGCGTTTGACCACTATCTCACTTGATGGTAAGCGATGATGTGGTCGAAGATGGAGCACGCTTGCCTAGAAGTAACCTATTCACTCTTGACTTAAAGACTCCCAGGTTGTAGCTATCAGGAAACACAGACTCCGGTAGGGAATTCCACTCCCTAGCTGTACGCACAATGAATGTTTTCTCAAAACGCTTTGTGCGTATGGACGGGATGTCCACCATGAACCGGTGGCACTTCGCAGTACGTCTTGTGGTCCGTTGATGAAACGGGCTTGGCGGAATCAAATTATGCAGTTCTAATTTTCTAACTTTCTTTACCCAAACCGGGGAATCGAACCCACTCAGCTTAGAAATTTTCTTAAGCTTAGAAATTTTCCCACAATATTTTCCAAAGCCCTGTAGTGGGAGCATTAGGAGTCTTGTTTTCCCGTTTTACAGCAGATCATTTATCTCTGCCAGTCTCGAGATGAAATTAAGTTGCATTAAAAAACAGCACTTGAATTACTCAATTATCTACTTTATAGCGTGCTAAGCAATTTAATTTATTTCTTCCTCATAAAAAGACTATGTTTACTACGTTTAAGGCACAATGCCTAATCATTTTTGTAATTTACCATAATTTTACAACATATTCACATTCTTATCTCTATGTGGAGTCATTTAATCAGCGCAGCCGTTTATTCTCAATGAGAATCACGATATTTATTACATGATAAACTTAATTGTAGACAATTACTCAGGTAATTACTTTTATGTCTTATATCCTCGCGTAGCGACGATTTACCCCAAGAAGGTTTAACAGGAAATAATACAGGTAGCCGGGCGTAAATATAGTGTTACGAGCTGGGTATGGGATAAATTAATTTGCACCGTTGAATTAACCAAATATACTTTATTAACTCAAACAATTTATTTACACAAACACTAATTCTCTAATGATCACTATTTTCTTTGTAATCGCTTCCTTTCGCATTCGTAGTCGATGACAGACTGACTCCCTCGCCGCCCGGCCGGCCTTTTTATAATAATAATTATTATTTATTTATTTCTCAGACAACAAAGTCCACACTGACAAATACAAAAAAAATAAAGGATATTAGTAACAATATATCTTATAACTTAAGTTAGTACTTACATACTAGAATGTTAGTGACATGTATTTTATGACCTACGTTAGTACTTATATACTCATATAAGTTACCAGAACATTGTTGAACTAGCCTATAGTCGAATGTTCTAGAAACATCTTTGAATTTCAGTAGTAGTCGGCAGTACCACAATTGAATGTTCTAGAACGTAGTGGAATCGTCTGGAAACTTGGACCATATCCTCGTTCTCGTAATACGGTAGACGTAACAATAGTTACTCGAGCTTTAGAAGCCTTTCAGAGGCAGTGATGACCCAGTGGTAATGGCCATGACTTGCAATACAAGCTTAAAGGTTCGAACCCAGGCTGGCGCTTTACTTTGTGACTATTATCTTATCACTACTGCTAAAACGCTGATGGAAAATATCGTGAGGAAATCGCTATGTCCTAGAACCAAAAACTTCGCAGACATTTGTGACATCCACCATCCCGCATTGGGCCACAGCCTCTCACAGAGAGGAGGCCTGTGTCCCAGCAGTGGGAACATTCAAATGCTGATTATGCTTAAGCTATGAGCTTTAGAAAGAAACTGGTACACACGCAAAACTGACCACGGTCTGTACAGTGACATTTTGTCAGCGATACAGATTGTTAAAATCGGCTGAGCGTAGTCTTCCACAAATGTTAGTTACATTTAAGATCGTAAAACTCATTTACAAATGGATGGAACGTTAATTTTCTTTAATTTATATTTGTAATGGTCCGAAATTCCGAATGAAAAAATGGGACCCTTATAGGATCACTCGTGTGTCTGTCTGTCTGTCCGTCTATCACAGCTAATTTGCTCCAAATCTGCTGAGCGATAGAGTTGAAATTTGGTACCTACACAAATGAATATCTGTGACCTGAACACGAACGTATACCCTAAATAAATTAATTTGAAATATGTGTGAAAATGGAAAAATTTAACAAAGTTTTTCGAACTATCAAACCCATGCGACATATCAAATGAAGCACATTGCTCACAACTTGTGAGTTTTAAGGGCACCTTGTGAGTCACAAGGTGCCCTTAAAACTATATTTTTAAAGCAATTTAAGAAAATTGATGAAAAATGACCGTTCCCCACCCCTTATCTCCGAAACCCACTGGGCCTAAAACTTTAAAAAAAAAATACAGGATACAGTTACTTAAATGTTACAGGAAAACAATAAGGAGGAGCTAGTTAAAAAAACCGTTAAAAATATGATTTTTTCGGAACTCTTTGAGTGCTAGTCCGACTCGGTCTTGGCCGGATTTTTAAACTATCTGTATAAGTAGCTTTAGATATGTTTAAAAAAAAAATTTGGTACGTCTTACTTACAAGTAAATTATTTAATTGCTTTTTTAAACACTTTAAAATCATTGAGATAGAAGATAGAAGTTCAATTCTTGATTTTCCCCCATAGATTTTTTATTACCAAATCCATCCCAATTCTACCCGCTACGGATGCATCTAACACCGATTATTCCTCTCTCGTTCCCGTTAAGGAAAACGATAAAACGATGGCTAAATAAGTGGCTATTTATCTTTTTGACAAATACTCGCTATCTGGGTCAGGCCAGGACTAACACTGGCAGTTATTTATCTTGCCAGGACTGTGACTGAAGATACAAGTAATGTTGGAATGATTTTGGGAGGGAAAGAAGTACAGTTCTATGTATCTTTGCGGTTTTTTTTTTTTTTTTGGGGGGTGGGAAATCATCCTATGACTTCTTCCGCTCTAGGGTGGAGCGGAAGGGTGTGTCAGACTCTTACTGACTAAAACCCACCCCTGTTCCTCCCTGCCTCGAGTGCCCGGGGGCGAGGTAACTCTTTCGAATTTATCCTCCACCCCCGGGCAGGCACTGGCCGTGGCAGGCCCCGTCCTTTGCTGACAACTCTTTGAGGCGCGCGTGGAACACTACGCGCCGTCGACTCTCGGGCCTGGTGCTGATCGGACGGCGAGTTACCCGCTACTCGCCGTCCGCAGGCCCGGGTCTACGGTGGCCGGAGATCGTCTCGCAGCCCCTGGCGTCTCCTGCGACGGTTGCTGCTGGGGGCGCTAGGGCGACTCGGTCTCTGTTGAGTCTCCCTAACGTGTGCCGCCTCCCTCTTCGCGAGCATTACTGCTTCGCAGAAGGAGGAGACGGCCCCCCATTCCCTCTCGCTCCGAACCATGGCCTGAACCAGGGCACGGCGCGAGAGGTCGCTGCCGCCTATCGCATCCACGAGGACACGGCGGTGTTCTGCCCAGGCGGGGCAAACCTCCACCGTATGCTCCACCGTGTCCACTGGGCGATCCTCGCAGTGGAAACACGCAGGGGTCACCTCCACCTTGATCCGACACAAGTACTTCCCGAAACAGCCATGTCCGGTGAGCACCTGCGTCAGGCGGAAGGTGAGGGCGCCGTGACGCCTCTCCAGCCACTCCTCAAAGAGGGGCACTACCGCCTCGATGGTGGCGTGCCCAGCGCTGGGTTGCGACAGTCGCTCTCTCCATGTCACCATGAGATCCTGCCGGAGCTCGGTCCGCCGAGCCGCGAGTTGTCACGGCAGCGGAGTTTCGCCCCGGCGTTTGGCCTCCTCGCGCCACTCGTACAGGTGCGCGAGGATTTTTGCCTCCAGATCCCACGGTGACAGTCCGGCAAGGAGGCTCGCCGCCTCACGGGAGATCGTGCGGTATCCGCGGATGATGCGGATCGCCATGACCCTCTGGGACGCGTTCATCAGGCGAGCTGATCGCTGCCTCAACGAACGCGCCCACACCGGTGCCCCGTAGAGGGCCATGGACCGCACGATCCCCGCGTAGAGCCTCCGGCAGGAGGCGTTTGGCCCCCTCAGATTGGGTAGGAGCCGCTTCAAGGCGGCCCCGGCCCTGTCCAATCTGGGAGCCAAACGTCGAAAATGTTCGACGAAGTTCCACCGGCTGTCGAGGACGAGTCCCAGGTACCTCATCGTACCCTCGACGACGATGCGAACCCCTCCTACCGTGATCTGGGAACCCGACGGTGGCGCGTTCCGACGACCATGAAAACACATGGCCTCGGACTTGTGCAATGCCACCTCGAGTCCCAGTTGCCGGATCCTCTCTATGACTGTCGCAACCCCGCGTGTCATAAGTTCGGCCGCCGCCTCGTGCGACCTCCCGGCGCGCAGCACCCAGTCGTATCCGATGTTCCACAAGGGCGGCCCCAGGACCGATCCCTGTGGAACACCGCACGACATCTCTCGCCGGTTCCATACTCCCTGATGACCGGGGTAGATGACGGCTCTGTCCGTCAGATACGCCTCGACTACGCGACGGAGGTAGGGCGGCACCCGGTGATACCGGAGTGCCTCCACTATACAACTCCAGGGCAGGGTGTTGAAGGCATTGGCGATGTCCAGAGACACCGCCAAGACGACCCTACCCCGGGCCACTGCATCCCCCGTCGTGAGGGCTCTTACGCGCATGACTGCGTCCACCGTGGAGCGCCCCCTGCGGAAGCCGTACTGGCTCTCCGCCAGGTCCGGCCCCACCCGCACCAACTGCCCGACGAGGCGGTCTGCAATTACTCTTTCAAAGAGCTTGCCCACCTCGTCGAGCAGCACAATGGGCCGGTAAGCGGACGGAGAGTCCGCAGGGCGCCCCACCTTCTTGATCAGGACCAGCTTCCCCGTCTTCCACCGACGTGGAAACTGGCCCCTCTCTAAGCATGCGCTTAAAAGCCCTCTGAGTCGAGGCCCGAGAGCCTCTTGCAAGGCCAGGACCCAGGCTTTCCCATGAAAGCCATCGGGTCCTGGGGCGGTGTTTTTGGCATTCAGCCTACGCACCGCCGCTCTCAGCTCTACCTCGGTCACCTCGGGAGCATCGTCGTCATCGTCTTGGTCCGCGTCAGGTACCGCAGGAGACGGAGCCATAGGCGGAGGAGTATGTTCCCCTCGCGAGGGGAACAGAGCGCTCACCACGCCCTCCACGATCTGTGGCCGGAGACTCTGCGTCAGTGGGGGGGCCCATGGGCGGAGTTTCCCCCGCACCGCTTTGTACGGGCGCCCCCATGGGTCTCTGTTCAGAGTCTCCAGCGACTCCTCGCGGGCCGATCTCTTGGCCCGCAAGATCTCCGTTCGGAGGGCGATCCTCGCAGCTCTGTACCCCTCGTATAGCTCCGCCTCGACGGCTTCCGTTTCCGGCGTGCGGTTACGGAGCCGTCTGCGGTACCTGGTGTACCGGCGTCGCGCGGCAATACACCCTTGGCGTAAAGCCGTAAGCGCCGGCGACCACCAGTACACCTGTCGCCGAGCAGAAGGCTGGACCCGGGGCATTGCCACGTCACATATCTCGGACATGGCCTCCTGGAACCACTCTGCCTCGTCGTTTATGTCGGCAGGCCTGTTCGGTGATGTCACCCAGGCCTGCACGATCGAGGCCTCCAGGAGTAGCTCCCGGTCCAGCTGCTTCAGCGACCAACGCGGACCGCTCGGGGTCTGTCGGACCGGCACGCTGGAGGTCTGGGCGGAAACGTTAAACCGGATGTACCGATGATCGGAAGACGTCTCCACCTCCTCCAGAACGCGACAGTCAAGTACGCGCGGTGACAGAGCGGGGCTGGCGAACGAGAGGTCCACCACCGATTCGCCCTGCCACCGCACGCACGTGGGGACAGAACCCCGGTTCAGGACGACCAGGCCTGTCTCCAGAGCCCAGTCCTCCACCATCCTGCCCCTTGCGTCCGTGTACCGGGAACCCCAAGCCAAGTTCTTGGCATTGAAGTCCCCGAGAACGAGCGCAGGGAGGGAACGGTATCCGACGACGACGTCTCTCAACTCCGCGAGGGAGTTGTGGAACTCGGTGAGAGTTCGGTTCGGGGAGAAGTACACCCCTACCACTACTATCTCCCCGAACCGTGCTGCCACGCAACCCCGACCCCTCTTGACCTCCTCGAGGGTCGGGGTACCGGCGGCGGCCGACGAAATGATGGTCACCGAGCCGTCCAGGTCCTCCACCCAGTCATCCCTGGGCGGGACATAGTACGGCTCGGGGACCACGGCGATGTTAATCGACCACTGCGCCATGCTCTGAAACAACAGGTCCTGAGCATCGGCGCAGTGGTTGATGTTCGCCTGGAGGAGGCGCAATGGGGCCGTTATTGGCATTCCATTACAGCCTCCTCCTCCCCAGCCCTCTGCGAGGGTCCAGCCACCGCGATGTTTGCGGTGGCGACGACGGCTGTGGGGGCAGCGTCGGCGGAAGCGGCGGAAGCGGCGACGGCGGCGGTTGCGACGGTGGCGGTGGTGGTGGTGGTGGTGGAGGGCCTGCCCCTGGCCCTGGTCTTGGCGGGTGGGGCGCAGGTCCTGCTCCCAGCCCGGTGATCGGCCGGCTTGCCAGCTGCCGCACATGCTGCGCAGTGCGGCGCGGCCTCACAGGAGCCGGCCTTGTGACCGGGCCAACCACAGCGGAAGCAGTGGTTCCCTCTGTCCACCTCCGAGGTGCACCTCGCTGCCACGTGGTCGCCCACATGGCAGCGGAAGCACCTCAGAGGTCTGGGTTCCAGCAGCTTCACCTGCGCAGACACCCAGCCCACCAAGAGCCTTCGGCCCTTCCCAGTTATTTGGCTCGCCGCCGACACGGGGCAGCTCACCGTTACGGTGAGAAGCCCCGCGCGATCAGGACGGAGAGTGCCTACCCTCACCTGCTCGGCAGGGCACCCTCCAGTCCTGGCGACGGCGGCCGCCACCTCCGCCTCCGTCACAGAGTCGTCCAGGCCCATAATGCGCATGTCTGCGCTCTTGGTGGGCCTGGACACTCGAGCCTCGTCGGCCAGCAACGCCCTGATCTTCTCGGCCAGGGCGTCAGCAGCTGGGCCGCTGGAGGCACCGGGGACCTCCAGCATCCGGGCTCCGGTCTTGGTGACCTTCACCCGAATGCCGTCGGCACACCCCACCTCCTCGAGGCTCACCGCCGCCTTGGTTTTGGCGAGCACGCTGCGGTAGGTCACGCCCTTCTGGACCGCTTCCGGCTGCAGCGTGATAACCACAGCCGCGGACCTCGGGGCGCGGAGCCTGGCCGCAGCGGCCCGCTCCTTGCGCCGCTTCCGCCTCTCTCGGCGTTTGGCCGCCCTTTTGGCCTTTCCCGCCTTCTCTTTCTCTCCGGCCACTTGCCATTCGGCAGCCTCGGCCGGAGGAGGTTGGGAAGTCGGGGCAGGCTGTGACGGCCGTCTCGCCACCTGGGCTGGGGCCTTCGGGGCTTTCGCCGCCCGTGCAGCCGCCCCACCCGGTTTGGGCGGCGCCTTTGGCGCCTTCGGCGGGGCCGACCCCGCGGGTCTCAGCACAGACCCGCTGTCGGCCCGTCCCACCGAACCCTGCTTGGGCGCAGCAGCCGCAGCGGCGGCAAATGAGCCCACTAGCCGCTGGCCCAATGCCGGCTGACTCGCCGCCAGCGGGGACCGCAGCACGATGCCCTCCAGCACGGAGAACCGCCTGTTGAAGGCAGCCAGCTCCTGCCGCACCAAATCGAGAACCTGGTTCTCCGCGGCGGGCAGGGGCTGACTCGGCCCGTGCTGGAGCTCATCCCGCGCGTCCCTCCGGGGGCCAGCTCCTCGTCGGAGCTCGGCCAGGTCTGCCCGGAGCCTCTGGTTCTCCTTAACCAGGTGCTCCGTAGTGGCGGTCAGGCGGGCGACCTCCGTCCGCAATTTGGACGTCTCGTCCGCAGACGGAGGCCCGCCGTAGCTCGCCTCCGCCGCCGCCACAATGGAGGCCGTGGCCGCGGATGTGGCCCTGCTCCTGGAAGAGGCAAGCCTCTTGTGGACCACATCCTTGATCGCGTTCGCCACGACCCCCGCAAGCCTGTCCGCTCGCTCCGACTTGGAGCTGACAGAGAACGCCGATCGTCCGCTTGAGGACCCCGAGACCGATACCCGGGGACCCCCAGCGGTGGAGCGGCGCTCCTCCTCCGCGGCGAGCCTCAGGGCTCGCCTGCCACCCTTGGAGCCTTTTGACGGCCTCCCCGCCCCCCTACCCCTCGTGCTGGTGGGAACCTTGGGAGGCGGCGCCATCACCTCGGCGTCAGAGGACGACTCACGGCCGTCCCCTGCCTTGGAACGCTTCTGGTTCCGGAAGAACCGCGAGCCCTGACTCACGGCGCTTCCGGAAGCGCTCCCCTCCTCACGCTCCAGGCTCCTAAAGGAGCTCAGAGCGGCGAGCCGACGCCGCACCACTCTCCGCCTCCTTGCCGACTTCGTTTTGGCTTACTTCGCCCGACCGCGGCTTGTCGGGCGTCTTAAAGCTGAAGGAGATCATCTCCTGAAATGTAGGAGATGATCTCGAGCCTCCTCGGCTCTTGTTGTCGGGATTGTCCCCGACAAACGGATCCAGGTCGTCGTTATTAGGTGTAAGATCAAGGCTCCCCCCCCAGTATACGAATGGGGGCGAGTCTGGGAGTCATTTACTTCAATCTTATTGTTCATTTTTGGTTTTTTCCTTTGGAGGGTGTGGTCCCTGTCTCCTCCTCTCTACCTCCCTATCCCTCCTCTAACATATCGCATGGTCCACATTCACTCTCTCTCATTCACTCACTCACTCACACACTCTGCCCCCCCAGTTTCGGCGCCACTCTCACAGTCGCATCTGATGAACAGATGCGTACCAGAGAGCAGCGACGAAGTTCCCCCAGGTTCCATGCCGTTAGGAGGCTCGAACAGCTTGCTCAAGTCTCCCAACGGCGCAGCCCTCTTGTGAGGCGCTAGCATCCGGACATCCCTCCAGTACGCATCCCATAGCCACGCCTCCAAGCTGGGATTGGGTGGAGGTCGCATCCACTGGCAGTCGACGATGATCGACTGACAATGGACGCGACCCCCGGTGTGTTCCTCTTAGTCGGACCTCTCCCCTGGAGCCTTCCGGCACAAGTTAGTCATTCATGCCGGAAGTCCCCAGGATCATGGAGACCCATAAGCCCCACCACGACGTCAACGTAGAAACACTCGGTGGGGATGTATCTTTGCGGTAGTATATCCCGAACGCGTGAGTAGAGGGAGTGTAGTACGTCAGTATGCCAGTTATTAGAAACTACCTCGTTGATCTAGTGATCGCAACCGCATCTACTGAGCATGAAGTCCTGGATTCGATTACTGGGTCGGACTAAAAGGGGTATTGGGTTATTCCATTAGGAATTACCCTTTTTTTTTTTTTTTGGTGGTGTGGGAAATCATCCAATGACTTCTCTCGCTCTAGGGTGGAGCGGAAGGGCGTGTCAGACTCTTACTGACTAAAACCCAACTATGTTCCTCCCTGCCCTGAATGCCCAGGGGCGAGGTAACTCTTTCGAATTTATCCTCAACCCCCGGGCAGGCATCGGCCATGACGGGCCCCGTCCTGTTTGCTGACAACTCTTTGAGACGCGCCGTCGACTCTCGGGCCTGGTGCTGATCGGACGGCGAGTTACCCACTACTCGCCGTCCGCAGGCCCGGGTATTAGGAATTACCCTGTAGCAGCCGGGAGTTTGGAAGTTAGTGGTGGGACACAACCGTGTCTCAGTAAGCACGTACAGCCGTTGGTCCTCGGCAAGCACGTAAAGTCATGTCGGATTGCCGTCCCATCGGATTATGAGAGAAAAGGAACAGTGAGTGGACCTGTGTTTGCACACACGCTTGTGTAATATGATATCTCCTGCCTATTTGGCAAATCTCTGTTGTCCCCGGTTTATTAAAGTTTCACACACGATAAGTGCGTGTTGCCAGTGATGACTTATGGAACCGAAACGTGGTCGCTCACAATGGGCCTCATCAGAAGGCTTACAGTCACCCAAAGGGCAATGGAGAGGGCAATGCTCGGAGTTTCCTTGCGTGATAGAATCAGAAATAATGATATCCGCAAGAGAACTAAGGTTACTGACATAGCCCGAAGAATCGGCAAACTAAAGTGGCAGTGGGCAGGGCACATTGCTCCCAGAACAGATGGTCGATGGGGCCGAAAAGTTCTGGAATGGCGACCGCGTACTGGAAGACGCAGTGTTGGAAGGCCTTCCACAAGGTGGACCGATGACCTGGTGAGGGTCGCGGGTAGCCGATCGATGCGAGACGCACAGGACCGATCATTGTGGCGAAATTTGAGGGAGGCCTATGCCCAGCAGTGAACGTCTTTCGGCTGAAATGATGATGATGATGATGATGGCACGATAAGTATAGATTTAGTGCCAAGAACCATTTCATCGTTCGTAATGCAGACCTGTAATTTCGCAGCTTCAAAAATTCCTAGCCCTATATTTTACCCTAAAAGACCTTACACGTCGTTTCTTGAGAAAAACTCGCTAAATTGAATAGCCGCCGTGTGACATCGTGATCGACGAATAAGCTGCCTACTCATAAATTATTCATAGTGTGATACAAGTTTGCAAAATTGCTCGCTAGCTATACTTAAGGGCTTTTACACATTGGAAGTTTTTCCGGCGCGTTTTTGTGCGCTCTTGTGATGTGTACGCGCGTTCCAGACTAATCCAGACACCATTTTATTTATTAACTGTATTGTTCCATTGTAGAACAAAGACTACATTATAAAGTATAAACCTTTTTCCATATTCTTCTGTATGTTGCTGATTCTGGCCAGTTTAAAGTTGAAAATTGTGCAAAGCAAAGGTCGTATCGATTTCAAATAAACCACAGAGATGGCTGCGGCCGCGGCCAGTGGTGCAATTTTCACACAAACCGAGCGTGTCAATTAGTGTCATGTTTACTCATAGAAATTGACGTACCATGACAATTATGACTACGGTTATGACAGCCGAAGCTAGTGCTCAGCACGTATGGCTCGGATTGGTAGGCGATAAAGATATAGATAGATAAGACAGGGTTCAACACGTCCGCGTCCGAATGAAAAAACCGGCCAAGTGCGAGTCGGACTCGCACACGAAGGGTTCCGTATAAACTGAAATAAAAAACAAAGAAACACGTTTCTAGAAAGCTGTTTTTTTTTGTTTTTTTTTTGGGCTGTATCTCATGAACCGTAATAGGTAGATGGTTGAAATTTTTCACACAGCGTATATTTTTATAGCCACTATATCAACAAATAATAAAAATAAAATAAAAATAATTTTAGTTTTTATTATTTGTTGTTAATAGCGGCAACAGAAATACACATTCTCATGTCAGCCCGCAAACAGCCACACGGACAGCGGAGTCTTAGTAGTGGGTTCCGTTGGTTACCCTTTGGGTACGGAACCCTTATGGGATCACTCGTGTGTCTGTCTGTCTATCTGTCACGGCCAATTTGCTCTGATTCTACTTGACCGATTGAATTGAAATTTGGTGTACACATGAATATCTGTGACTTAAATATGGACGTGGAACGTAAAAAATGAAAGAGTCTGACACGCCCTCGCCAAAAAAAAAACGCCCAATCTGTTCGGACCCTTACAGGCTATGCGTCGAGGCCTGTAGTAATAACATGATATCTTGGGATCGGCATGTAAAATGTTACTGATCTCGTATTCTACGCAAACGAGAAGGATTTTTCTATTCTTTGGTAGGTAATGGTTTGGGTTGTTGATGGCCAAAGCTTTCGTCAAAGCTAATGGTCTTAGAAAACTTGGGTTTGAAGTTGAATAGTAATTTTAGCAGTAGTAGTGCTCTAGGGACCTCATCGTAGAAGTACTAGGTACCTATTTCTGATTTAGATAACTATGACAGTATAGCTTATTCATACGGCTTCGCTTCTGTTGTCTTTACGGGAACCGTGCATGTTCTAGGATTAATCAATTGTTTTTTGTTTTTTACTTTTATGGTTCCGTACCCGAAGGGTCCAAACGGAGTCCTATTGCTGTCACTCACGTGTCCGTCTGTCTGACCGTCGTCTGTCACACAGGTTTTTCCGCCAAACGGTTGGAGCTACAGTCTTCAATCACAGCATCTTGTTGATCCAAAGCTATACAAATAGTCAAAAATACATTTGGTACGGAACCCTAAATGTGTGAAGTAAGTACGACAGGCACTTGGCCGGTTTTGATTTATTTTTTAAATTTCATTTTATATATTTTTTTTTATTTTATCATTTATGCTTTTTAATTATTATAATTACTTACTTTCTAATTGTGTAATTTGAATTAATGTTCGAAAATTTGATTTACTTGTATTTAAAAAAGAAAAAAATAATACTTACTAATTTTTCAATGCTTATTTAAATTTTACTCGTGTTAAGATGGATCCTGGCTGCAGATAAACAGCTTAACAGCATCTTTCAGTCTAGCCAAAGTATGATTGGACAAGTCTTAGAAATATTACCACTTAACACCCAGTTCGTTCGATCGTAAATGTCTGAAACACATAAAACCCACATGTGGTCTTATTTACGATTGACAATAATATTTCCATATTTTTGAATCAGTAACTTCAGTGGGATGAGAGCAGTATTTTACTGTGTTTATCTTACGTCAGAATTACTGTTTTTTGTGTAGTTAACTGAGCAGTCAGGTAGAAGCATAGATTAGTTGGTAATATTATTTAAATTGTTATTGGAATCCAATATTTTCACTAATGTATAAATGTATGGATTTTTCCTCGGCCAGAGGTTAAGCATTCCCATCATCATCATCATCAGCCTTTTAATGTCCCCACTGCTGGGGCACAGGCCCCCTCTCTGTGAGAGAGTGTGGGCCGTAATCCACCAGATTTCGGCCCACACCCTCTCCCACCCACCCTCAGTGGGCACATTAAGAGGCTGATGATTATTATGAATGGGTACTTAATTGTGAGCTGTTACATTGCGCGGGCCCAATGCGGATTTGTGGATGTCACATGTTTTCAAATTTTTGGTTCTAGGACATGCCGGTTTCCTCACGATGTTTTCCTTTCACCGTTTTGAGAGCAGTGGTGATGAAATAATTTACACAAAGTAAAGCGCCCGCCTAGGTTTGAACTCACGACCTACAACTTGTAAGTCACGGCCAATAACACTGGGCCATCACTGCTCATTACCATACAACGTCGCAATGCTGCTAGTCTTTTGGACCCACTTCTAGTAGACAGCTATGCGGAAGAATTTTTTGACGCCAGATTTTAAGTTTTATTTCGTTAAGAATTTTTTGTTTTAATTACAGTTAGTTTCGTGGTTAGTTTGGTATTTTATTAGTTTGTATTTATAATGAATTAAATGTATAAACTGATATTAAACGATGACCATCATTTACAGATTTGGGAAAAAATGGAGTTTCAGCACAAACTGTTGTGGGACTTCCTAGTTTAACTTAAACCTCAGAAATGCAGTATAAAAACACTTATCTACACAGTTGTTAGTTCACCTGATTTCAAATGCCCGATTATTTTTGACGGTGTGACCAATCTGCGTTTGCTATTTTATCCGATCTTGAATACCAATAAACTAAATAAAGAAAATACAATTTATTTATTTTTCTGGTTCTCTGTGACAAAATGTGGGCTGTAGGAGGACTGTGTCCCAACAGTGGGAACTTTATAAGCTGATAATGCTTATATATGTTATGCTATTGTTTTTGTACTCTAGAGCTTTTAAATCAAGGACTGAACCTTTAAGGTTCCAAAAGTCCGAATGAAAAAAAGGTACCCTTATAGGATCACTCGTGGGTCTTTCTGTATGTCTGTCCGTCTGTCACAGCTTTGCTCCGAATCTGCTTGACCGATAGAGTTGAAAATTGGTACACACATGCATATCTGTGACCCAAACACGAACCTTAAATAAATTAATTTGGAATATGATAATATAATTCAATTTTGGAGTGAAAATCGAAAATTAAAAAACAATGTTTTTCAAACTGTGCCGCACGATATATCAAATAAAAAGGCACACTGTGAGGGTCTCGAATGTATTTTTTTCATGTTTTTAAATATAAAGTTTTAAAGTTATTTAAGAATATAGATGAAAAATTACCATTACCTTTCTTATCTCCGAAACCACTGGGTCTAAAAAAAATAAAAAAAATAAAAGTAGTTCTTACTTATTGTATTTTTTTTTTATTTTAATCTTTGTTCGGAACCCTTTGCACATGAGTCCGACTCGCTTTTGGCCGGTTTTTTATAAATAGGATAGGAAATCTATCTATTTATAAAACAGATAGATTTCCTATTCTATAGGATAGGATTTAAAATCTCTTCGTGTCAGACTCTTACTAACTCTAAAACCCACCCGTTCGGGTGAATCTCCTGGCGTTTATCAGAAAATAATGACAGAGTGTTGCCGACAATGACGAATCGTGGAAAATTCGACTTTAAAACACTAGTATTAAAGTTCACTAGTAGTATTCATTGCCTAGTAGTAGGTACTAGTGTGCTTTAATACTAGTGCATTAAAGTTGAATTTCCCACGATTCGTTATTGTCGGCAACAATCCGTCATTATTTTCTGCAAAACGCCAGGAGATTCACCCGTTCCTTCTTCTTCCTTTGGAATCCAAGAAGGCTAATATCATATTCTTCTCTTTCCAGACTTAAAGAACAAGAAGACAGTGCTCTACGCCGTGGGTTTCTTTGACAGCTCGGCGTTCCCATTCTCGCAGGCAATAGGCACCTCGTACTCTAAGAGGGGCTACAATGTTTTCCTGTCTGAGACCCTGGCATTCCTTACTTATATTTATCCGAAGTGAGTATGACTTTGTTTTTCTTTTGGTTTGTATCTATCAATATCTTTACCTACAATAAATATGTAGAAATCGTTTTTGTACATTGAAAACTTTTTTTTTACAAGAAAATACAAACGATTTTCGATTTACAAAAAATTGCAAAATAACATTAATTTCGGAAGTCGGCGTTTCTAGCTTCAAAAAGGTATCGGTTCGGATATTTGTAATTTTTTTTTATTAATTTGCAAAATTCTGTTTTTGTTCGAAAGGGGTTTTATTCCGAAATGGTCCCATTTAAATTTCATATAGATCTGATTATGAGTTTCGGAGACAGACAACGAAACTCTTCGAAAAATGGCAGCATATCAACCGCGATTGCTGTAATCGGAGGTCTGTTTATTGTTTACACCACTTCATAACATAATACAACGCTGATACGCTCTCAAGGGGTACACAGATTTATATAGATAGTTCACCCTGATACACCCTAATTTCACCAATTATGTTCTAATTCTATAGTTTTGGGGCTATCAGTTCGGGCATATCTTTACTATTTAGTTTTAGTTATGGGGTACAACAACTAAAAAGTGGAAAATAAAAATCTTTTTTACAAAAGAAAAATATGACCTTTACGTCCTTTACCTTTTATCTAGAGTGTAATATTTTTGACAAATAGTACTTAAGGAAAAACGTTACACGTACCGACATTTGTGATAAAAGACTTCAAGTATCTCTTCACTGAAGTATTGTGTCAAATAAAGAAAGAAAGAACAACTTTTTATATCCTGCTAAAGAGGAAAAGGTCCTTTGCTTGCTGAGGGCATAAAAGGTGTCTGAGACAAGTGACCCACTAATTGGCAACCGTGTCTCCTTAGCCGGATGATTATATGTCATGTTTCTCTTTTACGGGACTTGTTTAAAAACGCCTTTTCTCATTTATGAGAGCTTTATTTTTTGGCATTAATTATAATGACCATATCCTTAGCTCTCTTACCAAATTCGGGCCTGTGGACGGCGAGTAGTCGGTAGCTCGCCGTCCGATCGACACCAGGCCAGAGAGTCGACGCCGCGTAGTGTTCCACGCGCGCCTCAAACAGTTGTCAGCAAACCATGACGGGGCCCGTCATGGCTGATGCCTGCCCAGGGGTTAAATTTAAAACAGAGTTACCGCGCCCCTGAGCACTCGGGGCAGGGAAGGAACAGGGGTGGGTTTTAGTCAGTAAGAGTCTGACACGCCCTCCCGCTCCACCCAGAGCGGGAGATGTCTTTGGTTGATTTCGAAAAAAAAAACAGCTCTATTACCAAAAAATATAATAACACCGAATATAGTAAATTATCACCAAATTTTATATAGGCAGGGAATTTAGACGGAGAGTGCCGCTAGCGGCATTTTGTCGTGGAATGTTGGAACTGAGTGGTCGACGCCTACAGCTTCTGAACTGATTAGTCTCTTCAGTCTTAGGGCACCCCGTCACGGACAGGTTAGGAACGAAGGAGAAGACGGAAGCTAGAGTGAGCGAGCAGAGCGAGCGAACATAGCCCTCGTCATCCCCGTTGTGTTTGGTTGCTTTAACTTACTCACTATCGATCTTTGGTGATCATTTACATGATCACCAAAATTGAAAAAAAAAAAAAAAAAAAATATCTGGTGGTTAGTAAACATAAGCCTTATTTTTTATAGTCCTATCTAAAATAGTTCGTTAACTGACCGACTTTATGATATGCATGATTCATCAGTCATTTTTCCTGCCCTTATCCCAATTTATTTGGGGTCGGCGCAACATGTCTTTTTCTTCCATACTCCTCTATTAGTCGTCATCTCTGTAGTCACCCCCTTTTTACTCATATCCTCTTTCACACAGTCCAACCATCGTTTCTTTGGCCTTCCCCTACTCTTATAGCCATCCACGTCCATACACAAGACTTTCATCACGACATTTTCTTCATTCCTCCGCATCACATGCCCATACCACGACAACCGATTTCCACACAATTTTTCAATCAGCGGTGCCACTTTCAGACTTCCTCTTATATACTCATTCCTAATTCTATCCATGCGCGTAACACCACACATTGCTCTTAGCATTGCATGCATGATTCGTATTCTCAAATATTACAGCTGCTAATTTCTTTCTTTGATTCGTGATAGATGGATAGGAACATGTTCATACATAGAACTACACAGAGCGTCCTGTCAATGGACTCTACTTACCATGCAATTCTATCTATTTCCTTTTATCAAGGACTATTGTTGTTTGTATTCTAATTGGACTTGAATTGGCAACGCATACTCTGCTTGTTATTGAATTTTTATAAAGGGCAGTCATCCTAGTTGTAATGAATAAACCATTTTTTTGCTAACTACTATACACTACTACATATTTGTACGCGCTCCTTGTTAATCTTAGATTTGAATAGGCTCAATCTTACCCAACCACCCAAAGTGGTATACGGTTCGATTTCTTGAAATTGCCAATGGCAAATAAAATCAAAAAGAACATGCATAAGTCCAACTCCTACCTGACCGAGACATCACTATCACTTCACTATTTACTACCACGTGGTCTCATCTCGAACAAAGAAAATTTAGTTCAAATAAATCTTAATACATGGCGTAATATGCATCGATTTCATAATGAAGTTTAAGTAATATTAATATTTTGAAAATACTCGTAGATAGAGTAAAAACTGTATTTTCTTATTTAATAAAGTGCCCTAAGCATAAAATTGTGGCATAATTGGCTTGTAATTCAATTTTAGACGATTATTGGAACGAATCCTTAGACATCTATATTTCTTGTAACAATAGATGGCGCTGTTTAAAGTTTTAGAGTATCCATTCGCCTCTTAAAAATTTGAATAGTGACACATTTTGATACAGTAAATCTGCTATGAAGTGCCAAAAATATTATAAAATAATTCTTCAATGTGTGAGAAAATTTTGGTAAGACTTTACGGTAATTCATTCCGCTTGCAAGCCGTCGCTGCTAACACCATCTAGCGAGGTGTAGAGGACGGGCCAGAACGAAGAACAAAAGTTACTTTTGCCAGACGAAAACCCGTAGTTACGGCGGTACCGTTTCTTTGTATGGGATGAGACATCTGTACGCTAGTATTATAATTATCTGTGATTACTACATATTATAAAACAAAGTCGCCTGCCGCGTCTGTCTGTCTGTCTGTTCGTGATAAACTCAAAAACTTCTGAGCCGATTTTCATGCAGTTTTCACCAATAGACAGAGTAATTCATGAGCAAGGTTTAGCTGTATAATTTGTACCCGTGCAAATCTGGGGCGGAATGCTAGTTATAGATATTGCTACCTGAATCCTTATCCATTATACAACCTAAAGATATTCTCACAAGCGATTAGTCGTCCACAGCCTAAGACAAATCATTTTGACAATTGCTCCTGCAACTTCCGCCTTATCTCCATAGATAACCTATTCGATCCTGTATGATTTCCTAGAACTATATACTCCAAAATTTATTGCCCAAAGGTCACCAGTTCGAGTCCCTGGTCATAAATTGGGCCCAAGTTTGGCACAGGCCAAAGATATTGAGATTGTATTAAGTTGATACCGGGATGTCCTTAAAACTAGGAGATTATGGATCTAATGTCCTTGGTAGAGGTCATATTTTTTGTTTAGGGTCTCTTGGGAAGTGATGTTATCTTTGATCTACGATAGTTTACTAAAGTTTTAGGCTTCCGGAAAAGTTCGTCGATAACTGCTTCTTTCCCTGTGGGAGTTATAAAAGCAACTAAGTAAAACTGGACTGTGTCGTCCTGTGTCTCAGAAACACGTAAATTGTATATACATATGTACATAATCAGTCTTATAATATAAGGCTATTTAGCCAAAGGTATTACACTAGTCGAACGAACAACGTCGATCAATGCCATCGATCAATGATCGATCGAATTGATCGACGTTAATTGATTGGTATAATACTTTTGGCTGATCGACGGATACCGGTCGATAAACGATCGACCGGTCGACGTCGACTAATTCATTCTACCATCAGATATAGATACAATGCATGTTACATTATCATGAAATTAAATTTTATGCTCAATTCTTGTGAATAATGAACCCGATGCTAGGAAAATCCCGTGTTATAGGGGCCATACATTCGTTCGTTAGTTAGAGTTGTATTACAAAATTAGGGAAGCTAAAACATGTAACAGCACACACAGGACACACGACACAGACACACACACGACACACACACACACATACATACACACACACATCCACACACACCCACACACAAACACACACACATACGATACAGGAGTAATTCCTAGTGTGGGGGAACGTTTTTTTTTAAAGAAAGAAAGAAGATGTCCTAGATTTTTTTATTCTGTTTCCTCGCGATATTTTCCTTCACGTTTTGAGAGCAGTGGTGATGAATAAATTATACAAAGTAAAGTGCCTGCATGGGTATGAATCCACTCGTAAGTTGGGTCTGTTACCACTGGGCCACCACTGCTCTTACCGTGTCTCAGGGAGGTTTTCTAATAATATCAATAATCTTCCATTTTTAAAATTTAAATAAACATAATAGTTTACAAACCAGCCACACTATTGTCAACCACTGCAACTCCTGGAAATAGGGATAGTAGTAACTGCTTTACAGTTGTTGGAAATTGGAATGCTTCTTCATCATCGTTTGAAAGACGTCCACTGTTGCACACAGGCTTCCTCCAGGTGTCACCTCAAAGACCGTGGTCCGACCGGCGTCTCATATCCGTCGTCATACTCACGACGGAGTACACAGGTTCAAATTTAATTAGCCAACATAACTTCGTTGGTTAATTAAATTTGAACCTGTGTACTTTTAGAAATGCGTCTTCTTAAGTGCTGAAACTCATAAACTTTAAAAGTTGCTTAGCTCTGCTCTAAAGATATCTCATCACCAACTCAGCCGAAAGACGTCCACTGCTGGACATTTGTAGGTCTCCCGCAAGTGTCGCCACAACGACCAGTCCTGTGCGACTCGCAACCATCGGATTCCCGTGACCCTCACCAGGTCATCGGTCCACCTTGTGAGAGGCCTGCTAACGCTGCATCTTCCGGAACGCGGTCGCCACTTCAGAACTTTTCAGCCCCATCAACCATCTGTTCTACGAGCAATGGACCCTGCCCACTGCAACTTAAGTTTGGCAATTTTTCGGGCTGTGTCGGTTACCTTCCTTCTGGTATCCTTCTTTAAAAATACTTAAGAACTTCAAGGTAGCAGGTAGTTAGTTTAAGTTCATCCTTGAAACCACAGAACGTTTCACGCACGCAATAATTTTCATCTACGGCCGGTCCTGTGCTAGAGGGAACAGGGCCTGCGAGGAATTTACAAAATAGGTATTTGAAGAAACTATTGGCATCGTGTTCCCTCAAGCCTGCCCCCGTTGAGTGCGATAGGGACAGCTGCAATTCAGACCGATTTTAACACAAAATTTTTGACGAAATCGACGTTTCGTATTCCCCTTTTTTCTCCTATAAAACTGAGCCGATTCAATTATTTTTCGCACTAATTTTTTAAAAAAGAGTATGTCTAGGTTATGTTAAAACTTTTCAAATTTGTCTGGTAGTCCTCTAAGAACGGCGGTAAAGATAGCCCCATTTTTTGTCATTTTTGAAGAGTCATATTTTCATTACTTATTAGTTGCTGAAAAAAAGAAAATGACAGGGACATGTCAACAGCAGACCTTAATTTTATGAAAAAAAATGATTGCTCTGGAGTCATTATTCAGGAAGAAAAAAGAGGAATACATTTGTATGGCGAAGCGCAGCCTCTGTTCCCTCTTAAGTATTTTACAAGTATGTAAATAGTATATTGGAATTTGTTAAATTAATAATTAAAACTAAAGTTCATTTTTAAGTGACCATCTGACATTGCACATTTGCTTAAATCGGTTTACAAGAAGTCTAGAGAGAAGGTAAGCTAGCTCAAATTTCAAGCATGTAGAATCACAAGCATGACTTTTAGCTCTACCGTAGTTCAACAAACACTTTCAAAATAGTCTCACCATCCGTCAAAGGCTATCGCACATAAATATCAAGCGAAAGAAATATGGAGCCCACTAGATTGTGGAACCGGTCGTTAGCGACTCGTCGATGGCCATTTTTATTGAATTTCGACCTAACCTTTATTGATGGTTGAGGATTTTTGACGCGCTTGAAAAATGCTTGAAATAACAGTAAGGGCATTTTTCCTGCCATGCGGGTAGCCATCCGCGTGCGGATCTGGTCCGCATGCGGGTGATAGCACGGTCATGGCCACCGCAGGACAAAAATTTCGTTCGCCGCTGCAGTGTCGTACGTGTTGCACTATGCGTATTGTACTGTGACCATGCGTGGGACCGGCATGACAGTAAAAACTACACTGGCGGAAGAAGAAAGCGCGCCCGCATGCGGGTGGCACGGGCATGGGTACGCGCCCGCAGCCAATCTCGTAATAGAAAAAAACATATATGAAATGATAGGATACCGGCAGCCCGCACGCGGACCAGATCCGCACGCGGGCGGCTACCCACATGACAGGAAAAGGACCTTAATATGAAATAGAAGTGTCAGCGGGCTAGACAAAGTCACTTTTTGGGAGCTTTTGGCGAATTTTTTTCCAGTGAACTCCAGTGGCTGTATTTTTTAACTCAGGTTTAAGCGATAATGTGGTTGAAGATGGAGCACGCTTGCCAATAAGTAATTCACTCTTGTCTTAATGAGTTGTAGCTATCAGGAAACACAGACTCTGACAGGGAATTTCACTCCTTAATTATTCGCATATTGATTCCTAGTGAAAATTGTTATTTAGAATTGGTGTTATTTTGTGTCTCAAGTATACAATATGTTATCACATATAAATATATATATGTGATTATATTTATATCGCGTATGTTTCAATGATATCTCATTGAAACATACGCGATCACATTTTATCAGCGATACCGATGCTGGGAAAATCAAATATGTGTTAAACCGAAAATTCTAAGAGACTAGAAAAAAGAAATAGACACTGCACTAGCAGTGTCTATTTCTTTTTTCTAGTCTCTAAAACGTTCCCATTACTAAAACAGAATTTGCCAGCAGACAATATAAAAAACGGTCAGCCTTCTTATACAATAAAATTGTTAAACTAATATTTTAATTTAAAAAAAATATAAATGTAAAAAAAAACTTAATAATATGGCTACACAATTTAAATTATGATGATACTGGTTACTCTTGCAACGTACTTAATAATAAATAATACAGATTGGTTATTTGCTTATTTTGTCACTCATGTACACTCAAAATCTCACTGTCACACACACACACACACATACACACACACATACAATTATATGTATTTGTTTTTTCTTTCCTTTTTATATATAACTATTTGGACGTTTAAAATGTAAGGGTGGAGCGGAGCCTTCACGACAGGCATTTTCTATGCCTAAATGGAGGCTCCTCGACATGCATTGTAAGCCAAATATAATTTGTAAAAAAATAAGTAATAAAAAAAAAACCGACAAAAGTATTTCGTGGGTTAACATTAAATTTGTTATACTAAAGTCGTTTAAAACATAATGTGATGTAATACGATTGCCTCTTGTCTAGGCCCTCTATTCAAATACAGGCCGTATTTTTACCCGAATACCCCAGAAGGAGCAGAGCCTTGTAGCCTAAACGGCTGGATGGATTTCAACAAAATAATAAGGTATCATTAAATTGAAACCACTATGAAATTGGCGTTTTTTTTCTCACAAATAGAGAACCTCGTCACTTCTATGAATTAAAATATTCATCAATTGATTGATATTAAATCGAATTATGACCGTCATAGACAACTGCCAATAGTAAAAAAACCTTATTACTTATAGTCTTATATAAAAAAAAATACCCTAAAAACTACTCCTCTTTATTTAGCAGAAATGACCACTACATTTGTTTTAACTTAGCCAAAACTTATAATTTTGTTACTTTATTGCATAAAAGTTTTAAAACATTAGTGTTCATAGTTGTTAAATAAATTTAGAAAATGTTAGTATGAAAAATGCAACTTCTTTAAAATTCTCTATACAAAACGCTGATTTCATAGCTGGGGGGAACTAATATTTGGTTTGACTGCCGAAGTGGTGTAAGGCTTTATCAATTACTAGCTGCGCCCCGCGGTTTTACCTGCCTAGACCGGAATAAAAGGTAGCCTATATGTTAATCTAGGCTATAAGCTACCTGCATACCGAATTTCATTAAAATCGGTCCAACCGTTTGAGCGTGAAGAAGTAACAAACATACACACTCACAAACTTTCACATTTATAATAGTAGTAGGATGAAAATATTTTTTTTTTAATGTGAAAACTTCTTAAGGCGCGTTGGGCATTTTTGATGATGGGAAAAAACAATTGAACTCGCCACCGACACCGACGCTGACGCCGACACCAACACCGACTTGTGAATTGATTTTTGTATGTGATTTATTGAAGTGAAAACTTCTTTAGGAGCGTTGAGCATTTTTGTTCAAGTTTTCACTTCGGGTGGCAATCCCGGAGTGCCACTCAAAGTGAAAACTTGAACAAAAATGCCTTCGCCCGCCCCAGGCGCAGGACATCCACGAGGATTTTCCACCCCGGCAAATAAAAAAAAGGTACAATAAGATTTGGAAGTTGCGTCGGCTAGTTCGTCAAACGCGAGCACAGACTTAAAAGTTATATCGGCTAAATTTGTCAAAAACGAGCACAGAGTTAGAAGTTGCGTCGGCTAAATTCGCCAACCGCGAGAACAGCCTGAAAAGTTGCGTCGGCTAAATTAGTCAAAGGCGAACACTTTGGCGAATTGATAAAATAACTAACTTTCCAGCAGAAATTGAGGGGATCAAGAACGTTGAGGAAATTACTAGCGAGCAAAAAAAAAAGCAGCAGCAGCAGTGGTGGCCCAGTGGTAACGCCCGTGACTTACAAGTCGCTCATGGATTCGAACCCTGGCAGGCGTTTTACTTTAGGTAAATTATTTTATCACCACTGCTCTCAAAACGGTAAAGGAAATCATCGTGAGGAAACTGGCATAACCTAGAACTAAAAACTTCGAAGACATGTGACACCTCCATTTGCCTGGGTTCGCGTTACATTGCGTGCAATTTTTTTTTTGTGATAGCTGAAAACAAAAGTCGTTTCCCAGCAATAATTTTCGCAAACCTACTTTGTTAGACGTACAGTATTCGTAGTTAACGGCTCTGTGATGTGTCAGTTTACACCCTATACATCAACTATTATATCAAAAGTGGCTGTCAGTAAATCGATGAAACCTCTGAATTGTGTCGTATTCTCATCGTACCATCCATTGTTTCCGAACAAACAGGTATCAGCGTCATTGAGGCTTTCAGCAATTACTAGTGATGGGACATGCGGTACCGCGGTTGTATTGGACGGATATCGCTGTTATATTAGGCGGTTTTTTTTTGCGGTTAGGAGGTACTCGTATACTCTCAGAGTAGCATCTTTTTTACGCTTGATGAGCTCATTTTTGACCTCAACTAATTGATATTAAGCGATATATGAATTTTACGATGGTACGAGCCCAAGAAATGAAGATAATTTTATTATAAAAAGGGCTGGTATATTTGGTTAAACTGATTGCTTCGAGACAGGTTAAACGTACCAATCCTAGTTACTTTATCTAGCATTTGGTACCGATACCTAAGATGTCATCAGATCATTAACTAAAAATAAATCCCTCATTCGTAGTGTGCTTGGTTTTTCCAAGTAATTTTATTTTGAAAAACGTAATGTGGACTTCCAACTTAGGTCCTTATTCATAAAAAAAACTAGCGACCCGCTTCAGCTTCGCACACATACAAATTATACACCTAAACCTTCCTCATTAATCACTCTGTCTACTGGTAAAAACCGCATGAAAATCCATTTAGTAGTTTATGAGTATATTATATTATAGTGGTAGCCATGTGATTAGTTTAAACACTGATCAGACGATTCTTAATTAATTATTTTACCCGAAAGTGGTTATTTATTTATTACATTCACCAAACTAACTAATCATTTGAAGGAAGTTTTGTACTATAGACAGCTGAATGTGATGAGTGAGACGTATGCCATCTTGAATTTAGAATCCGCTAATCAAGTATTTGAGGGTGCTATTGCACCAATCGATCGATCGTCGATTGATGCCATTGATTGATGGTAGAATGGATTAGTCGACGTCAATTAATAGTTTCTATTACACCAATCGATCGATCGTCGATCGTGGTAGAATGAATTAGTCGATGTCGATCCATAGCTTCTATTACACTAACTAATCGATCATCGATCGTGGTAGACTAATTAGTCGACATCGATCGGTAGTTTCTATTACACTAACCAATCGATCATCGATCGTGGTAGAATGAATTAATCGACGTCAATCGATAGTTACTATTACACCAATCGATCGATCATCGATCGTGGTAGAATATATTAGTCGACGTCAATCGATAGTTTCCACTAGATACACCAATCGATTGAACATCGATCGATGGTAGAATGTATTAGTCGACGTCGTATCCGTGGATCAGCTAAAGCTATCACACCAATCGATCGACGTTGATCGATGGCATCGATTGGTGTCATAACCAAGCATATTGTTAGCGAGTTTTATAAATAAGGCTATTAGTGATAAAAATAGGAATCGATTTATGAGCGTTTTTTGTTCTTGCAGATATTTTCGGATATCCGCTAGGTGGACATCCCTATTGTATCTTAAGCTTATGATCCGTTTGCTCAGATGCGGATTATTGCCTATTATTGCGGACCACACTGACAAATTGAGATGAAGACAGTTTTGACAGGAAAAGGGACGGCAGAGCTCTTGCTTAAATTGCAAACAATATCACAAAAGTGTTGAGTGTGATGGATTTAATACACAGTAATTAAATTTTATAATGTCTTTGTGTCAGTTAGAATCAAATTTAAGAAAATTAAGAACAGGAATTCTTAGACGTTCGTTCATTCATTCCATGTTTTCATATGTAAACGAAGCTCATGTGGTAAATTAAATAGTAATTAGACGCTAAGCGATGGCATAACTGATTGCTTAGGGTATCGAAGAAATTACATAATTGCATTTAAGGCGCAATTATGCTACTTTTAATGATTTTTAATTAAAGATCACGTCTAAACGACTGGGTTTATTTCGTTGAAAAAATTATAATGTAATTTTAGATCTTTTTTTTCGTAATTTGATTTGTAAATATTTGAAGTTGTATTTTTATAACATAGTGTAATTAATTTGTAAAGTATATAAAAATTTATTCAATAGAAATAACTTAAAAGATATATAGTACAAACTAACAATAATACCTAACATGTACAAATGCGTATGAAAAAACAACTCACTGGGCATCAAAAAATTCATCCACATCGCTGTCAATTGAAAAAGTGCCCAGAACGCTAGCAGCATTGCCACGTCGAATAGCAATGCTGATTCGTTGGCCAAAGAAAAGCCCAGCCCTCTGGTCACGTGAAGAGTCGACTAACAGCTTGCTGATATGCCGGAAAACTCGATGAGCACTCGGACCCCATGGCCCTAGTGTTTCAACCCCAAACGGCTCAAACATGTAACTCCCAATAAGGTTGTTATATTTGCGCCGTTTGAGGTTTTCTGCACCTGCAGCAGCCGCCCCAGCACAGCCTGTCGTGCTAAGAAGATGGCATGGCGCAAGGGTGTCGACACATGTTGCATCCCACACCAAAGGCCTACCCAACTTCCAAGGCATTATGGTCATTCCGTCTGGCCTCTTCCCATCGTCACGTGCCAAGCCATTGGGTTCTAAAACAGCTGGCACCCCGGCGGTGACAAGAGCCCGACGGATGATGTCATTAATGCTGGCGTGCCGTGCTATCCGACCAGCACTCCTACCGCAGGATAGGCCATGGTGTCCGAGGCGGTCGACTGCTTCACCGCATTGACAACGATGTGGAGCTCCACTCGGAGCACCCAGACGCAAACATGTAGCGATCCGGAAAGTGGCGTCACTCAGCATGGTACCAATGTTGGGTGACGGTAGTGCCTGTAGCCAAAGGCCCGACTCCCATTCACCCACAGCCAGTAGGCGGGCACGCTCAGCAGTATTGGTGGACGTATTAATGAGATTATTCCGTACCAACCTGCATAGCGGCTCATCCCACTGTCTCTGGGAAGATGGGTTCTCGGGCAACGCCGTGTTCGGGCAAGCCGCTTTCCAGGCGTTCACAGCATCAGTCAAGCTCGGCACCTCACAGTTAACCAGCGATGGGGTTAAAATTCGTGTGGTTAACTGTCGAGTGCTGTGGACCGAAGACAGGAACGCCGGTAGGCTTAGAAATTTTGCGGATGCCGAGCCCACCAAAGCGAATGGGTAGCGTGGCTTGCAGCCATGCTCGGTCATCCAGGGCCACATTTAAGATGGACGATTTGTAAAGTTATGTCTAACGCGGATAAAAAAGTGAGAATCACGCAAAAACTGTAAAGCGTATTTTTATAAAACTTTCACGATTTTAAAGATCATTTAATTATTTATAATTTAGTATACGTGTTTTAGTATAATACTTGTTATTTTATGTGTAATAAATTAATAATGCGTCTAATTTCGGACAGCGCTCCTTGATGGGCGAGTCCTATTACTGGATGGACGTACGTACTATACGACGCGTAACGTGAGCTCAGGAACAAAACACGCAAGCTAATCTCTCAAGGTCGTTGGAAGTTAATACTTTTGTTTGAACCTACGACCAATGACAAAATTTTTGTGTAAATTATTTCACCATCACTGCTCTCAAAACGATATAGGAAAACATCTCGACGAAACCGGCATGTCCTAGAACCAAATACACAGACAGACATGGGTCCTTGCGGACCCCGTCAGTTGTTGCTGACATCTCTTTGAGGTGCGCGTGGAACACTACGGGCTGTCAACTCGGGCCTGGTCCTTATCGCACGGCGAGCTACCCAATACTCGCCGTCCGCAAACCCGCGCCTACAGTGGTCGGGAGTCGGCTTGCGTCGCCCGACGCCCGGGGCGTCTTCTGCGGCAGCTGCTAGGAGCGTGAGGGCGTCTCAATTGAGTCTCCCTCAAGCATTCCGCCTACTTCTTCGCGAGCATTACTGCTTCGCAGAAGGAGGTGACCGCTTCCCATTCCCTCTCGCTGCGTACCATGGCCTGGACTATAGCCGGGCGCGAGAGGTCACTGCCGCCGCTCGCCTCCACGAGGACACGGCGGTGCTCCGCCCAAGTAGGACAGATCTTCACCGTATGCTCCACTATCTTGAATCTTAATCGTTATAACATAACACAAACACACTCATATCAGCACACTCACACCAGCACTCACTCTCTCATACATAGTACATACAAACACACACTCTAGCATGTGGCACATTCATATTTTTGTACCTAATTTTATATGGATTCCCTATATACAGGCATGCCTAAATTGGGAATCCAGTAACTCAATAACCTATTTACGACAGACGCTTGAGGTAATGTTTAAAGTGAGATGATGGAGTGGCCCCTAGTGTCCGTAACACAGGTTAATTCCTAGCACGGAACTGGGTTCTGCTCCGCTATCCACAGTGGCATTTCTGTTCGTCACTCATGTTGTATTATTTAAGTTAACCTGTACTCATAGTTTTAAATAAAGATTATTCATCATCATTCTCCTGCCCTTATCCCAATTTATTTGGGGTCGGCGCAACATGTCTTTTTCTTCCATACTCCTCCTAAAAAAAATAAATAAATAAAGATTATTATTATTATTAAATGTTGGTAACCGCACCGGGTCTGCGTTGTGGATAACAGCCCACTCCCTTTCACAGAGAGGAGAGCTGTGTCCCTACAGTGGAAACATTAAAAGGCTGATTATGCTAACGCTTATCTTCACTTCACATTCTTTCTTTCACTTTCATTTTTTTGTTATTGTTCGTCGAGTCATTGAGCTGTTTAGTAGTTCTAAGTTGAGCTATTCGACTACTGACAAATATTTGCACTGACTGGACAGCTCCACTCAAATATGTGTGGTTCTTTCTTCAAAAGTCCATAACAGACACTAACCTGCATGATCCTCAGCGTATTGCGAATGTGAAAGAAAGAAAGAAAAAAAAACATTTATTTGACGACAGTCACCGGGCACACAAAAGAAAAAATAAAACAAAAATAGTCAATCATTAACAAATGTGACAACTGTGTAGGTCGATAAATTCACGTAGATTTCATGATTGTCTGGTAGTTTGACTACTTTTAGGGCCTATCCAAATGCCCTTACTCTGGTATTGTTCGTCGGTTCGTTGAGCTCCTTAAATTATAAATTGAGCTACACGATAACTGACAAATGCTTGCACTGTCTGGACAGGTCCACTCAAACCTGCGTGATGCTTTTCTTAAAAGCTCATCGCAGACATTAACATATATGGTTCTCATATGATTTGGCCAGTACCACATATTTTATTGATTAAAAAACTTTAAAAGAGACTTTGACCTCTGAGTTTGTTTTGGTGTTTCTTCTCAGGGTAGTTAGCTAGGAAACACCAGCCTCATCTAGCTTAACAGACATTAACGTACATGGTTTTCATATGATTTGACCAGTACCTACATATTGTATGTATTTGAACACTTTAAAAGAGACTTTGACCTCTAAGTTTGTTTCGGTGTTTCTTCTCAGGGTAGTCAGCTAGGAAACACCAGCCTTATCTAGCTTAAACTGACAAAAAAAAATTACGTGTAAAAAGTGTTATTTGGAACTTGTTTGCAAAATAAATATCATTTATCAATTATTTTATTTAGAAAATATCTAACCCAAATTTTTCTCCACTTTTTCAGATCAGTGCGCCTCATAAGATTTATAGGAAAGAAGATGGGAGAATTTCTAGTACGACTCAATGAACTCGGCTTAGATCCAGAAAACCTGGAACTGGTAGGCACCAGCCTAGGAGCTCACGAGATCGCATACGCTGCCAAATACTTCTACCAGATCACGGGGAAGAAACCTTCAAGATTGACTGGCTTAGATCCTGCCGGACCTTGCTTCAGGGCCCTGGGACCTGAAGACAAATTGTGGAGGACTGATGCTGAAAGAGTCGATGTGCTTCATACAAATATAGACGGTTTTGGCATAGCAGAAACTTTGGGACATGTAGACATTTATGCCAATGGTGGGGAGTTCCAACCTGGTGATATTCCAGCTATACCTTGTTTAGTAATTTGTAGTCATGTCAGAGCGATGATTTATTGGTGGCAAGCTTTGGAACACCCAAAGAAGTTCATAGCTCTCAAATGTAATTCTGTCCAAGAGGCTAGATTTGCCCAGTGCTATAACAATACCCCTACAAATTTTCTAGGTTTGGAAACCCATTTTGACAGACCAGGTATATTTTATATGGCGACTGGGAATGAGTTTCCTTACTATGCTGGTAAGGAAGGTTTGAAGGAAGAAAATGAGATTTATACTTCTGTTGTGAAAAGAATCAATGACGATGACGGGTTTGTTGTATAGCGTTTGATGGTTGAGGAGTTTCTATCCTATCTCTTGTATAGAGATGGGTACTGAGGCCATTTTTAATCGACTTCAAAACAGGAGGAGGTTTTATGTTCGAATGTATGTACTTATGTCCACCGTTGTAGACCAATTTTCAAAATTCGTTTTGGTCTCCTCCAATTACGAGTATGGTCAAATTCCATGTTCCATGTTATTGGGTTTATCAATGCGGGCGTAACTTTAATATTTAATTTTAGTATTGGGGTAGGTATAACAGCCAAAAAGTGAAAAATTAAATTTTTTATTGCAAAAAATACAACGACTTCCAAAATAACTTTAATTTCGGAAGTTGGTGTTTGTATTTTATTTCTTCGTTATTAAACACCGACTTCTATAATTAAAGTTATTTATAAATTTTTAGTGTATTTTCATTTTTGGAAGTCGATTGTATTTTTGTAAAAAAGTTTTATAAGTTTTTATTTAACTTGCAATGTTTGTATGTACCTATGTATGTATGTTCGGGTTAAATCTTGCGAAATGAGTTAGAATCACTTCCTCTTATCTTACAGAGTTGAATTTTTACGTGTTGAGTCAGTTCCGATGACAATGCATTTTTCTGGTAAGCGTGACCAGAATCAACATCCAGGATTACCTCCAGATAAGGGAACTCTTCAATGCTCGACAGCACGAATACGAAATTTTGTGTACAAATTAAATTATGATAGCCGGTATAAAAGCTTGTTTAAAAAAATGTTTTTAACTATTAACTTATTTAGTTTAACCAATACCTGGTGTTTGCCACCGTAAAAGTGCCAGAAATTTTCCCAATAGCAACATCACAATAATGCCAACAATGCTTTTGCTTCTTAAGAAGGGAAGTAGAAATTATGTTTTCAGGGTTCCGTACCCAAAGCCATTCGAAGACATGTGACATCCACCAACCCGCATTGAGCCCGCGTGGTGGATTATGGCCCACACACTCTCACAAAGAGGAGGCCTGTGTCCCAGCAATGGGGACATTAAAAGGTTGGTGATGAGGATGATGATGACCCGAAGGTTCCAAACAGAACCCAGTATTGCTGTCACTCACGTGTCCGTCTGACTGTCTGTCCGTCGTCTGTCACACAGGTTTTACAGCCAAACGGTTGGAGTTACAGTCTTCAAATTTTCACAGTAGAAGCATCTTGTTGACCCAAAGTCATACAAATACTTAGTCAAAAATACTTTTGGTACTGAACCCTAAATGTACGAAGTCCGACACGCACTTGGCCTGTTTTTTCTTTCTCCTCCGCTGTTATTTTCTGATTAATTTCGTTGCGGGACCCAAGATGGTTTACTCGTTTCTCCGGGACTCGTCGAGCTTCATTGCTTCTGCGTTTTTCTGTTGGTCACCAACGTTAGGAACCTTCCTGCCCTTATCACATGTTACTTAGGGTCGGCGTAACACGTTTTTTTTTCTTCATGTCCCAAAAAATAACAGCTCAGCTCTTCTAAGCTATTTTTCCATCCAACTCAGCCTTCCCTAATCAAATTGATAATTATAACTTGTCATTTATTGAAATTAAACGAGGAATTTTTAAAAAACCCTCAATCGAGTCGGGTGGAGAATAGGAAATTTCTTTTAAATTATACAGCCTTATTTGTAAAACTCGCATAGTTTTAAATACTGATTAGCGGAATGTAATTCAAGATAGCATACGTCTCGTATTCAGGGTGTAAGGTGAACGCTCCAGAAAACGAAGACAGGTGATAAGGCTAGTGATTCTTAATACGATACCATCAAAAAATCTAAAAAAAATTATGTATTTTTTTTTGCAATTTTGCGTACACTATGCTGTGAAAATAGTTAAATGAAACCGTTATTCGCAGTTAAAGACACTTTTTTTCTTTACAACTTTATCATGCAATGTAATGTTCGTAAAATATCAGCTGACGCCCGCGCATTCCTCGAGTTCAAAGTGCGCGCGCTCTTGCCGACAGCCGTGCGGCCAACGACCCCTCGTCCACGCGACGCCGAAATAAAGCGAAAGATCACTGGTATCTGTTTGCATTTAAGTTGTATATAATGTACGTTCTGGCTCCGGAAGCATTCCCCTTACACCCTTTGTAGGACAAAATGTCTTTTAAGTCGCAGATATACGACTTCTAATAATTTGAAATTGAACATCACGTCTAAACGACTAGATTTATTTCTTTGAAAAAAATATATGTTACTCTAGAAAATTTTCTTCGTAATTTTATATTATTATGTGAATATTTGAAATTATATTTTTATAACATGGGAGTATAACCAAATACGCAGATAAAACAGCAGGGGACAGCTAGTTTAACAAAAAATATGATAGTGTGTGACGCCCTTTAACCGCGTAACCAGGCGTAGCGCGTGTCCGCGGGTCGCAGTAAATAATCCTACCAACATTACCATACAAAGCACAGCTAAGCAAAGGTGCGTGCGTAGCTTAGCAGTGGGCTACTGTGGAGCGGTGGTGTTGAACCATAGGGGAGGGGATATATATTTTTGTTTTTGGGGATTTTTAAATACTTCTGAAAAAGAGGCCTTATTCATAAAAAAGTTATCCATGCGATTAGTTTAAACACTGATTAAAGGAGCTCGTGGCTAAAGTAATAAAAACAGTAAAAATAAAAAACAGCCGCACGGGTCGATCCATCAGGTTAAGCTACGCTTGCCGGGGATAGTTCATGGTGCCTTGGAAAGCACGTCAAGCCGTTGGTCCCGGCTGTCAATCGTAGATCTTTGACAGTCGTTACGTGTCGTCAGAAGCACGAAAGTCTGACAACTAGTCCTACCAGAAGGGGTATCGTATTACCCAGTAACTGGGTTGTGGATGTCAGATAGGCAGTCACTCCATGTAAAATACTGGTTTAAGCTGCATCCGGTTAGACTGGAAGCCGACCCCAAGATAGTTGGGAAAAGGAGCGGGCAGATTGATTTTAGTAGGTTCTTATTTTATTTAACCGACTTCAAAAAGAAGGAGGTTATCAATTCGTTTTTTTGAAGTCGGTTTTTCGTTCGGGCAGATATTGATGGATTTGCAAAATTCTTCTTTTGTTCGAATGGGGTTTGTTTCGAAATGGTTTCATTAAAATTTCATATAGATGTGATCATGGGTTTCGGAGACAGACAACAGAACTCTTCAAAAATTGACAGAAAATCAACCGCGATTGCTGCGATCGTATGTCTAAGAATTGTTAACACAGTCTAATGGGGAACCACAACTAAAAAGTGAAAAATAAAAAACTTTTTTACAAAAAAATAGAACCGACTTACAAAAAAGTATTTTGTTTTACCGGAAGAATGATAGACGGTAACGTACTGACTCATTATTTGAAGGAGGTTTTCTCCTATAGGAAACGTGCACGGCGTAGTCTGTGCCATCTGGTGGAGTAAATTCGAAACTTTTACTCTTTAAAAGCTTGTCATTGACATTTCCGTGCCATATATGTATACAAACACGTATCATGCACACATGCAGCACGCGTAACGTAGATTGCCATCTAGTGAGTGAAATCCGCAACTTTTACTGTATAAATACTTGGCTTTGACGTTTATGTGCCGCCATCTATAGTTCCTGCACGCTCCCTATAGCACAGCTAAATGTGATGGATGAGACGTGTGCTGTCTTGAATTTAGAATCTGCTAATCAGTTTATAAACTAAGCTTAGGGTTAGTGAGTTTTATAAATAAGGCTAGAGTTTGAGCATTGTTAATTGTCTGTGATGAAACTACTTAATTATTATTGTGTTTAAATAGTGTAAGAGTAAATAAATCGAAATTGGTGCCGATTCTGTTGTGCAAAAACTAAATTTAATTTAGGCTATTGCTATCTTTTTCTCTATAATAAAACAAGAAAGAGACGGACGTAAATTAGAGCTGTCAAATTTAGTTGAACTAATATTTCCATACAAATTAAGGGTACACGTAAAAACATGTTGATTTAAAACACGGTAAAGCGCAAGGCGTAAACTAGTTTGACATCTCTAACTTAGTTCAAAGCTATAGCCATCCTTTTCTCGCATTGTCTTTTAGTAAAAGATAGCGATTCTCTAATTTTAGTTTAGTTATTGAACAAGAGAATCAGCGCCATTGTTTGAAGAAAATTGTTTCCAGAAATAGTTGTTTTCAGAATCTGCTTTTTAGGGTTCCGTAGCCGAAGGCTAACCAACAGGACCCTATTACTAAGCCTCCGCTATCCGTCCTTTTTTCTGTCAGAAAGAAAGAAAGAAAATACATTTATTGGCCACAGTTAGAGGCATACAACAAAAACGAACAAACAGTGGCTTTGAGAATAAAACAAAAAAAAAAAATAGATAGAATAAAAAGAAGAAGAAGTGAGTGACCCACGGCTGCGCCAAACCAGTCAGCGGTCTATAGTTATGTCATGATCCTTAATAGGTAGACAGTTGAAATTTTCACGGAATGTGAATTTCTGTTACCGCTTTATCAACAAATAACAAAAATTAAAGGAAATTTGTTTTTTTTGGCTTTTTTTGCTCGATCTTAATAATGGACACAAGTAGACGTGTAGGTATAATCTTGTACGATGGTACGGAACCCTTCATGCGGGAGTCCGACTCGCACTTGGCCGGTTTTTTATTTCTGAAAAGGAATGTTTCATTGATTTGCGTGTGTGCAAATATCAATAAAACATGCATTTCCTACTTATGCAAGCACATACCATACCACACCATACCATATAGTAATAGTTTTAAATTTTGTTTAAATATTGTATGTGTTTAGTGTGCAATGTTAGTGTACAAAACTGTGATTTTAGTTTTTTAGAGAATACAAAATAAACTTATTTATTACCATTTTTCGTGTGTGTTCATTTCTGTTGTTTTATTTGTATCTTATCCCCATATTAGGATTTCACTCACTACGTGAGTAAAATGTGAGGTTTTTCAATTTTCTAGATGCTGATGTGAACACAAATGGTTAAATAACTAGCTTCCGTCAGCGGCTTTGCCCGCGTGGAATTGGTACTTCCCCCGTTATAAACTTTCAACCCCTTTTTCACCCCTTAAGGGTTGAATTTCAAAAGACCCTTTCTTGGTGGATACCTACTCTTCACAAAGAACACACTCCTGGCTGTGCTTTGATACCTATATCAATCAGTATACAGGGTGTAACGGAAAGGTGTGGTAATATTTTAGGAGCCGGTTCTGCCCATGGAAATGAACAACTTTCTGTAAGAAAAAATAAAAAAATCCAAAAAAAAAATTGAACTTTCCATACAAAGTTATCATCGGCTGATCAATATTTGTATGGGGAGTAAAATTTTTTTTTTAGAATTTCCTCGGATTCTCATGATGAGAGTTGTTCATATCGGTGGGCAGATGCAGTTCTTAAAATATGACCACACCTTTCCGTTACACCCTGTATACAGATAAAGTATATACATGTTTAGTAAATAAAATATTCACAAGCAGCATGAAAAGGAGAGGCGATGAAGATATTGGGCATCAAAAGGTGAGTAAGTCCAGATAAAAAAAATACATAAACGCTTTTCTCGACCTGGGAAAAGAACCCAAACTTCATGCGCCGCAGCAGCGCTTATGACCACTTGAACAACGAGGGAATCAAGTGAATTAGTATTGCAAAATAATTCAATTCATATCTGAGTGTGAAAATATGTTAAAATCATGAAAAGTGTTAAAGTGACATCATATTTTCCAGTTCACACGATAAACAAACAATCCAGTTAATAAAAACATGATTTATCAGAGCAAAGCAAATAAACCTGAAAATTTTTCACTCATCGAGCACAGACATAAATAATTTATTTTTATCAAAAAAAATATTATCTCAATAAAATAATTTATGGTTACACTGACTGCGACACCACATGAATAATTTTGGACTCAAACGTAGGGAATTTCGTAAAAAACCGGACAATATCAACTTTGTACAGTGTGTTGTGTTACATGTCTACGTAATACCAATTCATTTTGGATGTCTACTTTTTGGGGGTCCGCAGAAAAATCGTTGAGCTAAAAATGATTAAGACCTTCAAATTGATATTTTATGATTCTCCTTTACTGGGAATGGGAATTATGAAAAAAAACTTTTTTACAAAAAAAAACAACCGACTTCCAAAAACGAAAATACACTAAATATTTAAAGATAACTTTAATTTCGGAAGTCGGTATCAAATAACGAAGAAATAAAATACAAACAATGACTGCCGAAATTAAAGTTATTTTTAATTTTTAACCGACGAAAAAAAGGAGGTGGTTCTCAATTCGACCGTATATATATATATATATTTGTTTTAGTGTATGTTCAGCCCTCACTCCGTCATTTATGAACCGATTTTGATTATTTTTTTTTTTTAGATAGGGTATACCTCAAGGGTGGCCCGATGTCAAGGAAGTCAGGATCTGACAGTGGAAACCTGATAAAATTAAGAGAAAACCTTGAAAATTGTGGGCACGTTTAGCGTTTCTGTATGTATGTTCGGCCTTCACTTCGTTATTTATGAACGGATTTTGATTATTCTTTTTTTGTTAGATAGGGTATACCTCAAGGATGGTCCCATAATAAGGAAATCAGGATGTGACAATGGAATCCTGATAAAATTGAGAGAAAACCTCGAAAATTGTGGATACGTTTAGCGTTTCTGTATGTTCGGCCCTCACTCCGTTATTTATGAACCGATTTTGATGATTCTTCTTTTCTTGGATAGGGTATACTTCAAGAGTGGTACCATGTCAAGGACATCAGGATCTGATCCTGGGATCCTGAAAAAATTGAGAGAGAACCTCGAAAATTGGGCACGAATATTGTTTCTGTTTACTTTTCATAACTTAATCAGGTATTTGCATTTAGGAACCATCACAAATCATGAAACTGAGCTGATGATAGAAACCATAGCTTTCCTAAACAATAGAAGTTAGATATAAAAACTAGTTTTAGTAACAAATACCACTTAATATGGTTTGAAGAAAAGACGTCTTTACAGTATTGGAGGTGACCTCAACTGGTCAATATCCTGGGAACTTCATGGAAGGATGGTTATTTCATCAGCTCAGTGGCAAGAGGAATGATAAAGAATTAGAAATTAGCCTCAGAGTGTTACAAGATGATGCGAGCCACAAAAAATCATAAAATAAAAAACTTTTTAACAAAAAAATTAACCGACGAAAAAGAACTAAAAAGCAAAAAATAAATAAAACTTTTAAGTCTTGAGTAATGAGCATATTTACTTACATAAAATATCAAATTTTATATTAACGAATTTTGAGTCGGCGCCAATTAATAAAATGATTAATTATCTACTTACAGCCTTCTTCATTTGTAAGTACTTATTATTTTATGTAGGTAAATATGCTCATTACTCAAGACTTAAAAGTTTTATTTATTTTTTGCTTTTTAGTTCTTTTTCGTCGGTTAATTTTTTTTAGTATATTTTTTTTCGGAAGTAGGTTGTTTTTTTTTTTGTAAAAAAGTCTTTTTTTTTCACTTTTTAGTTGTTATACCCCAGAACTAAAAACCCCAATAACATGAAACGTGGCATTTAAACATATTCGTAATCGGAGAAAACCAAAACGTCATCTACGTATACGTACTTATTTTTCGTTTTTGTTCAGTTTTTCAAAAAGCGCTGAAGCAATTTTTAATTTAGTATATTCTTTAGGATAAAAAAAATAATTTTGAAAATCGGTCCACAACTGACAGAGAAATCGGTGGACTTACATACCTCCTCCTAGAACCTCCTCCTTTTTCGAAGTCGGTTAATAATCACCATCATCATCAACATAATCATTTCAGCTAAAATACTTTCACTACTGGACATAGGCCTCTCTCAAGCGATGACGAAATAGATCGGACTGTTACCTAAGCACAGAATTAACACTGGATGGATGTAATGGCGTCAGGTCACGGGAACTATCTGCGACTGCCGCATTCCTCTTAAACATAAGGGAAAGATTTATAAAACATTGGTCAGACCTGCTGGCTTGTATGGTTCAGAATGTTGGGCCACAAAAGGGATGAATGAAAAGCAATTGCATGCAGCTGAGATGAGAATACTAAGGGCGATGTGTGGTGTTACGCGCATGGATAGAATTATAAATGAGTATATAAGAGAAAGTCTGAAAGTGGCACCGCTGACTGAAAAGTTGTGTGGAAATCAGTTGTCGTGGTATGTGCGGACGAATGAAAAAATGTCGTGAGGTAAGTCTTGTTTACATGGATGTGGATGGCTATAAGAGTAGGGGAAGGCCAAAGAAACGATGGATGGAATGTGTGAAAGAGGATATGGGTAAAAAGGGGTTGACTACAGAGATGACGACTAATAGAGAAGTATGGAAGAAAAAGACATGAAGTTGCGCCGACCCCAAATGAATTGGGATAAAGGCAGGAGAATGATGACTCGCCCAAGTGCCGCCATACCCACCAGTCCTGGGCGTCTTGCATCCATCGGCTACTCGCGATCCTCACCAGGTCATCGGTCTACCTTGTAGAAGGCCTTCCAATGCGCCCTTCAGTACGCGGTCACCCCTCCAGAACTCCTGTTCGGCCCCATCGACCATCTGTTCAGCGAGCAATGTGCCACTGCCATTTCAGTTTGGCGATTCTTCAGGCTTTGTCGGTAACCTGGGTTCTCTTATAGCTATACGGCGTGAAAAACGGGGTCTATCATCGACCACATCATCGCTTACCATCAGGTGAGATAGTGGTCAAACGTGAACCCACCAATGATTAAAAAAAACGAAAATAAATCTAATTTGTACTAAAACATGTATCTATCTACCTATGACAGTTTGACACGTTTCTTTCTACATTTTTATTAGTAGTACATCTGATACAGTAGAAATACAAGTTCCCACCCTACCACCAAGAAATAAAATTCAAACACCATTCCTATACAGAACCCCGGCAAGAAAATACATTTTAAATCATCCAATTTGGTGAGTAATCCCGCATACAAGTGCCGTTCCCCCGACATCGGCTGTATAGATTAAAACGGCGGCCGTAATGAATTCAAAATGTTTTCATTTTGTCACGTCTGTTGTGACTATGTTGAGTTGAAGTCTTTAGGGAATCGCTGAAGTCGTATTGTTTGAGCCGGCTTCGTAGATAAATGATAAGGCTTTGCGGTGTTGTGTAGACTAGCTTTTGTTCGCTAGGATTTTCGAGTGTTTTCGTTGATTTTGCTATTATGTAATGTCTATTGGGAACAGCCTGAGGGTTGTTTAAAATAATAAAAGACTTGTTGTATTATTTATTTCGCTCAGCGCGCTGTGGAGCGGGCTATGTTAGGAGATTCTTCGAAGGATAAAATCAGGAATGAAGAATAAGCAAACTGAAGTGGCAGTGGGCTGGTCATGTTTGTTGAAGGACCGTTGGCCGGTGGAGCAGACGAGTCCTGGAGTTGAGACCGCGTATCGGCAAGCGTAGTGTGGGACGCCCCCTAGTTAGATGGACCGACGACCTTAAGAAGGTGGCTGGGATAGACTGGATGTGAAAGGCGGAGGTCAGGCTGTTGTGGCGCAGCCTGGGAGAGGCCTGTAGCGACATCTATGACGCTACAGACGAACTAAAACAGCAAATTCCTACATCGCGCAAGCAGAATTCTCCGCGCTATTTGAACATATACAAAAGCCCGAAATCAACTGCCGTTGCCCGGATCAGACACGACACCCGTCTCGGGTTGTCGTCGGTCGGAGGATCCTCCCTTTTCAACGAAGGTTTGCGGGACTTTACACTCTGTTCCGCATACCTTACTACAGGCCTATGCCCAGCAGTGGACTGCGATAGGCTGAGTTGATGGTGATGATCATATATTTGTTTCGGATGAGTAAGTATACGAGTACATAGTCTTCTATAGAGTCTTTGTCGATTCATAAAGGCACAGATAATATAATACTAGCGTACAGATGCCTCATCCCATACAAAGAAACGGTACCGCCGTAACTACGGGTTGCCGACTTCCAATGGCAACTTTTGTTCTTCTTTCGGGCCCGTGCTCTACACCTCGCTAGATGGTGTTAGGAGCGACGGCTTGCAAGTTGAATGAATTTACATACAGCCTTATCAATATTTTCTCACACATTGAGGAATTACTATATAGTATTTTTGGCACTTCATAACAGTTTTAGTGTTTCAAAATGTTTCAATTGACAAATTTTAATGAGGCGAATGGTTAAACTCTAAAACTTCAAACAGCGCCATCTATTGGTACAAAAAATATAAATTCTGAAGGATTCGTACCAATAAACATCAAAAGTTGAATTAGGAGCCAATTATTCCACAATTGTATGCTTAGGGTAGTTTATTAAATAAGAAAATACAGTTTTTACCATATTTTTTTTCAAAATATTAATGTTACTTAAACTTCAATACGAAATCAATGCATATTACGCCATCTATTGTTTGTTAGTTTGAACTAAATTTTCTTTGTTCGAGATGAGACCCCGTGATAAAGGTTAGGTTGAATTCCGTATTCAGCCAGTAACAAAATGGCCGTTTAGTTTTGAATATGTTCTAAATATGTTTTTTTTTAAGAAAGAAGATATCAGCAGGAGAACCAAGGTTACTGACATACCTCAAAAAATCGCCAAACTTGAGCGGCAGTGGGCAGCTCCACCCAGAGCGGCAGATGCCATTGGATGATTTCCCACAACACAAAAAAAAAAGTGGGCAGGGCAAGTTACTCGCAGATTACAGATGGTCGATAGGGCCAAAAGTTTCTGGAGTGGCGACTGCGTACTGGAAGACGTAGCGTTGGAAGGTCTCCCACAAAGTGAACCGATGACCTGGTGAGGGTCGCGGAAATCCAATGGATGCAAGACGCAGAAGACCGGTAGTTGGGTGACAGTTTGGTGAGACCTATCTCCAGTAGTGGACGTTCTTCGGCTGAAATCATGATGATGAAATCATGGTCATGATGACTTGAGGAGCAGGTTGTAAAGATACACCATACCTGATCTGTGTTTCTTCTTCAAGTAACTTCGCTCGCTTGAAAGTAGGAATTTACCCTAAGGTAACATACGCCCGGGATTAAGAGTACCTATCTTATGTCCTTTTCCAAAGTTCAATCTATCTTCACACCAAATTTCATCAAAATTGGTTGAACGGTTTAGGCGTGAAAACAAAATAAACAGACAGACAGACAGACAGAAAGTACACTTCTTTCGAGACAAGACTTGTAACCCTACTCTCAATAATAATTTTTAAATACTTTTGATCCTTTCATAGAGGCAAAGGCTCAAGTGGATGCCAAAAAGTTGGAAATCCTAGAAAAGGTGAGACGGTAATTTCAAGCGCAAGTTCAATCATGTATGGAGTACTGCTCTCATCTTTGGGACGGATCTGCCAGATATCAGCTTGATGTACTTGAGTCAATTGAGAAAAGAGCCAAGAGGATCATCGGCAATGATAGGCTGCGCGACGCAAGGGAGGGTAATGTGTTTATCAGCCTATGTACGAGTATGTATGTATGTATGTATTTTTTTTTTTTTGGGGGGGTGGGAAATCATCTCATGACTACTTCCGCTCTAGGGTGGAGCGGAAGGGCGTGTCAGACTCTAACTGACTAAAACCCACCCCTGTTCCTCCCTGCCTTGAGTGCCCGGGGGCGAGGTAACTCTTTCGAATTTATCCTCCACCCCCGGGCAGATGTATGTATGTATTGGGTCCTTACATATGAAATTGGCGTTTTTTTCTCACAAATAAACCTCGTCACTTCTATGAATTAAAATATTCATCAATTGCTTGATATTATATCGAATAATGACCGTCATAGACAACTGCCAATAATAAAAAAACCTTATTACTTATAGTTTTATAAACTAAAAAAATACCTTAAAAATTACTCCTCTTTTTGTTAGCAGAAATGACCACTATATTGTTTTAACTTAGCCAAAACTTATTTTTGTTGATTAATCTAAGTGGCATACTGTTACGAGCTGGGTATGGGATAAATTATTTTACACCAATTAATTAACCAAATATTCTTTATTAACTCAACAACTTATTTACACAAACACTAAATCGCTAATAATCACTATTCTCTTCGTAATCGTTTGTATTCGCTTCCGTTCGCATTCGTAGTCGAAAACAGACTGACTCACTCGCCCGCCGTCCGGCCTATTTATACGGTCATGGAAGTTTCCAGAACATTGTCGAACTATCTTATAGTGGAATATTCCAGAAACATCTATGAACTTCTACACAGTACCACAATGGAATGTTCTCGAACCTAGTGGAAACTTCTGGAAACTTCGACCACATTCTCGAACGTTCCAGTGTAATACGGTCGACGTAACACTGCCCCCTCCTTAGACATGCTCGTCCCGAGCATCATTAGTCCCGTAGTATCGCGCCAATCGGTCTACATGGACTATCTTGGGCGCACCTCGTGGACCCTTCTGTATTCGGTAGGTAACATCGTTGATCCTGGTCACGATTCGGTATGGTCCATCCCATTTTGCTTGCAATTTGGGAGACTTCCCTTTGCTGCGCACTGGGTTATGCAACCACACCAGTGAACCCTCGTCAAAACCTCTATGGTTTGCCTTCCGGTCGTATCGGGTCTTCATCTTATCAGACATTTGTTGGCCGGATTGTCTGATATGCTCATAGGCATCATTCAACTTGTTACGTAAGTCATTCGCATAATCGGTTACACTGCGTGGGGCATCAGGGGGGGTTCCGGTGATTAAATCTGCAGGCAACCGTAATTCCCTTCCAAAGTTAGCGAAGGCTGGTGTCACAGTCGTACTTTCGTGAACTGCACTACGGTAGGACAGAAGAAATGGCTGTATGTGCTTGTCCCAATCCCTTTGCCTGCTTTCCACAACTTTTCAACTTCCAAGGCCCACTGCTGTAGGTTCTCGGCACTACGTTGCACTCTTAACTTAGCGCGAAATACGTGCTCCAAGTGCGCGTCACCATATCTGGACTCTAAGGCTTCCAGCAGCTGCTCATAGGTCACATCCTTGCCAAGAGCCTCAAGTATGGTTAGGGCCTGGTCTCGGAGGCCTAAGGTTAGCGCGGTCATAGCTTGCTCTTTGGTCCACCCATTCGCCTTCATAACGGCTTCAAATTGAATTTTGTAGGCCGACCATGAAGATGTTCCGTCGAATGGCGGCACCTTAAATCCACGTGCCGAAGGTGCAGCAACCACTGAAGGCACAACCCCGTCTCCAGCCCTAAGTTCACCTAAAGCCTTCTTCACCCCAGCAATCTGAACTTCAGCTTCTGAGATACGATTCTCATGCTGGTGAACCTGCTCCTTCATCACCTGGAGCTCCTTGCCAAGTGTTGAATGAAGGTCTTTTATGAGGAGCATCTGCTCTTCTTGGCGGCGAGCCTGCTCCTCTTTATCTTGTTGAAGCTTCTCTTCCATCCGACGGGCCCGTTCTTCTTGGCGGCGGGCCTGTTCTTCTTGGCGGCGGGCCTGCTCTTCTTGGCGGCGGGCCTGCTCCTCTTTATCTTGTTGAAGCTTCTCTTCCAACCGACGGGCCTGCTCTTCTTGGCGGCGGGCCTGCTCCTCTTGACGACGTGCCTGTTCCTGCAACAGCACCATTAGCGCAGACAAGTCTGGCACCGCTGGTGCCGAAGAAACTCCACATGGGCCAGCGACTGGCTCTGTCGCAGGCTGAGCACCACCTGGCGTCTGTATCGGAGAATCTCCAAACTGCCTCTGATCCATGTCTTGCTGCCGTTGACTCCTTGTACGAATACCCTCCGTGTCGTCCTTTGGTAAAATTGGCATAATTTATCCCTCACTTCTGACACCAATTTGTTACGAGCTGGGTATGGGATAAATTATTTTACACCAATTAATTAACCAAATATTCTTTATTAACTCAACAACTTATTTACACAAACACTAAATCGCTAATAATCACTATTCTCTTCGTAATCGCTTGTATTCGCTTCCGTTCGCATTCGTAGTCGAAAACAGACTGACTCACTCGCCCGCCGTCCGGCCTATTTATACGGTCATGGAAGTTTCCAGAACATTGTCGAACTATCTTATAGTGGAATATTCTAGAAACATCTATGAACTTCTACACAGTACCACAGTGGAATGTTCTCGAACCTAGTGGAAACTTCTGGAAACTTCGACCACATTCTCGAACGTTCCAGTGTAATACGGTCGACGTAACAATACGTTATCTTAGCTTTTAAACATTATTGCATAAAAGTTTTAAAATATTAATGATAAATGATTTTACTATTGTAAGTAGGTTTTAACAACACTTTTACACGTCATCATTTTTTTTTAGCTAGATGAGGTGATGAGGTGAGGAGGATTAGTGTTCATAGTTATTAAATAAATTAAGAAAATGTTAGTATGAAAAAAATATATACGGTCGAATTGAGAACCTCCTCCTTTTTTTTTCGTCGGTTAAAAATGCAACTTCTTTAAAATTCTCCATACAAAACGCTGATTTCATAGATGGGGACCTAATATGTTTGTTTCTTTTCGGCGCTTTAGAGACCAAACGCGTGGACCGATTTTGATAATTTTTACGTCAATTGATTCGTCGTAATCTTGCGAGTGCTAATAAAAACACACTATCAAAATATTATATTATCAAAATACACTATAGTGACAACCAGACGCCATATTGTGAATAAGAAAAAAAATAAAGTCGACCATTTATATTAAATGGGATATCAAAATAAAGGGTTCGAGGAGGTGATTCCTTAAATATAACTCTCTAAAATGTAGAAAATTAAAAAAAAAAAAGATTTCAAAAAACCCGTAGTTGGTGGCATGAAATCAGTAAACGAACTAAAGTACAATATAGCGACAACCAGACTGCTTGACAAGAGACTTGTTTGGAACATTTTAGTTGTTTTTTACAGTCGGGTTTTTTGAAAATATTCAATTTTTAACTCAAAATGTGAATTTGTCAGTTATTGGCATTTTATAGCTTGGGGATGGCAGCACACTGAGCCAGAGGGCTATTTTTATGCACCAACACATTTTCTCCCATTTTCAGTCAAGCAAGCTTTCATAAAAGTAAGTTTACTACATAGAGCTACTTACTACACCAAACTTGTTTAAGTTTGCATGCCTTGAATACTGAAAATGTAATAAAAATTCAGATTTTGTGATATTATCAAAATGTTTAATTCAGATGTTGTAGTAAAAATTATTTTACAGTTGAAATGTCTGTAAAACAGGTTGCGGGTTTAAATTCGTATTGTGATGGCAATGAGAATAAGTGGGATAGAAAGTGTCGATATTCAAATTTTTGATGTGAAACATCTATAGCCGCACGTAAAACCGATTTCTGGCGTGGCGACGCATGCCGTGGCGACGCGTCGCCACGCTATACGATGTTTTTTTTGTTTTGTTGAGTGATTTCATCACTGAAAGGCTTATTTCTCCTCGAATTCCTTTTATTTAGTTCCTATCACAATATGTTCTTTTCTGCATATTACTTTTACAAAATAATGTCGATGTTTCACATCTGCCAGGCGTCCCGTGACGGCTCACATTTTTTTTTATAAGAGCCACACAAACACGTTTCAGTCAATGTGTAGCGGGTCGCTAGCAAAAATTATTTTACAAAACACTTACTCGACTACCCGCTTCAATCCCTACCGCTGGCTTGTAATATACTAGGTATTTTTGCATTAGTGCGGAAAAGTGCGACAGCCAGCCCCCACTAGAATTTATTATATGTAGGTATTGTATCAGCCTGGTCGCGTGACAGCCGCCACTGGTAAATTTATTATATGTAGGTATTGTATCAGCCTGGTCGCGTGACAGCCGCCACTGGTAAATTTATTATATGTAGGTATTGCATCAGCCTGGTCGCGTGACAGCCGCCACTGGTAAATTTATTATATGTAGGTATTGTATCAGCCTGGTCGCGTGACAGCCGCCACTGGTAAATTAAAGACTGCATCAGACTACTTGAAAAGTGTCATGTTTGGCACATTTTAGCTGTTGTTTGCAGTCGGGTTTTTGAAAATATTCTTTTTTCTTTATTTCTACATTTTTGTGATTTATGTTTTTGGAATCGCCCCCTAGAGCCATTTCTTTCGATACTCCCATATGATCATGTCACAAAAATATACGACCGCACTTTACTAATGGCGGCAGCCATTTAGTTTTTTTTTCTTTAAAAATTTCTATCACTTCGGCAGCACAACTTTGTTAAAATCCATCCAAACGTTTCGGTTTCACGGCATGCCAAAGGAATAGACAAACAAACATACATAATTGTTTTAGAAAAACATTACATTTCTACTGAGGCAGTCGGCTAAAAAGTTCCTATTCCCATTGTAGCATAGGTACACGTAACAGAGAGGGTCATAAAATGTTTACTTCCCGTAGTCGACTGCGGCTCAATCGTAAAACATTTGGGAGCGCGCGAAAAACACGCGCAGCCTAATGAAATGGTGAATTATGAATCGACAGCGTTCCCTTTATTAACTTGTATTGTAGCGTTCTGTTAATCTCTTGTATTGTGTTGTCTAATACAGATCATGTCAATTGATAATCGAGTCAAGGCCCCAAACATAAAGTTCTTTAGATTTCGCATTGCAGGCCGTTTACGTTCACCTCCTTTAATAAGTTTCCTCATCATCGACGTCTTACGGCTGTAGAGATGATTCACTACACAGCCGAAAGACTTCCACTGAGGACATAGGCCTTTCCGAAGCGTCGCATCGGTCCACCTTCTGGGTCTTCCAAGATTGCGTCTTTCGGTACGCGGTCGCCATACCGTGACTACTGCCACTACCGTTTAACGATTCTTCGGGCTATGCTGGTAACCTTTGTACCTTTAACAGTTTCCTATCTGTATTACATAAAATTCAAAGTCCTGAACTCCTGACTCGACTCCTGACTGATATATCAATGCACAGCCTAAACCGCTGGTCCTAGAGACATGAAATTTGGAGGGTGTGTTCTGTGTGAAGAGTAGGTATCCACGAAGAAAGGGTTTTTCAAAATTCTACCCCTGAGAGGGTGAAACAGGGGTTGAAAGTTTATAACGGGGGAAGTACTAATTCCACGCGGGCGAAGCCGCTGGTAGTAGCTAGTTATTTATAAAATAAGGTCGATAGACCCGTCTCGAACCAAAAATTTGATGAACAGGTATCAGAATATTTTCAAGAAGCAGCTAGTATGTCTATCTATGAGAGGTTATTATGCTAGGGCTATTCTTCGTCTAGTTGCACTTAATTTTATAGATGTAAGAGATCCAAATAACTAGGATCTGTGACGAGCATATTTATTAAAATGTTTCGTTTCTTAAATATAAAGTTCCAAAATATAGATTAAAAAAAAAATCTAATTAAACTAGTTGCTAAAATAGATATTGAAAATCCGCTACTGAATTGTTGTATTATGTACATTTTCAAGGTTAAAATTACAATACAATTCGACACAATCCTATCTTTAATAGATAGTATAGATGCAAAAACCTAAACCACTGTAGCGATCATCATGAAATTTCGCTATACATTGTCAGTACAGAAAACGAAAAAAAAGGAGTAAGTACTGAAAAGGACAAAGTGTACCTACACACAAACACACACACACACACACACACTTACACGCCCACTCACACACACTCACTCACCCCCACGCACTCACTCACTCTCACTTACACTTTGTTCTTTTCTGTGCCCCTGTAAAAATACTGTTCCCGAGGGAAATAAGAATAACTTTCGACGGTCATAATTGCTTTAGAAGGCTAGATGACGCTACGAGTCATTCTAATCATTTTGCTCTGGTTCGAAACTATGGTACCGAAGCTATGGTACCGAAGCGTAAGTTCGACATAATAACAAAATAAAACCAATAACATAAATGTATAACAAGAAGATTTAATAACATCCTTTTGGCTTCACCTGCACAATCTGATATAACAATCAATCATTACATTCACTCCTTCCCGTTATTACCTACTCATCAGCAACACCCTGTATTTGATCATCACTCATCAGGAACAGCCTGTATTTGATTTTTGTATTAGGCTCTCCACGTTGAACTGATCATGCATATAATTTCGATTTGTTCCGATTGATTGCGCGCGGAAATTAGGAATTTTGTAGGCACTGTACATCGATAGGTACATTTGGATTGGTTTTTCGGTAGACGGATAAGTAGATATATAGGGTTCTTTATTTTTCTAGAATTATCTTATTAGGTTTTACGATCAGAGGAATACTAGCTTCTCCTAGCAGTTTGATTAAATTTTGAAGTAGGTACTCGTACTTCTTATTAAGAACGAACAGAAATAAATTGGCCAGTAACAAAACCCAAACCCAGATACGGGTTATTAAAAAAAAAAGACACGGGCTAATTAATAGTGTAGCAAACAATCAATGGCAAAGCCATTAAGGCCGAGATATGACCTAAAGCTGCTGAGTCCCTCGATTGAAGGACTCAGACGGATGCTTGAGATTTGTGAGAGATACGCCACGTCTCATGGGTTGTTATACAATGCACGAAAGAGTGAGCTGGTGGTGTTTAGGGTAGGTACAAAAAAACTTAAGACAGTTCCTCCGGTATACCTTTATGGTGTTCCACTAAATAGAGTGTCGCATTTAAGGTACCTTGGTCACATAGTTAATGAGGACTTGAATGATGACAGTGATATAGAAAGGGAGCGAAGAGCGTTGTCGATCCCATGCAATAAGCTGGCCCGTAGGTTTGCACGATGTACTAGAGAAGTGAAACTCACTCTGTTTAAGGCGTTTTGCCAGTCTTTCTACACGTGCAGCTTATGGGTTAGACATACGCAGAGGGCCTACAACGTTCTTCGCGTTCAGTATAATAACGCTTTTAGGGTGCTGTTGGGGCTGCCGCGTTTCTGTAGTGCATCGAGCATGTTTGCTGAAGCAAATTCAGACAGCTTTCAAGCTATTATGCGGAAAAGAACGGCATCCCTGATGCGAAGGATTCGGGGCAGCACCAACAGCATTTTAAAGGTGATAGTGAATAAGCCTGATTGCCCGTTCCTGGGGCACTGGACCCGTATGCACAGCTGCAGGTCTGGTGCAGCGGGAACCGGACATTGGTACAGGTATATGAATTAGTTTTTTTATTTTGATTAATGATAAGAAATGTTACTAACCTAGTTTTATAAGTGTTACTAACAAATATAAGAATCACGTGTGTTCGAAATAAATAAATATTATTATTATTATTAAAGCGCGGTCACTCTCGGACTGCATAGAAAATAAAGAGATGCGCTACGATAAATACCCGCAATTTATTGCAAAATATGAAGTATTTTATTGATTTACCTAAGATTTACTAATATATGAGTAATAAACATAATCCATCACTGTATGCAGTTTTTTTTCAGCATTTGAAATTTTATGATATTTTTTTTATTACGATTATAATTGTTAATGATGGGATAAACAGCTTTTAAAGATGATTAAGAGGCCGTACACGAAATTTTGATTTGAGATTTCACTGATTTACGTGATTTTACAGACGTGTTTTTACAGTTGAAATAATGTATTTCTAAAAGTTTTAATGCACAACATGAAATATCATTTCAGTTATGATCTAATTTTTGAGCTAGTTTATTTTCGATGTTTATTATAATTACGATTAATCGACCACAAACCGACGGACGACGGCTTTTTGAATTTTTGCTGTAAGGGGTTTAGAATATCACATAGTTACGAATCGTTTTGACCTCTAAACGGTATGAATAAATTAAAATGTGCAAATAGGACTAGAAAATATATTTTTTTTATTTGTCAAAATTATTTACGGTTTAAAGAGATACACAGCTTTATAAAACCACCTTTTTGATCGTTTTTGGAAATCTCCGCCTTAATTTTAACAAATCAACGAGATCAATTATTGCGCTATTTACGTTGTCAAGCGTCGAATTTTTCAAACTAAAGAAGCAATGGATTTTGAAAGTAAATTTCCATCAAAGTCTATCGGATTATGCATATTACGCAATTAGCGTTGAATACCGTAGAGGGCGAGCAGAGATGGGCCAGTGGTAACTTACGAGTTGTAAGTCGTAGGTTCAAACCCAGGCAGACCCTTTACGGCCATGACGGGCCCCGTCAGGTGTTGCTGATATCTCTTTGAGGCGCGCGTGGAGCATTATGCGCCGTTGACTCTCGGGCCTGGTGCTGATCGGACGGCGAGTTACCCATTACTCGCCGTCCGCAAACCCGCGCCTACGGTGGCCGGAGATCGTCCCGCGACCCCCGATGCCCAGGGCGTCTCCTGCAGTGGCTGCTGTTGGGGGCGTGAGGGCGACTCTGTTGAGTCTACCTCAAGAGAGGGGGGCCTGAGTCTCAGAAGTCGGAACATTATACAGGGTGAAAACTTTCAGCGGGGCACTAAGGGGATCCACCTTAACCGTTGCAGCTACACGAAAAGGGTCTTAGTTAGACCCCATTCACAGATTTAAAAAAAAAAGTACAATTAGCATGAAAATGGCCATTTTACACAAAACATTTATTTTGATGCCAATCGATCCTGTTTCTAATAAATACTGATCAAAAACTTCTATAGGGCCAACCAAGGTTGGAGTACTTAAATCTTCAGAAATTGCAAAATACTTTTTCCACTTAATAAATACTCTGTCTTGATTTTCTCTAGACATTATATTCGGGCAATCTTTTAGATACCTTTAAAGTGAAAAAAAAAAATCAAATCGGTCCAGGCATCTTTGAGTAATTGGAAACATACATAAAAAATCAATCTGACGAATTATAAACCCTCCATTTTGAAGTTCGGTTAAAAATGTGACTGAAAAAGGTAAATGCCAATAAATAAACAAATCAAAGTAACCAAAAAACTAAGGAGCTTCATTTCTAAGAAAATATTGTCTTCTTTTGATACAGAATCTGGAAGCCAAGACGATATTGTTGACGTTCGTCACACAAGACAAGGTTTTGTGTGTGAAGGGCTATCTGACGTTGTGTGTGTGGAGCACAGTTTGACGTCTTGGTAGCACGCACTAGGCTGATGGTACGTGGCGTGTTTATTATAGGTCTTTGCAAAGCTATACGATAGCATGGCTGTCTTGGAAACTATCGTTACTTAGCAGACCCTGTACTCGTACATAAATGGGCCACTGTAATGAAAAGAAATCTTACCTAATATCGACATGATAACCTCAAATGCAAAGTAAAGAAAATTTCATTTTGCGGCTTTATTAGGTAACTAGTGACCTACTCTGTCTCCGCACGGGTACAAATTATACATACAAACCTTCTTCGTATAGCGCTCTTTATTTGTCTAGAAGTAACCTATTCAATCTTTGCTTAAAGACGCCCTCAGCTTGTAGCTGTCAGGAAACCCAGACCCCGGCAGGGAATTTCACTCCTTATCTTTGCACAATTAATTTATGTTCCCAAATTTTGTTTCATATAGGTCTTCATGAGCCCTCCTGATAAAACTTCAGAAACTAGTGCATAAGAATGTTTTACTTTTAGGCAAGCGTGTTCCATCTTTGACCACATCATCGCTTAGTATCAGGTGAGATAGTGGTCAAGCGCTAGCTTATCGATGATAGAACAAAAAATGTCAGTTCGAAAAAACGCGGCGCGTAAACTGCCGAGTGCGATGCCTGCCAAAGGATGACGGATTGACAGTGTTTACCGTTTAAGAACAAACATGGGACGACTTGTAAGTTACCAAGTCTCCGACATAAATAGACTAAGTCTATTGATTTCGTTATATTTGAGACACAAGGACTTACCGTCTCAAAAGTTAGGTAAGTATGTAGAGGAAATTGCCTGGGATTTGAGGGTATTTTTAGAATAGGTAATGGAATATAGACTTGAATGGAAATGAAAGGGAAGGTATTTACTGAGACAATGTATTGTTGTTGTTTGTGTGGTTGTAAATTAGCTTTTATCAGCGGCTTTGCCTGCTCAATTATGATCTCACGGAAAAGTACCTACGACCAGGATAATTTTATTTATTTATTTATTTTTCTACAGTCGGATAACAGAAATCCATAGTGTTAGTAACATACCTTTTATATAGTGTTAGTACATAAATTAGAGTTTAAGAAGCATACACAGAAGATTAACGTACGCTCATCCTCTCCATAAAATGCCTCATAAACGGGGCCTCAAAAACAAAACACACTCTCGGCCACTGTTTTCAGAATGCTGTTGCCACTAGCCCGGATTCTAGCTGCCAGAGACGCTATTTTCTTACGCACAATTGCGTGGAAGCCGTCAGTACGACTCTGTGTAAACATCTCTGACGCACTACAAAACCGGGGCAGTCCCAAGAGCATTCTAAAAATATTGTTGTACTGGATGCGCAGGACATCTAGCGATCTTTTGGTGTAGCTGATCCTAAGACCCCCCGAGCACAGACCCTGACAATACGCCTTGAAAAGTGTTATTTTGACTTGGTCCGTACAGCGAGAAAATCTACGAACCAACATATTACCGCGGACCGCCAATGCCCTGCGCTCCCTCTCAATATCCGCATTATCCTTCAGGTCGTCGGCAAGTATATGTCTCAGATATTTGCATTGATTTACTCTTTTTATGTTCAAGCCATTTAGGGTGAGGGTAGGTGAATAATTTGCACACTTACCGGCGACCCGAAAGATCATGTACTCACATTTCTTCACCACGTTATACACGAGCCCATGTGCAGCCGCGTAGTCCTCGCACACTTTCAACATGTCCCTAATAGATCCCGCAGTCGGGCCCAGCAGCACCATGTCGTCCGCATAGCCGATACTGACTGCTGCTGCCGAGCTCGACCATGAGGTCATTCACATATAGGTTGAAGAGCCTGGGAGACGTCAACCCTCCCTGTCTCACCCCGCACTCCAACCCATAAGCCTCGGAGAGAATGTTGGACCACTTCACGTGATTAGTTTGGTTCGCATACCTACCAGTACTTCAGAACTTTAAGAACTTCCGCTGGTACATTCCTATCCTCCAACTTCTTCCAGAGCACATCATATGACACAAGGTCAAACGCCCTGGAAAGGTCCAGGAAACAGGCATCTGCTGGATATACCGGCGTTTTACGATCTGTATAATATTGGACAGTATTCTTGAGACTTAGGATTGCACTTTCAGTAGACAGTCCAGGTTGAAACCCAAACTATGAATCGTGCAAGTTCAAATGTTTTTCCAAGCACGAATCAAGCATACTGTCCAACATTTTAGGAATGGTAGTTGCAAGAGAGATCGGTCGGTAATTTGCTCTGTCCGAGATATCCCCTGTCTTGTTTTTGACTATCGGTACCACAATAGTTTTCATTAGTTCTACTGGTAGGTACGAGTGACTAATATTAGATGGATATGATATGGATAAATTCAAAAGAAAATTTAAATAGAACTTTGTATTAAATGTAGGCTGGCCAAATCCGATTTAGACAACTTTTTTGTACCACCATTTCGCTTTGAGACAAAACTCAAAATCAAAGCATATATCTATACTTTTAAAAATCTGTAGAAAAGTAGTTTTTTGTACATCGATTGTTTTTCCAAAAAAAATGCCAGAGTGTTAAATCCGCGGTGCTTGGTCACTGGGCTTACCCCAGTTATAAATACCCCATTAGTGCCTAACAGCCTAGCTTTTTTCTGTCGCCCGCTTGATTAGGAGGGAAGTGGAAATTATGTTTTTCTTACTCCTCCGCTGTCTTTTCTAATTAATTTCGATGCGGGATAGTTTAATCGTTTCTCTGGGACTCGTCGAGCTTCATTGTCTCGGCGTTTTTTCTGGTGGTCGCTACTGTTGATTCTGGCTTACAGAAGTTACAGTGGTTTGGGAATAGTGTGGCGGGCTAGTCCCCAAAAAAAAGTCTATATTCTAAATGGAAGCGGTGATACAGCCTTGCATAAACCCGGTTCTTATTTTCTATAGCGGTCAGGTAGCAGGTAACACATGTATTGACTGTTGCGCGGATCGCCCAGAGGATACGGTGGAGCATACGGTGGAGGTCTGCCCCGCTTGGGTGGAGCACCGCCGTGTCCTCGTGGATGCTATAGGTGGCGACGACCTCTCGCGCCCTGGTTCAGGCCATGGTACGGAGCGAGAGGGAATGGGAAACAGTGTCCGCCTTCTGCGAAGCTGTAATGCTCGCGAAGGCGGAAGCGGGACCCGTGAGGGAAGCTCAACGTAGTGGCCCTCACGGCCCCGGCCGCTACCACCGCAGGATAGGTACTGGGCGTACTGGGCGTAGGACGTCGCGAGACGATCTCCGGCCACCGTAGACCCGGGCCTGCGGACGGCGAGCAGTGTTTAGCTCGCCGTCCGATCAGCGCCAGGCTCGTAAGTCGACGGCACGTAGTGTTCCACGCGCGCCTCAAAGAGATTAGTGTCAGCCACCACTGACGGGACCCATCGTGGTCGGTGCCTGCATGCCTAGGGGTAGCGGATAAATTCTGAAAATGAGTTACCGCACCCCTGGGTTTTAGTCAGTAAAAGTCTGACAGGCCCTCCCGCTCCACCCACAGCGGGAGAAGTCATTGGATGATTTCCCAGCCCCCCCCAAAAAAAAAGAAAAGAAAAGGGTATTGACTGTACTCTTATCTAAGTGACGCATTTTGCTTTTGGACAACCACGTCAACGAAGTCACGAGCACAGCTGTTTTCATATAAACCATTTACATGCACTTTTCAATTGTCAAGTTTGTCAGTCAAAAATATAAAGCTAATTGCACATTCCAAAGCGTAGACCTATGGAGAAGAACGTACAAGAAACTCCATGGACACTCTTTTTAACCATGTTACGTTTGACTTTAAAACAAGAATATAAAGCTGCTTTTATGGTTTCACTAAATAATGATAAACATATACTTATAATAGGGATGACGACAGGGAAAAATAAAATAATAATTCAAATCAGTCCGTAAGATTATCAAAAAATATTGGTATTCTTTGCTTTATCAAATTGATGAAAGTTTACAAAGATACAATGCATCAAAGTTCAGGAGTGGAGGCTTGTTACGTCACTTTTGAGCAAAAAGTGCCAATATTTTATTATAATGAAAAAAATATCTAATTAGTCCGTCAGTTAGATTACCAAAAAATATTGGACTTGTATTCATCTTTTGTCAATTTAAAAAAAAAGGAAACAGTGGGTTTAAATTTCTAATGACGTCACACTTTGATTAAAATTGTACCACTTTTTACTGAAAAGTGACGTAACAAGCCCCCACTCCCGATGCGTTGTATCTTTGGAATTTTTCATTAATTTGATAAAGCAAAAAATACATGGCGCCCAATATTTTTTGATAATCTAATTTACAGACTATTTTGAATTATTATTTTTTTTACCCTGTCGTCATCCCTATTATAAGTATAATAATATGTTTACTATGATTTAATGAAACCATAAAAGCAGCTTAATATTCTTGTTTTTAAGTAAAACTACAACTAAACATGAAGTAAACAAATCCTGCGGCGGTAGTGCCCCTCTTTGAGGAGTGGCTGGAGAGGCGCCACGGTGTCCTCACCTTCCGCCTGACGCAGGTCCTCACCGGACACGATTGTTTCGGGAGGTTCCTGTTTCGGATCAAGCGGGAGGTGACCCCCGGGTGTTTCCACTGCGAACATCGCCCAGAGGACACGGTGGAGCATACGGTGGAGGTTTGCCCCGCTTGGGCAGAGCACCGCCGTGTCCTCGTGGATGCGATAGGCGGCAGCGACCTCTCGCGCCGTGCCCTGGTTCAGGCCATGGTACGGAGCGAGAGGGAATGGGAAGCCGTCTCCTCCTTCTGCGAAGCAGTAATGCTCGCGAAGAGGGAGGCGCCATGGGTGAGGGAGACTCAACAGTGGTCGCCCTCACGCCCTCAGCAGCAGCCGCCGCAGGATACGCCAGGGGCTTCCGGCGCCGCGAAACGATCTCCGGCCACCGTAGACCCGGGTCTGCCGACGGCGAGTAGTGGGTAACTCGCCGCCCGATCAACACCAGGCCCGAGAGTCGACGGCGCGTAGTGTTCCACGCGCGCCTCAAATAGTTGTCAGCAAAAAGGACGGGGCCCGTCATGGCCGATGCCTGCCCGGGGGTTGAGGATAAATTCGAAAGAGTTACCTCGCCCCTGGGCATATCGGTATTCAGGGCAGGGAGGAACAGGGGTGGGTTTTAGTCAGTAAGAGTCTGACACGCCCTTCCGCTCCACCCTAGAGCGGAAGAAGTCATAGGATGATTTCCCACCCCCCAAAAAAAAAAAGTAAACAAATCCAGACATAACCAAAATAAAACACACTTTTTGTATAAATTTTACTTATCTCACTTAATTTGAATGACCAAAAATAATTTCACAACCCTTTGTCCACCCAAATCACGGTATCACAGTAATTTTGTAATATAAATTAATAAATAGTTTTTGATTTTAATATTTTGTCACAATGTCGCGATGAAATTTCAAAGCGTCAGAGCCAACAAATTGCGGACGCTTGGTGGCGCTGAAGTTGCGCAAAGAGCCTATTCAAATAGCGGCCTTTATATAATTAATTCCGGTAGCCTTATTTTCGAACAGAAACAGTACCTAAACGACAAATAGATAGATATTTCTCAGCGACTTGTTGACATGTACCTGACAAGAGGGCTAGCTCGTTCTTCGCCCAAAGAATTAGCATTGCCATTCAACGTGGCAATGATGCCAGTCTTCTGGGCACGTTTTTCAGATGACAGTGATGTGGATACTTCGACTCCTCTTTTTTTTTTTTTGGGCATGGGAAATCATCCAATGACTTCTCCCGCGCAAGGGTGGAGCGGAAGGGCGTGTCAGACTTTTACTGACTAAAACCCACCCCTGTTCCTCCCTGCCCTGAATGCCCAGGGGCGAGGTAACTCTTTCGAATTTATCCTCAACCCAGGCATTTATCCTCAACCCCTGGGCAGTCCTCAACCCCTAGGCAATACTTCGACGCCTAAGTATATGTTTTATTCTGTTTTCTGTACTTGATATTATAAAGAGGAAAGATTTTCTTGTTTGTTTGTTTGTACCAAATAAGCTCCAAAACTACTTGACCGATTTTAACTATTTTTCACCAAAAGAAAGCTAAATAATCAGCAAGTGACATAGGCTACTTTTTATCCCGGGAAAAATAACAGTTCCCGCGGGATAGGTCACGGGAGCGAAGCCACGGGGAAAGTGCTACTTGTATATAAATGTATGTAGTTAGGTTTTATGTAGTTAGTTATTAGATACCATTTAAATAATTTTTATTTTTACATACAAGTTATAATTAAATAGTAAACTAAAATACAATATTATGTATATTTAGCAGTACCTATTTATTTAATTACTTAAACTTAACAACAGACTCAAAGCTAACTTGATTCACCAATATGAACGCGATTCTTTTAATAAGTATGTTCAGAAATTGTAACTCAAGTATACTTGAAGATTATATTACGTACTTAATAAATATAAATAAATCTTTTTAATAATACAGCAAGTATACTTCTGAAACACACTCCCAGGAAAGAATGTATCCTATGTATCCAGGAAATAGTTCCATTAAAATTAAATCCATTAAATTTATTTATTGTTCTACATATCATGTATAATGATGAAAAATAAATATATAATTCCGTTTAGTCGTTAAGACGTGAAAAAGTTACAAACAGACAGACAAACACTATGGATAAAGTACATACATATATATATATATGTCGCAGCCATCTGGTTGAATTCGCCATTCAATTGGACGCCTGAGGCCGTTCATTAAACATTCAATTAAATGACTGAAGGACAACCAGCCAAGTCGTTGAACGTAACGTTTAACCAGACGGCTGGATGTCGTCTAGTCATTTAAGGTCTCTGCACACAGCGGGCGCGGCGCGGCGGGACGGGACGGCGACGCGACACTGAGCAGTTGTAATGTACTAGATATTACGGACGACGCCACACAGAGCCGTCCCGCTCGACGCGACGGTAACCGTCGCGCCACGCCGCCGCCGCGCCGAGCGGGAATACAAGTCTGAAGCGGCGCTAAACATCTTTTTGATGATTGAATAGCGTCGTGATACGGTCGGCGTGAATGGGCGCGGCGGGACGGGACGTGATCGCGTCCGCAGTGTGACCGATGCCGCCGCGCCAGCGCAGCGTCGCCGCCCCGCCACGCCGCGCCCCGCCACGCCACGCCGGCTGTGTGCAGAGACCTTAAAGTTAAATTGGATATTGATGAGTTTGTGTTACCACTGATCATGATTATGTGTGGACAAAACACAATGTTAGGATGCAAGAGAGAGGGTAGCGAGCTCGGGACATGGAGCACCCCGACTCGGATAGGTTAGGTTCGAAGGGGATTGCGGGGTCTAGTGAGCGAGCGAAGCGAGCAAACTCAGACCTCGCCATCCCCTTCGTGGTTATTTCTTTTTTAAACCATTGAGCTCGGAGGCGGGGTTCCGACTACGCTTTTAAAAATAATTGAATCACTAACTTTTTAAGGTGTAAACTTCTTTAGGCGCGTTGGGCATTTTTGAGATGGGAAAAAACTACCTATTGAACTCGCGCGTCACCGTCACCGACCGTCGCGTCGTAGCACTCGTAGCGGATTGTTTTTTTTATGATTTTAGATCTTATGGATCTTTCTACGGAAACTATTGAACTCGCGCGTCACCGTCACCGACCGTCGTAGCACTGGTAGTGTTTTTTTTTAATGAATTTAGATCTTATACAGTTTTCTACGGAGTTTTAAAAAGGGAGCTCAAATTTTGGTTATTTTTACGATTGCACTCACCGTTTTCGAGATATTTATGATTTTATATCTTAATAACCCCTCTAACCCCCATCTTTCATCATTTTTCATTTAACTTGAAGTTTTGAATCACTTGGATGAGTATTGGTCAGTCATCTTCAAAGGGCTGACTTTCAACACGCCAGGTTGTTAAACGTTGAGTGATCCTAGTTGAATTAATTAACGGCCTAGTCATTTAATTGAATGCCCGGCGTTTAATGAATGTCCAATTGAATGGCGAATTCAACCAGATGGCTGCGACATATACAAACTGATAATAATAATATATTTATGCCATTTGGGGTTGAAACACAGGTCTAGTCCCATCTCGACACCCATGAATTTATTTATCACGGCCACGGAAAATTCCTAAATAACTTCATGGGTGGTTGCCCAGTGGTAACACGGCTGCGACTTACAAGTCCCAGGCAGGTGCTTTACTTTGTGTAAACTATTTCATCACCACTGCTCTCAAAACGGTGAAAGAAAACATCGTGAGGAAACTGGCATGTCCTAGAACCAAAAATTCGAAGACATGTCACATCCACCAACCCGCATTGGGCCCGCGTGGTGGATTATGGCCCACACCCTCTCACAGAGAGGAGGTCCACCCCAGCAGTGGGGACATTAAAAAGATGATGATGAGATGGGACTAAACCGAAACATTATGACCAATGTTGTTATGTTATTCGCAGCGGGCATACAGTGACCTGCGTGTCCAATATAATAATGCACTCAGGGTACTGTTGGGGCTGCCATGGCGTTGCAGCGCGTCAGGGATGTTTGCTGAGGCGCGAGTGGATGGCTTTGCCGCTATCGTCAGGAAAAGATGCGCCTCCCTATTTGCTTGCGTTCGTGGCAGTACCAACACTATACTGGGTGTTTTTACTGATAGGTGGGAGTCTCGCATGCTGCGTTTTATTGGCAATACTAACATTAGCTCATTACATCATCAAGTACATTGTTACTAATAAAATATGGACCTGGTCTGAAAATAAATGTTTATTATTATTAATGGGATCCGAGTTCTCATCGAGGTTTTTGGGATATCAGCAAAAAGCTGGTCGATTTTTCCCATGACCTGGACAGAGGCTGGGCTTTTCTTTGGCCAACGAATCAGCATGGCTATTCAACGTGGCTATGCTGCCTGCGTTCTGTTCACGTTTGTACTTTTATAACTAGTTTGAAGATTATGTCTCACTGCTGGGCTAATACCTTCCTCTATTTAGTGAACTAGTGGATTTGTTAGGCAGTTATGATAAACCCTTAAGAGAAACATTGAACACTATCCCGTTGCTAAAATTAGGGCTGCAAAATACGAATTGAATTTCAAATAAATTATCGCAAGATTTTAGGGGCTGATCCCCCCATCCTTCGTATTCAAACTAAACATGATTTATACTCATTTTGCTGAGAAATTACGATTTAATTAAAATGTAATTTGAAGTGAAACGCGTTTCCGCTTAATTGAAAGATCCTCTGCATTAAAACGAGATGAGGGCGCTCGGTTTGTCTGTGTGTAATTTAATATACTGAAAAAACCGGATAATGATAAACTACACTTACCTTCCTGCAATTTCAACGTTCTGAAATATTCTAAAGAATGTTAATGTTTTTAAATGTTGTAAGTTTTTTAACGACTTCAAAAAGGAGGCGGTTCGGATGTTTATATATATTTTGTTTAATGTATGTTCGGGCATAACTTCGTCATATATACAAGGATTTGCAAAATTCTTTTTTTGTTCGAAAGGGGCTTGTTCCGAAATGGTGCCACTTAAATTTCGTAGATCTGATGATGAGTTTTGGAGGCAGACAACGGAACTCTTCAACAAATGACAGCAAATCAACCACGATTGCTGATATCGCATAAATTTATATGCATTGTTAACACAGTTTAATGGGGAATCACAACTAAAGTGTGAAAAACTTTTTTACAGAAAAATAGAACCGACTTCCAAAAAAAAAAACAAAAAAATTGCTAAATAACTTTAATTTCGGAAATCGGTGTCAGAAAACGAAGAAACAAATTTAGAAACACCGACTTACGAAATTAAAGTTATTTTGCACTTTTTTTGGAAGTCTGTTTTATTTTATTTTTTTAAGTTTTTTTAGGGTTTTCGTTCATTATTGCCATATAATTATTATATGTTGAGTAGTAAAACTCAGTAAGTAGTTTAGTTAATAGATGCATATATTTTTCTTCAGGAAAATGAATATCGTGAGGAAAGTCTTGTGTATGGATGTGGATGGCTATAAGAGTAGAGGAAGGCCAAAGAAACGATTGTTAGACTGTGTGAAAGAGGATATGGGTAAAAAGGGGGTGACTACAGAGATGACGACTAATAGAGGAGTATGGAAGAAAAAGACATGTTGCGCCGACCCCAAATAAATTGGGATAAGGGCAGGAGAATGATGATGATTTTTCTTCAGGAATAGGCCTCTCTGGTCTCCTTTCACAGTTCATCATCATCATCATCAACATTTAAGTCAAAAGACGTCCACAGCAGGACACAGGCCTCTCATATTGCATCCATCGGATTCCCGCCATCATCACTAGGTCATCAGTCCAGAGCTACCAAGAGCTAATTTTTGTTAAAGGAAACCAGCTCATCCCGCCATCTTCGTCGTGGCTGAATTGTCAAAGACCATGTTTGAAAATAATAAAAGTACCTAAGTGATTTGAAAATATTCTGGGAAAAATAAATTAAAATCTCATATTACAACAATATTTGTCACCATATACAGAGATGACGACTAATAGAGGAGTATGGAAGAAAAAGACATTGCGCTGACCCCAAATAAATTGGGATAAGGGCAGGATAATGATGATGATACAGGGTTTAACGGAAAGGTATGGTCATATTTTAAGAACTGCATCTGCCCATCGATATGAACAACTTTCTTCAAGAAAATTTGAGGAAATTCTCACAATTTTTTTTTACAAATATTGATCAGCTGATGATTACTTTGTATGGAAAGTCCACTTTTTTTAATTTTCTGTTTTTCTTAGTGTAAGTTGTTCATTTCCATGAGCAGAACCGGTTCTTAAAATATGACCACAAATTTCCGTTACATCCTGTATGTGTAGCAAACGTTGGCATTCACACTGTAAGTGCTAAACTGCTAACCAAAAATTATTAATTGTACGTCAATCAACGTCGAGCGGCATGATATCTGACTGTCGGCAGTCGTGAGCTGTTAGCAGTGTCAGGCCTACCCGCATATTTTTGACATTCATCTTGAGTTTGATCAGTTTTTACCCGACTGCGCGACGCAAGGGAGGGTAATGTGTTTATTAGCATTTGTAGGTATGTATGAATTTTTGTTTCTTTGTGGCACTATAGAGATTAAACACGTGGGCCAAATTTGATAACTTACGTCAATTGATTCGTCTTAATCTTGCGAGTGTGACAGTAATCAAAATACAATATGGCGACAACCAGACGCTGTAATGTGAAAAAAAAAATGAAAGTCGACGAACTATATTAAGTTTAGTTAGTAAATCAGAATAAAGGATTTGAGGAGGCGATTCCAAAAATGTAACTCACTAAAGTAATTTGTTTTTTTTTAACTTGCCGTTGACCTATGAACTAGTTTGGTGATAATGTTTATTTACTAACAAATACCAATATATTGATAAAACAGTTTTTTTCTTAGAAATTCCGACACGCACTTGTTTTATATCAAAAAAACTTGCCTGCCTATTAATATTGTATCGGTGTGTGAGTTGTACGTCGTTGGTTCAAACCCAGGCAGGTCCTTAGCTTTGTGTAATTTATTTCATCACCACTCCTCTCAAAACTGACTGTGTTTCCTGATGGCTTCAACCTCGAAGTCTTTAAGTCAAGAGTGAATAGGTTACTTCTAGGCAAGCGTTCTCCATCTTCGACCACATCATCGCTTACTAGCAGGTGGCATAGTAGTGAAACGCCTACCTATCAATAGGAAAAAAAGTTTTTTTACAAAAAAAATAGAACCGACTTCCAAAAAATTCAAAAAAAGCGCAAAATAACTTGACTTAACTAGTAAATTATTTTGCACTTTTTTTATGGATGTCGGTTCTATTTTTTTTAGTTTTTTATTTTTCACGTTTCAGTTGTGATTCCCCATTAAATTGTGTTAACAATGCATATTTCTGCAACAGCAGCAATTGCGGTTGATTTACTGTCATTTTTTGAAGAGTTCCGTTGTCCGTCTCCGAAACTCACTATCAAATCTATATAAAATTTAAATGACACCATATCAAAATAAACTCCTTTCGAACAAATAAAGAATTTTGCAAAATCTATATATGACGAAGTTATGCCCGAACATACAAAAAAAAAGTATATGTATAAATATATGTGTGGACTTTTGCATTAGATTCATATTTGGTTTACGCAAATATGACCACGTTTTTGTATTTCGTATTAAGCTCAAGTGGCTGCCAATCCGCCTTCGCCGGAATGCCCATGTTTTGTCATTACTCTATAGTGTTCTGATTATTCCTACAACCCCCTCTTATCTCAAAGAACGTTTTAAGTTCCTTCATGACACACATTCTAGACACTTGAGATCATTGGAGAACTTGATACTTTTGATGCCCTCGCATTCCACCAAATTTTATGACAAATCATTTGCAGTTCAAGCTGTGCGATTAAGGAATGCGTTGCCGATGTCAGTTAGACGAGCCCAGTCACTCGCTTCTTTAATTCTTTATTGTACACCAAACAACTAACATAGTACACAGTGATTGAATAGTTAATGTACAAAGGCGAGCTTAACTCAATGTTGAGTTTTCTCCCAGCAAACCTTTGAGTGATAGAGAGAGATCACATTTGAGGGTAGGATCCAGTGTACAATATAAACTTACATAAATAAGAATAATTATCTGAATATATATACTATATACTAAATAAATACCAATATATATCAATATTATGTCAATGTGAAAGGAAGTGCTCTTTAATTTTCTTCTTGAAGACCTCCAGTGAAGGGCTGTCGCGTAGGGAGTGTGGGAGAGAGTTCCAGAGATGCACTGCAGTTACAGAAAAGGAGCCATTATAGCGGCTAGAAGTGTGACGCGCTTCTTTTAAAAATCTAGTAAAAGACCATTTCCTTTCTCTCTAATGCCTTTCTGTTTATATATATTCTCATCTCTTCCATAATTAGTCCTCCTTTTATTCTTAGTTCTCCTTTTTTTCTCACCTCCTACGAAATTATGTAACATTTGATATGTATGTATATATGTTTGTATTTTTAAATGTAAAATTTTGACATCCATTTTTTATTAGCAGGACACCACAGACTACCCCTTTTAGATTTTAAGTTCTTTCAGTCCATCCCAAGGTTGTCTGGTAGATTTATCGCTATTCAGCGATAAGACCGCCGTTGTACCCATAGATTTAAGCTCGTGTAAAACAATTGTGTGATTGTTTTGATGTACGAGTACACTAAAGTTTTATTCTATTCTATTCTATTCTATTCTATTCTATTCTATTCTATTCTATTCTATTCTATTCTATTCTATTCTATTCTATTCTATTCTATTCTATTCTATTCTATTCTATTCTATTCTATTCTATTCTATTCTATTCTATTCTATTCTATTCTATTCTATTCTATTCTATTCTATTCTATTCTATTCTATTCTATTCTATTATATTCTATTCTATTCTATTCTATTCTATTCTATTCTATTCTATTCTATTCTATTCTATTTTATTCTATTCTATTCTCCTTTTTGAAGTCAGTTAAAAAAACAATAAAGGAAAAATCCGTGAGGAAACTGGCATGACCAAAAATTCGAAGGCTTGTGACCTGTTAAGCCTGTGACTCAGGCTTCCTCAAGAGAGGGAATGAATCTAAATCCACCACGCGGGCTCAGTACGACCAGGTCCCACGCCTTCAAATTTTTTAACATGCCAGTTTCCTCACGATGTTTTCCATTACCGTTTTTTTGAAGTTATACTTGTTTTGGAGCGTTAGGGAAAAATTATGAGAGTAATTTTTTACGATGCGCGCGCACACCTTCACAAAAAACCGATACCCTGAAGTTAGCTATAGTCTGTGCATCATGAAGAATGATTGTTTTCCTTTAGTAAACTTTGTGACAGTTTGGTTTTTTATCTTGTAACGCCAAAGAAGTATAACTTCTGACGTGCGTACGTATGTACACACACTTTTTTTATATAATAAAATGTAAAGGCTGATAATGATAATGCTATAAATATTGGATACCTGTGAGCCTGGCACTTTGCCGTTAACATAATATAACCTAAATATATCTACATAATAACCTAATCCTCAAGAAAAGTCCCTGATTCCACCACGAATTTCTATAACCCCCATAAAATACCTTGTTATTCCCCAATCTAACTGGCTATTCATTCCATGGCCAGAATACTCCCAATTAAGTACTTCATAATGTACACAGCGCTATGGGAAAGTTTTCACATTACATTCCGATCTAGTTTTGTTTCGTTGGCTCGATACACAATTACTGGTCCCACGAGTCCTATTACTGAATGTCCGAGTTGGAAACTTCACGCTTTTTCCATTCTCAGCGTGAGCATAGATCTTAGGTAGCTGGAAAGTTTTGTAACCGTACTATGTAATAACAGCCGCACGGTCGATCCATCAGGTTAAGCTTTGCTTGCCGGGGTTGGTCCATGGATGGGTGACTATCTTAACATACCGAGACTCCTCCGTGCCTCGGAAAGCACGTTAAGCCATTGGTCCCGGCTGTCAATCGTGGATCTTTGACAGTCGTTACGGGTCGTCAGAAGCCCTAAAGTCTGACAACCAGTCTTACCAAGGGGTATCGTATTACCCAGTGACTAGGTTGTGGAGGTCAGATAGGCAGTCGCTCCAAGTAAAATACTATTATTCAGCTGCATTCGGTTAGACTGGACCGACCCCAAGATTGTTGGGCAAAGGCTAGGTAGATTGATTGACTGTGTCTGATTCGTGGACAAATTAGGTTATGACAATATTCAATTTTTTATTTTCTACATTTTAGTGAGTTATTTTTTGGAATCGCCACCTCGAACCCTTTATTTTGATATCCCATTTGATATAGTTCGTCGACTTTATTTTTTTTCTTTTTCACAATATGGCGTCTGGTTGTCGCCATATGTATTTTGATTACTGTCATGTCTTTAATTAGCACTCGCAAGATTAAGACGAATCAATTGACGTAAGAATTATCAAAATCAGCGCACAGCACCGCTCCGACCTACTGGAGTCCGCAGCACTACTCCGACTCACTGGGGCATCATCCCGACTCACTGGGACATCATCACCCCGACTCACTGCGGAACATTAGTAGAATTACTAAACGATTAAATTTGCGTTTTACTTTATCCATTTAAATACCGTTTATAAAGAGTAGAAGCAAATCCGTTGCCAAGTGAAGTTATTTGAAGTCGATCAGGCAAGTTGTGTGCAACAACTTTATTTGCACACTGAACTTTGTATGTGTGTGCTATAATATATGTATGCACCTATGTGTGGAAGTTTTGTAAACATACCGGCGGACATAAAGGTTAGGTCAAAGTGTAAGATAGCTGAGCTGTCTTAGAATATTGCAAAAGTCTACTTTACTAGCTGTTGGGTTTTGCTTTGGCTTCCGCTATAAATCCCGCCGAAACTCCCGACAACACATCTCTGCGCCAATCAACGCGCGCTATTTGAGAAAAGGTCCCGATGCACCCACGCGCGCGTGTAGCGCCACTTCAGTCGCGTCAACGTTCGAACGGAGCCTGCAAACATTTCATTGCATGTGCTAAAACTTAAAAAAAGGAAAAAAGCCTGAGTGCCTGCACTATATAACTTGCCACTAGTACGGCCTAAACCTTGTGAAACCCGTAAAACCATCAGCCCGTCCCGGGACGAATCGAAGCTGTAAAATATCAAGATCTTGAGTGCGGAGCTGGTCGGCAGCGGGTAAGTGAGGCCACTTTTCAATGTTATTCAACAAACAATACACTAGCAAAAGTTACAGAAAAAACGTCCAAGTGCGAGTCGGCCTCGCGCACGAAGGGTTCCGTACCATTATCTATAAAAACGGCAGAAACATCATGTCTGTTGTATGGGAGCCTCACTTAAATATTTTTTTATTCTATTTTTATTATGTGTTGTTATAGCGGCAACAGAAATACAATCATCTGCGAAAATTTCAACTGTCTAACTATCACGGTTCATGAGATACAGCCTGGTGAAAGACGAACAGACAGACGGACAGTAGAGTCTTAGTAATAGGGTCCTGTTTTACCCTTTGGGTACGGAACCCTGAAAAACCTATTAATACCATAGAAGGTTAGGCCGGAGTGAACCTTATGGACTTAGTTGATTTCGCTAGTTATGTTTAAAAGTAAAACAAAATAATATTAAGGTTAATTATAACAAGGTCAGCAGCTCTATCAGAAACTAATAAGTGGTCTAAAGATGATTTGAAAATTTTGAAGCGGACCACTTATCTAAGTACATTGCAAATTAAATAAAAGATGTAAGTATAAAAAGAGACGACACTATTGTCATCAACCCAATAACGCTGCCTAACCCAAGACTTGAGCCCAAGATCTCCAGCTCAGTAAAAAAGCTTGCGAACACTAGTTTAACTAGACTGTAAGATCAAATCACTTGTGCAAATCATCAGGCATTGTCTAAAAGACTGAACGCAATCAATGACAATATTGTAACTGAATAATTTAAAATGAAATGATTTTAGTGCAAATATTTCTAGTACCTGATTTATTTCACAAAGCTACCTTTCTACTTTGATTGGCAGAAGTTAATATAATTCTGTCCCATAATTCGTTTATGTTGAGGAAATTCAAACACTTCGCTAGGCTTTTTTCGTTCATTTTTGTTTCCTCCTTCGTGTCACCTCACCTCATCACGGGAGGCACGTAGAAAGTTATAAAAAAATAAATAAAAAATAAAATAAAATTTATTGTGTAAAATAATTGGTTTACAAATTGTTGTGTTCGGAATCTTCTTTTAGACAAATAATGCCTGTAGTAGAAGACTCTGCCCCTCCCTATTTTGTATAGCGTGATAATTAACACAATATTTTAAAATATAAAATATTTGTTTAGAATAATAAGTCTAGGCTAACAAAAAAAGAAATTAAAAGAAATCAAAAAATTAAATTGTGAGTGTGCGTTTGTGTGTGTAGTTATCCTATTACCTTTTTCTGTAGATTTTTTTAGCTGGAGAGTACTGTTTGTTTACGTCACCTTGTCCGATGTATCGGCTCACTGCTTTACACACCACAGGCACGTCCTTCTAGCGGCCTGTGGACGGTGAGTAATGGGTTGCTCGCCGACCGATCAGCACCAGGCCCGAGAGTCGACGGTGCGTAGTTTTCCACGCGCGCCTCAAAGAGATGTCAGCCACCACTGACAGGGCCCGTCATGCCCGATGCATGCATGCCAAGGGTCGCGGATAAATTCGTAACAGATTTACAGCGCCCCTGGGCACTCGGGCAAGGAAGGAACAGGGGTGGGTTTTAGTAAAAGTCTGACACACCCTCCTGTTCCGTCAGGCACGAAAGGCACGTCCTTCTAGGCTCGCAACCTCGAGCAAAGTGTATGAGGGAGGGGGATATTCACCTCACCACAGTGTGCGGTGTGTAATGTGAGACGACAGAATCTAGATCGCCATTCACATATACTATACTACATGGAGAACCAGGGCTACTAACGTAGCCTGAAGAATCGTCAAACTTAAGTGGCTGTGGGCAAGGCACATTGCTCGCAGAACAGATGGTTGATGGGACTAGAGTGGCGACCGCGTACGAAAAGGAAAACGCACTAAATATAATGCATAGACGCAGCACTGGAAGGCTTTCTATGAGGTGGACCGCTGACCTGGTGAGGGTTGTGGGAATTCGATGGATGCGAGACATACAGGGCGTGCCTTTTCACACGTGCCGGTTTCACCGGATCAGTTCGGCACCAGGTACCCGGCAACCGGGGCGTGTTAAAAGGCACTATGATGCATACATTACATCATCATAATATGGCGTGCCAAAGAAGGAGACATACATATATATTCACGATGTAACGGAAAGGTGTGGTCATATTTTAAGAACCGGTTCTCCCCATGGCAATAAACCACTTTCTCAAAGAAAAAATTGAAAGTTCCCAAAAAATTAATTGGACTTTCCATACAAAGTTATCATCAGCTGATCAATATTTGTATGGGAGGTAAAAAAAAAAATTGATAATTTCCTCAGGTTTTCTTGAAGAAAGTTGTACATATCGATGGGCAGATGCAGTTCTTAAAATATGACCACACTCTTCCGTTACACCCTGTATAATATATATTATATGTCTTTATTTGGCACGCCATTTTAAGAAATGAGGTATCACTAGATTTCCCCGGGGGGTCGCGGATAAATTCGAAATAAAGTTACCGCGCCCCCTGGACACTCAGGCAACTGAAGAAACAGGCCCTATAGACAAAGTAACATCGCTTCGTAGCGAAACGATATCTAAATTCGTCATCGTCTCTGAGATATCGATAAACATTTCCTAGCGTTAGCGTTCCTTCGTTATCTTTTTTGGCGATCACGATCGAGGCGAAGGCGAACTCTGAAAGCGCTGCATGTCTACGCATTTGTATGGGATAAACACGATAGCGATTCATTTCTTTATGGTTTCGTTACGAATTATAACATTGTCTACCAACTTGCGATGACGATGTCGACAGTCGACTGATCACGTGACTTAGCGCGGTTTATGTCAATCTCATACATTTGTCTTTTCTAACTTCGTTATCGTTTTTAAATTGTTACTTTGTCTAAGCCCCCTGGGGTGGGTTTTAGTCAGTAAAAGTCTGACACGCCCTCCCGCTTAACCCAAAGCGGGCGAAGTCATTGGATGATTTCCCAAGCGAAAAAAAAAAATATCATTATATTAGTCTTGACCGTCGAATTGACATAAAGCAACATGGATTTAAAAAAAGTGTAGTCTGATTTTTTGTGACGTGTTATGTGGGCTATCAAAAGCTCGAGATGATTTTTGTTAGAGGGAATTTTTTGAAAAATTTGACTTTTTTTACTTCACCTACGTCACTTAATAATATCTACAGATATTTTCATCTCTCTTTGCTCATTCCTCGCTCCGCTCTCTATACCACCTCATCAGCATCCGGACAAAGTTTCAGAGACTCCATTAGAAAGTTTTTTTCTTCATGCAGTAACAAACAAGGCTGGAGGGCTTCCGGGCTTGGCCATGGTTTTATACCTGATTTCATGGCATCTTGGGTAGAGTGGAATGTTAAGTATCTTGGGAAAGTTGATAGCTATTAAGTTACATAGTTTAGTTGAGCATAATTATATTTTATTTATATTCTGTTATGAATGATTTCATTCATGATGTAGTCTAATTAATAAAATAAAAATAAAGAAATATAAAAATAAGAATATCCAATTTTTGTTCAAAAATCGGGGGAAACACATGAATGGTATGCTTAAGTTTAAGGCAGTTGTCCCGCCGGCGAGTAAGCGACTAACTCTCGGCTATTTTGACGCTCAAGACACGTACAATTAGATATACATTCCGTGTAAACAAAAGAGATGCATACAGAGTGTAACGGAAAGGTGTGGTCATGTTTTAAGAACTGCATCTACCCATCGATATGAACAACTTTCTTCAAGAAAACCTGAGGAAATTCTCATTTTTTTTTTTACCTTCCATACAAATATTGATCAGCTGATGATAACTTTGTACGCAAAGTACAATTTCTTTTTTTTGGGAACATTCTATTTTTTCTTAGAGAAAGTTGTTCATATCCATGGGCAGAACCGGTTCCTAAAATATATGACCACACCTTTACCTTACACCCTGTATATTAATAGTTGATCGCTGACTGTTCACAACGTCGGCGAGGCCCTCGTTCCACAAGTTTGTCGCTAAGCGACAAGAATAATCAAAGCGTACTCGCCCAGCGTCACTCGCTTAGAGTTGCTCGCTCGCAGCGAGCGAGTGGTGCGAGTAACCGCCCGACGCACTCGAACACTCGCTTAAAGCCCAGCGACAAAACTATGTGAACTACCATTCGCTACTCGCTGCTCGCCAACTCGTTTTTGTTTTTAAGCTCTACTCGCTACTCGCTCATCGCCAGCGGTGGGACAAGTGCCTTAAGCTTCTTTGGCCGCCCATTAAATACGTCGTATTACAATTGAACGATGCTCACCATAATTAGATTTCAGTCGCAAGCAGAATCGCCGAATTATCTAATACTGTTCGGTTAGCCTTTGTACATCTGAGGCGTCATTCAAAACCTTTGTGAATACGGACTTTAAGGAATTAGAACATGACAAGACCTTAACCAGTGGCGTAACTATAGGGTGGCAGGACTGGCAAAATGCCACGGGTCCCCAGCCTGACAGGGCCCCCGGCCCAAGAAGCTGCGAGCTCGACAAAATAGGCTATCTAACTTGGCTATTCTGTTTATTGAAAATTCTTTGGCCCGATCTTTAAACTTTGATGATGTTATTGATACTTTTGCTGAACAGAAAGCTCGGAGAAAAGAATTTTATTACTTGATAAATATCTTGTTAACATTAATTATTATCTTATTATTAACTTAACTGTTATTTTATTATAAATTTGTAACACCTGCGCTTTTGAAAATTAGCTATCTAAAATGGACACAATGTTACTAATTGGTAACTATCTCAGTGATTTATTAAAACTAAATTAAAATGTGACGAGTTTTCTTGGGGCCCCATGCAATGGATTTGCCAAGGTCCTCAGATGGTATAGTTACGCCACTGACCTTAACATAATAAAATGGTTGTTAAATATTTATAATTAGGTGTATCGGGTGTAAGAAGACAGTTTCCGAAGCCTAAAGCCACAAATTGTACCCATTATTTGAATAATTTTTTTCTACTAGACCATACCTGGGAATCCACTGGTTTTGGAGATATTGAAGGTCAATCACAATATTTTTTTTTTACTTTTTTATGAAAATGAATTCCAAGTGTTATTACTAAACTTTTTCTAAACAAACATTACCTGAATTTTCGTTTTTTGTTTTCGAAATTTCGAAAATACGCATTTTTTTTTTAGTAACATACTGTCAAATTCATATTGTTTTACAGGATTATGTACTCAACGTCGTTAACATTGTCTGTAACTATGTTTACATTGTGTGCAATATAGATATATATTTTTGAAATTATGTTTATATATATGCACCGCATATACCACCGGGTAACGGCCACGACTTACAAGTTGTGGGTCGTGAGTTCAAACCCAGGCAGGCACTTTAATTTGTCTAAATTATTTCATCACCACTGCTTTCAAAACGGTGAAGGAAAACATCGCGAGAAAACCGGCATGTCCTAAAACCTAAAATTCGAAGACGTGTGACATCCACCAACCCGCATTGGGCCCGCGTGGTGGATTACGGCCCACACCCTCTCACAGAGAGGAGGCCTGTGCCCCAGCAGTGGGGACATTAAAAGGCTGATGATGATGATGAAATATGGCCGACAGCTCTGTCACTAGCTACTAGAATGAAATCTGAGCCGCTAGATATTAATTATTTTTAACCGACTTTAAAAAAGAGAAGTTCTCATTTCTTTTTTTTTGTATATTATTGACGTGATTATTCCATCAATATTATGAATTGATTTTGATGATTATTTTTGTGTTGGGTGGTTCATATTTCAGAGGTGTTCTTTTATATATTGCTTTTTGAAAAAATCAACAAAAGCATTTTTCTTTGGTTTTCTCCAATTATGTTAAAATTTCATGTTTATCAATTCGGGCATAACTTCGCAATTTAGTTTTAGTTATGGGGTAAAACAACTAAAAAGTGAAAAATAACTTTAATCTCGGAAGCAAACTATAACAAAAATAAAATTTTAAGGCATTCGTGTGAAAATCTTTCAATTTTCAAAAAATTTTTTTTGGATACTACAACCATTTTTTTTCTCAATACCTAGATCCCTGCCAACCCCAGCCAAGACGTGAATACTTGAAAAGAACAATAGTTTAAACAAATGCCGGTGATCTCATTACGGACCGTCCCGTATCGCATTTCAATAACGCGACGAACACAGAGCATGGAACGACTAGAGACGCTATATAAACATACTGTAAAGACGTAAAGTTGTTTGTCCATAAAATTATCTCAGCCAATATTTTTTTATCCATTTTGATCCATCATTTTCTCAACCAAATTTTTTTTTAAAGTAAGTAATTTAATAATTAGTAAGGTCGACAGGTAGAAAATGCCTAATGCATTAAGTTCGCCTTTCTACAGTATATGTTACTATTGCATGAACTTTTTATTAAATAAAATTACACTAAAATATTTATGTATTTTCTTCTTTATTGACTAATAGTTATTTATTTGACCATTGGTCAAGCTAACAATTTATTGAACAACGCATTTTGACGTTACTTAATAAATAGATACTATTTCAACCATGCATTGGTTGATTTAACAATATTGATGATAAGAAAAATGATATGATTTGACCAGTACATATTGTATGAATTTGAACACTTTATAAAATACTTTGACCTCTGAGTTTGTTTCGGTGTTTCTTCTCAGGGTAGTCAGCTAGGAAACACCCTCAACTAGCCAAAACAAAAAATATTGACGTGTTAAAGTGTTGTTAAAACATACTTACAAAAACAAAATCATTTATCATTTAACTACGGATCAGAAAACGCGCTCAAAGTAAAGAGTGAACAGGTTACCTCTAGGAAAGCGTGCTTCATCGTCGACATACTCATATCGTCGCTTACCATCCGGTGAGATATTGGTCTAACACGAGCAAAAATGATAAAGACAAAAAATACCTTTGAAATTTTTAATCAAATTACAAAAACTGTATAAATGAGTGGCATTAAGCTCCTTATCCAAAAATATTCACGACACAAAATTAATAATAAAAAAACATTCTTGTACCACATTGTCACGTCCCATTAATTACTATTCCAAACCCAGTGACACTCACTGACACACACTTGTTTTATTTTGACAGTACCTTCTCTTTAGGTCTTCCCTGCTCTGTGGCTACGAACGTGCCAATCATAGCGTGCCTGCGTAGCTCGTAGCTCGCCATCATAATGGAATTCGTAGCCGCTTGCTACGCCGTAGCTAGATAGGACGTAGGTTAGCTGTAGATTTTATTGGGATTTTTATCTTTCTTTTTAAAATCAGTTCTAAGAAAGTAATTTAAGATGATGTTTAAAATAAGAAAACTAAAAACTGTTATCATTATTGATCTGCGCTAATTTTAAAGGTCATCAGGCTCTCCAAAAATTGATTGGTTAGTATCTGTTACTTATTTTCTACCATGAGTTCTACCACCTCTCCTTTAAATTGCTTGTACTTACATATTTTATTGTTTTATTTTATTTCCCCGTATATACTTTGTCCGCATTGAGCTCGCGTGGTGGTTACAGCCCACACCCTCTAACAGAGAGGACGCCTGTGCACATTACTGGGGGTAATAAGGGAAATCAAAAAAGGCTCATGATGATGATATACTTTGTAATCAAACGACTTAAAAAGGAGGAGGTTCTATATTCGACTATATGTATGTTTTTTTTTGTTTTATATAAAATAATAATAATAATCTTTATTGAACAAAAATACCTTACAATTTGCTTAATATCTAGCAGTTGTTACACAATTTATGAAAGGCGTACAAATTTAAACCCAGGCAGGGCTAAACTAGGATACCCTGTGTCTTAGGAGCCAGTGTTCTACTGTCGCTTGGACTTATATCATGACCCTTATATAAATAGTACTGTTACGTCGAACGTATTTCACTGAAACGTTCGAGAATGTAGTCGAAGTTTCCAAAAGTTTCCACTACGTTCGAGAACATTCCATTGTGGTACTTCATAGATGTTTCTAGAATATTCCAGTATAGGATAGTTCGACAATGTTCTAGAAACTTCCATGACTGTATAAATAGGCCGGACGGCGGGCGAGTGAGTCAGTCTGTTTTCGACTACGGATGCGAACGGAAGTGAATACAAGCGATTACGAAGAGAATAGTGATTATTAGCGATTTGGTGTTTGTATAAATAAGTTGTTGAGTTAATAAAGGATATTTGGTTAATTAATTGGGGTAAAATAATTTATCCCATACCCAGCTCGTAACAATACTAACGCTAAATCAGCAGACTATACACGGTAAATACACATACAAATTATATAAGCATCATATGTCCAACGATTTCTCTGTCAGTTGTGAAACGATTTTCAAAATTCTTTTCTCGATCCAAAAGAGTATCATACTCCAGAGGTAGTCCCAAATAAATTTTATCGAAATTGCTTAAGCGCTTATTGAAAAAATCAACAAAAACAAAAAATATGTTTCAATAAATGACATTTCCCTTTCCTCCAATTACAAATATGTGCGTGCGTGAATTTAATATTTAGTGTTAGTTCTGGAGTATAACAACGAAAAAGTGAAAAACAAAAAACTTTTTTACAAAAAATACAACCGACTTCCAAAAAAGAAAATAAGTAGGTACACTAAAAATTGTAAAATAACTTTAATTCGGAAGTCGGTGTCAAATAACCAAGAAACAAAATACAAACAGCGACTTCCGAAATTAAAGTTATTTTTTCATTTTTAGTTTATTTTCTTTTTTGGAAGATGGTTGTATTTTTTTGTATCACAGGCTAAAAACACATCTTGTTTATAAACCTTCTCCTATTTAGCCTTCTAACCATTCCTCTGCAATGCATGATTTTCAATTCATGAATTCTTTGAGTGAGCTGCTTGCGACGACGACATCTTGTTACCCGACTCACCATAAAATAGAGGTTCTGTCTTCTAATACCACTTGACTAGAGATTGAGGAGTGTAGAATGGGAAATCATGTAAAACTTACAAAAAAATACAATCGACTTCCAGAACTCGGTGTTTCTGATTTTGTTTCTTCGTTATTTGACACCAACTTTCGGAATTAATGTTATTTTCACTTTTAAGGTATTGTACCCTACAACTAAATAGTAAAGTTATGCCAGAATTGATCCCAGTGACATGGAATTTGAACATAATTGGTGAAATTAGGGTGAATTGTATACGCGCGTAACCCTTTTAAAGGGTTTTTTTTTTTTTTTTTTTTTTTTTGGGGGGTGGGAAATCATCTAATGACTCTTTCCGCTCTGGGGTGGAGCGGAAGGGCGTGTCAGACTCTTACTGACTAAAACCCACCCCTGTTCCTCCCTGCCCTACGCGCCCGGGGGCGAGGTAACTCTTTCGAATTTATCCTCCACCCCCGGGCAGGCACTGGCCGTGGCAGGCCCCGTCCTTTGCTGACAACTCTTTGAGGCGCGCGTGGAACACTACGCGCCGTCGACTCTCGGGCCTGGTGCTGATCGGACGGCGAGTTACCCGCTACTCGCCGTCCGCAGGCCCGGGTCTACGGTGGCCGGAGATCGTCTCGCAGCCCCCGGCGTCTCCTGCGACGGCTGCTGCTGGGGGCGCTAGGGCGATTCGGTCTCTGTTGAATCTCCCTAACGTGTGCCGCCTCCCTCTTCGCGAGCATTACTGCTTCGCAGAAGTTGGAGACGGCCCCCCATTCCCTCTCACTCCGTACCATGGCCTGAACCAGGGCACGGCGCGAGAGGTCGCTGCCGCCTATCGCATCCACGAGGACACGGCGGTGTTCTGCCCAGGCGGGGAAAACCTCCACCGTATGCTCCACCGTGTCCACGGGGCGATCCTCGCAGTGGAAACACGCAGGGGTCACCTCCGCCTTGATACGACACAGGTATTTCCCGAAACAGCCATGTCCGGTGAGCACCTGCGTCAGGCGGAAGGTGAGGGCGCCATGGCGCCTCTCCAGCCACTCCTCGAAGAGGGGCACTACCGCCTCGATGGTGGCGTACCCAGCGCTGGGTTGCGACAGTCGCTCTCTCCATGTCACCATGAGATCCTGCCGGAGCTCTGTCCGCCGAGCCACGAGTTGTCGCGGCAGCGGAGTTTCGCCCCGGCGTTTAGCCTCCTCGCGCCACTCGTACAGGTGCGCGAGGATTTTTGCCTCCAGATCCCACGGTGACAGTCCGGCAAGGAGGCTCGCCGCCTCACGGGAGATCGTGCAGTATCCGCGGATGATGCGGATGGCCATGACCCTCTGGGCCGCGTTCATCTGGCGCGTTGAACGCTGCGTCAATGAACGCGCCCACACCGGTGCCCCGTAGAGGGCCATGGACCGCACGATCCCCGCGTAGAGCCTCCGGCAGGAGGCGTTTGGCCCCTTCAGATTGGGTAGGAGCCGCTTCAAGGCGGCCCCGGCCCTGTCCAATCTGGGAGCCAAACGTCGAAAATGCTCGACGAAGTTCCACCGGCTGTCGAGGACGAGTCCCAGGTACTTCATCGTACCCTCGACGCCGATGCGAACCCCTCCTACCGTGATCTGGGAACCCTCCGGTGGCTCGTTCCGATAGCCATGAAAGCACATGGCCTCGGACTTGTGCAAAGCCACCTCGAGTCCCAGTTGCCGGATCCTCCCTATGACTGTCGCAACCCCGCGTGTCATACGGTCGGCCGCCGCCTCGTGCGACCACCCCTGCGCTAAGACTAGCGTGTCGTCAGCGTAGCACACTACGCTGACGCCAATGGGGAGGTCGCAGCGCAGCACCCAGTCGTATCCGATGTTCCACAAAGGCGGCCCCAGGACCGATCCCTGTGGAACACCGCACGACATCTCTCGCCGGTTCCATTCTCCCTGATGACCGGGGTAGATGACGGCTCTGTCCGTCAAATACGCCTCGACTACGCGACGGAGGTAGGGCGGCACCCGGTGATACCGGAGTGCCTCCACTATGCAACTCCAGGGCAGGGTGTTGAAGGCGTTGGAGATGTCCAAAGACACCGCCAAGACGACCCTGCCCCGGGCAACTGCCTCCCCCGTCGTGAGGGCTCGTACGCGCATGATGGCGTCCACCGTGGAGCGCCCCCTGCGGAAGCCGTACTGGCTCTCCGCCAGATCCGGCCCCACCCGCACCATCTGCCCGACGAGGCGGTCTGCAATTACTCTTTCAAAGAGCTTGCCCACCTCGTCGAGCAGCACAATGGGCCGGTAAGCGGACGGAGAGTCCGCAGGGCGCCCCACCTTCTTGATCAGGACCAGCTTCCCCGTCTTCCACCGACGTGGAAACTGGCCCCTCTCCAAGCATGCGCTTAAAAGCCCTCTGAGAACCCTTTTAAAGGGTAACCTGGGCCTGTGGACGGCGAGTAATGGATAGCTCGCCGTCCGATCAGCACCAGGCCCGATAGTCGACGGCGTGTAGTGTTCCACGCGAACCTCAAAGAGTTCTCAGCAATAATGACGGGTCCCGTCATGGCCGATGACTGCCCAGGAGCTAAGGATAAATTCGAAACAGAGTTAGCGCGCCCCTGGGCACTCAGGGCAGGGAAGGAACAGGGGTGGGTTTTAGTCAGTAAGAGTCTGACACGCCCTCCCGCTCCACCCTAGAGCGGGAGATGTTATTGGATGATTTCCCTTTTTCATTATGTAATTACGTAAAACAGGAAGAGCGTGGCTTAAGTAATAACAGCCGCACGGGTCGATCTATCAGGTTAAGCTACGCTTGCTGGGGTTAGTCCATGGATGGGTGACCATCTTTACATACCGAGAATCCTTGTTGAAACGTTAAGGGTCTACTACTGGCTAAGTGGCGCGCCCTCATTGAATAAAAAATCGTAGCATAGCTTAGAAAATAAATATTAAAGAATCCAACGTCACGTTCAAGTACCAAAAACGACCGTTTCTGACAATTTTGCCTACTACTTTGGATACGAAACATTCTGAGACCTGTTTGAACAACGTAAAAATACTTTATCCTATTTGTAACAAACGTGAAGTTGGATTCTTTAATATTTATTTTCTATGCTGTGCTACGATATTTTATTCAATGAGGGCGCCACTTGGATAGACATTACGGGTCGTTAGAAGCCTGAAAGTCTGAAAACCAGTCTTACCAAGGGATATCGTATTACCCTGTAACTGGGTTGTGGAGGTCAGACAGGCTCCATATTATGAAATATTGGTATTCAGCTGCATCCGGTTAGACTAGAAGCCGACCCCAAGTTAGTTGGGATAAAGCTAGGCTGATTTTATTGTTTGCGTAAAGCATGCATAGATATGCGATAGCAGCATTCGCGGTAGATTTTCTGTTATTAATTGAATAGTTCCAATGTCTGTCTCCAAAATTTATCATCAGATCTGATCTTAACGAAATATAAATAGGACGTCCTTCTTTTTTAGGGTTCCGTACCCAAAGGGTAAAATAGGACCCCATAACTAAGACTCCGCTGCCCGTCCGTCTGTCCGTCTGTCACCAGGCTGTATCTAGAAAGAAAGAAAGAAAGTAAAACTGTTTATTCACATGAATGCGACGCACATACGTTTTGATACATAAACAATTAATACAAAATATATCTTAGACGGATATATGCGCCACTAACACGCGAAACGGCTAACGCTCGGCTTATTTGCGTCGCGCGGTGGGCGGTGGGGCGGGGGTGGTGGTGGTGGCGGCGCGGTGCTGGTTGCGGTCTGGTTAGGCGTGACAGATAGACAGTTGAAATTATCAGAGATGATGTATTTTTGTTGCCGCTATAACAAAAAATACTAAAAACAGAATGAAATAAATATTTAAGGCAGCTCCCATACAACAAACGTGATTTTTTTCCCGTTTTTATAGATAATGGTACGGAACACTTCAGAGGAGCTCGTGGCTAAAGTAATAACAGCCGCAAGGGTCGATCCATCAGGTTAAGCTACTATTGCCGGGGTTGGTCCATGGATGGGTGATCATTTTTACATACCAAGACTCCTTCGTGCCTCGGAAAGCACGTTAAGCCGTTGGTCCCAGCTGTCAATCGTGGATCTTTGACAGTCGTTACGGGTCGTCAGAAGCCCGAAAGTCTGACAACCAGTTTTACCAAGGGGTATCGTATTACCCAGTAACTGGGTTGTAGAGGTCAGATAGGCAGTCACTCCATGTAAGGTACTGGTATTCAGCTGCATCCGGTTTGACTGGAAGTCGACCCCAAGATAGTTGGGAAAAGGCGCGGGCAGATGATGGTACGGAACACTTTGTGTACGAGTCCGACTCGCACTTGGCCGGTTGTTTGAGGGCGGTTAAAATAAAAATGTAACCAACTATTTAACCAAAAGTCTTTTTTACTGATTTTTGTTTCTTACTTATTTTTAAACATCCGTTTGGTATATAGACTTTAACACCACGTCTGTTTTCTACAACGAGGCTGGCTAGCGAAAATCTAAACACCGATTGATGATTGTTGCTTTTTAACCGACTTTCGAAAAAGGAGGAGGTTCTGTGTTCGACTGTATGTATGTTTTATGTATGTCCGCCGATTTCTCCGTCAGTTGTGGACCGATTTTCAAAATTCTTCTTTTATCCGAAAGAATATACTCCCAAGTTGGTCCCATATAAATTTTATCGAAATTGCTTCAGCGCTTTTTGAGAAACTGAACAAAAACGGAAAATATGTATACCTCGATGACGTATTGGTGTTCTCCAAATGTTTAAATTCCACGTTCCATTATATTGCGGTTTTTAGTTCTGAGGTATAACAACTAAAAAGTGAAAAATAAAAAACTGTTTTACAAAAAAAAAAACAACCGACTTCCAAAAAAAAAATACACTAAAAATTAATAAATAACTTTAATTTCGGAAGTCGGTGTCAAATAACGAAGAAGTAAAATACAAACACCGACTTCCGAAATTAAAGTTATTTATAATTGATAGACTTATGTTTGGCCACTATCTCGCCTGATGGTAAGCGATGATTTGGTCGAAGATGGAGCACGCTTGTCTAGAAATAACCTACTTACTCTTTTCTTAAAGAACATAAGACAAAAAAAAAATTGTAGCTACTCTCAACAGTCGCACTGTACTGCGTTGAGCTGGCTGTCTAACTGGAAACCAGGTAAACAGCTAAGCGATAAACTTAAAGCATCCACGCCAGTCAATTAAAAAATGAAGTGAGTTATGCTGAGATCTGTATGGAGAGAAGGTACAAAAAATGACACGGACACTCTTTTAAATCAATAAATAGTTACAAGGTATAGAGACATGATTATAATAGATTCTTTCGGCTGAAGTGATGATGGTACATCATCACTTCAGCCGAAAGAAGTCCACTGCTGAATATAGGCCTCCCTCAAGTATTGCCACAACGATCGGACCTGTGCGTCTCGCATCCATCGGCTACACGGGACCCTCACCAGGTCATCGGTCCACCTTGTGGGAGGCCTTCCAACGCTGCGTCTTCCGATACGCGATCGCCACTCAAGAACTTTTCGGCCCTATCGACCATCTGTTCTGCGAGCAATGTGCCCTGCCACTACCATCACTTAAGTTTGTCGATCCTTCGGGTTATGTCGACAACCTTGGTTTTACTACGGATAACTTCTTCTTATATAGCTTACACTCAGCTATGAATCTCACCCACTCTTTCCCAAATCGAATTGCAAAACTGATGCATTTCCAAAACGTTCCGGGTGTGGAATATCCATTAACCTATTGACTCTGCTTACCCTGTGCAAACTCGTCACGCATTGTATTACAACATTCGATACGTCACCGGGGACGTCACTCATGACGCGCTCAGTAGCTCAGCGGCCATTTAACAAATGGCTGACTTGGTGACGTCACAATGAGACATGACATTGCTGTGATGGTGTTCAGGCGGTTACATACTTGCTCCTTTTGCGAAGATAAATTTTTCAGATATTTTATAAAGGAGTTATAAAAAATTTAAATATCAAAAAACACGACTGATAGAAACAACTAAAAAGTTTCAAACAAGTCACTTTTCAAGCAGTTTGATGCAGTGAGTGGCAGTTATTTGAGTACAATCACAGATTTTATGCCACCAACTGCATCAGACTACTTGAAAACTAGTCAGTTTTCAAGCAGTCTGATGCAGTTGGTGGCCAGTTGGGTTGGTGACTGATAAAAAATATCTAAAAAATTCCAAACAAGTATTTTTGGAACTTTTTAGATGTTTTTTATCAGTCGGGTTTTTGATATTTTCAATTTATATATTTCCCAAATTTTAGTAAGTTATATTTTTGGAATCGTCTCCTCGAGTTCTTTAATATGATACCCCACATGATCAGATCACACACATGCGACTACACTTACTTATGGCAGTCGCCATTTTGTTTTTTTTTTCAAAATTCATATTATTATAGCCTATGTCACTTCGGCGGTCAAGACCAATCTTAAAATACCTTATTTAGTAAAATCCATCAAGCTGTTTAGGCTACATTGCGTGCCAAAGAAATAGACATACAAACATACACACATATACATACATTCTAAAAACATTGCTCTCCTTCTTAGGCAGTGGGGAAAAAAAAAAAAAAAAAAATGTATCGGTTGAATAAAACAGTGCTCTAAAGTCTAAACACAGAACACTAGTCTTTATGCCACGGATTTGTTGAGCAAATGCATGGTATAATTCCGCATTTACCAACGAATACACATCACCCGCTTAATGAAGCCAATTTACAACCAAGTTTACACAGATGCAAAATAATGCAATTCAACATGCAGCTTTCAACTGTACAACAGCAGAAATCGGCTTATCGTGCGTTTTTGACGTGTAATGCGCCGTGTGTGGCTAGCCTAAGCGATTCGTGGTCAAAGCACACTAATCTGTGAATGTATTTACCTAACATTAAGGGTGTGACATAAGTCAAAGCTCGGTCACTCTCGGACTGTATAGAAAAGAAAGAGATACGCGACGAGACAATGCTTTCAATTTATTGCAAAATATGATGCATTTACTGATTTACTCAAAACTAATAATAATAATAATTTCTTTATTTGTATAGAATGCAGGTGTTACAATAATGGTGTATATTTTAGATATATTATGTTATATATATGTAGGTATATTATATTAAATATATATGTATGTTTATTTTAACTATATAAATATATACTTTTGTAATTATTTTCGTCTTAGTATTATTATTTTTTTTCAGTTTATGCACCTGCCATGTTATCTCTCCACCACCCTTGGTTGACTGGTAGAGAATGCCTAAGGCATTAAGTCCGCCTTTGTACATTTGTGTTGCATGAAGTTTTAATAAATAAATAAATAAATAAATATCCCCAGTACATTCTGCCTGTTGGCATACAAAAATAAAGTGTGTAACTTACAGATAATTTAGAAACTAGGTACTTACTTAAATTCAAAATGAGATCATGGATCAGCTAAGTCTAAAATTATTTACATAATAAATGAGATAAAGTGAAGCAAATATAATGTAATAACATTTCTCTGTCAGCAACGACGACAGGAGTTTCTTGAATTTTATTGATACAATTTGGCAATTTGTTCAATATAATAGGTGCCATACGAAGAATGTTTTTTTAAGCAAGGCAGTGTTATAACTACCAGTACACAGTAGACTCTGATATTTTGATCTCATGGCAGTAGTTCGCAATCTCGTATCATTTAATGTAGGAAATAGATGTTTGTTAGTTTTAACGAATATAGCTACTTTACCAATGTATATACTAGGGAAAGTTAGTATTTTGTGTTTCTTGAAAAAAGAAATACAACTTTCTGTAACCTTGAGATTAAAGATGGATCTTATGCACCGTTTTTGGGCTTTAAATATAGACTCCCTTTCGGAACAATTACCCCAGAATACTGCACATACATGCAATCATTAATGTATCGACGTTTATCTTCTTGGACAGATTGTAGAGAGCATACGCAGACGTGCTTAATCTTTTGCAAACTTCTTCAGCCTGCGGTCTCTAAGTTAATTGACTGTCAATCAATATACCCAAGAATTTAGCCACGCCAACGCTATCAATAGATTTTCCTTGATAATTAATTTTTAGGTTTAAAGGAAGAATTTTTTGATAGAAATGCATAATATTTGTTTTATTGAGGTTTATGATAAGATTATTATCGTTGAGCCAGATTATTATTAGTTTTAGAGAATTATTTATTTCATCTTCATAAAGTTCTTTGTGGATGCAGTCTAATGTACAGCAAGAATAATAATGCCCCTAGAAAGCTGCCCTGAGGAATGCCATATTTAATTTCCCTTGGACCAGATAAATATTTACCTTACGTTTTGATTTGGCGCACATTTTAGAGATTTCTGTATATTGAAGACGTCCACTGAGATACGATTTTATTAAACTGAGTTGAGCTATTAAAACTCTAAAACACCAAAATTTTTCATTAAGGTTCAATTCGTACAATGAAGATTCGATTCGTAGGTAGTACGGAAAAAAAATTAAAAGGTCAAAGTTAGAGGTGAGTGTGACGATTATTTCTATGGAGGATTTTATTTTTAACGTATTCCGAAAACAACAAAGTTCTCAGAAATATATATCAATCTGCCCAGCCTTTTCCGAACTACTTTGGAGTCGGCTTCCAGTCTAACCGGATGCAACTGAATACCAGTATTTTACATGGAGCGACTGCCTATCTAACCTCCATAACCCAGTAACTGGGTAATATGATACCCCTTGGTAAGGTAAGGTACCCCTTATCTAGCTAAAAAGGAAAAAAAAAATATGACGTGTAAAAGTGTTGTTAAAACCTACTTACAAAAATAAAATCATTTATCATTTAAGGCTATGAAAAGAATAAAGAAACATTGTTTATTCTGCACAAATACAACGCACATTACAGAAAAACAGATTAAATAATATAAACATACAAGAATGCTAAAAGGCTCGTATTCACTGAATGTAAGTCTTCTGTTCATTGCCTAATGTCAGGGTCCGCCAACTACCGAAGACAATACACATTGTGTAATATAATAGTAATAATGCGTAATATAATCTGTGCTGCGACACCGTCAAATAACAACAAACAGACCATCAAAACTAAACAAAAAAAGTGAAAAACTTGGTAAAAGTGGAAAAACAATTAAACTAATCTTTTAACAAACACAAACAAACGACTGTCAAACTTGGCCGGTAGTAGACCCTTAACATGCTTTCCGAGGCACGGAGGATTTGGTCCTCCTCCTTTTGAAAAGATTTGATTTCAAAATCTCTTTATTGCATACGAGTCATATTGCTTAGGAGTCTCGGTATGTAAAGATGGTCACCCATCCATGGACCAACCCCGGCAAGCGTAGCTTAACCTGATGGATCGACACGTGCGGCTGTTATTACTTTAGCCACGAGCTCCAGAAATATATGTAATCGAAATTAACATGTTTATATCTTTTTCTATATCTTCAAAGTAAAACCCGCAATTTTTGAGTTTTTGCGAATGTCATAGTCATAAGCTTATTAATCCTGACGGGGTAGACTGAATTGCAGTTTGATAATGGAGTTTTGAAATCGGGTCGGAATTTTCTAAGTTAAATTTGTGTTTTTATTTCAGAAGGTAAGTGATTGAATTGGTAGGTAGCCAAGTTACCTCTGCTTTTATACCCTACTAGCTTCTGCCAGCGGCTTCGCCCACTTGGAATTAGTACTTTCGCCACTTTAAATAATAGCCTATGTACTATTCCAGACTATATAGGGTGACTGGTAATTAGTGACCGATACTTAAACACGTGATTGTACTCATGATTATAAACAACTTTCCCAAATAAACTTTTTTTTTAAAATACTTATTCACTTTTATCACAATAACAACAGTTTGACATACGCGCGCGCGCGAGGGCAATTACCGCCGCGATCAGCTGTTAGACGCGGTCTCGTTACTATCATACAGAGCACGGCTCGCAAGCCCGCTCGGCCGGCCACCACGTGCCGTTTTCGGTGTACCTAAGCAGTGTAGGTACCTACATATTTCGGTTGTTGCTAAATTAAAAAATAATATCCAAAGACAGCGTGTCTGACATATACTTTCAAGATACAACGTATGTCCCCATAACTACAAAATATCTAGAAACGCGCGCGCCGTAACATGAAGAGTAGGCACAATCTACCAGTTGATAGTCTGACCTCGGGAAAGGGCAAATGTACTAGTAGTAGCGTCTCACGCTCCCCCACCGCCCGCACCGCTCCCTTTGCCTCAGTGCGTCTATCAGCTGATTGCGGCGGTCACTGCCCCCACGCGCGCCCGAATTTCAAACTGTTGTTATTGTGATAAAAGTGAACACGTATAAAAAAAAAGTTTCTATGGGAAAGTTGTTTGTAATCATGAGTACAATCACGTGTTTAAGTATCGGTCACTAATTACCAGTCACTCTATATAATCTATCTCTGTGCCAAATTTCATACAGATCCGTTTAGACGTTCTGGCGTGATTGAGTTTCAAACATCCATCCACTCAAACTCTTGCATATTTTATAATATTAGTGGGATAGAATTAGATTATTCTATGCCTAGATTCCTAGCTTCCAGTACAACCGGCTAGGCTGGAAACCAACCTGAAAATCTGTATTTTACATAGAGCACTCTGCTCAGGGAGCAGTGGTGGCCCAGTGGTACCTAACGGCCGCGACTTCCAAGTTGTAGGTCGTGAGTTCAAACCTAGGTAGACGCTTTACTTTACGTAAATTATTTCTTCACCACTTCTCTCAAAACGGTGAAGGAAAGACATCGTGAGGAAATCGGCATGTCTTAGAATTAAAAATTCGAAGACATGTGACATTCACAAATCCGCATTAGGCCCGCGTGGTGGATTACGGCCCACACCCTCTCACAGAGAGGAGGCCTGTGCCCCAGCAGTGCGGACATTAAAAAGGCGGATGATGTGCTCTGCTCACTCTACTTTGTCTTTTTTAGGGCTATGGGTCTAAACGGAGCCCTATTGTTGTCATTCACAAATCCGTCTGCCCGTCTCTATGTCTGTCCGTCGTCTGTCACACAGGTTTTAAAATCAAATGGTTGGAGCTACAGTCTTCAAAATTTCACAGTATAAGCATCTAGTTTACCCAAAGCCATACAAACAGTCAAAAATATATTTGGTACGGAACCCTACACGTGCGAGTCAGATACGCACTTGGCCGGTTTTTTTATAGGGTATGCAAAAAACTTCTCCCGCTCTGGGTGGAGCGGGTTTGTGTGTCAGACTCTTACTAACTAAAACGGACCCGTGTTCCTTCCGGTGTCTATGCCAGGGGCTGCGGTGACTCTATTGATCTCTCCCATGACAAATAGTATACACTTGTGTATGAAAGTGAATAAGTGAGTGAATAGGTGTGTTCGTATTTATACGAACGTTAACAGCACACAGCCCGATAAATCGTTATAAATCATTGTTATACTCTTAATATGAGCAAACGAATGCTCATCCGAGGTAGACCGCTGGCAGGGTTACCATGGGTAATGGAGAGAGTAATCGCGGTCCTTGGCACAGGCAACTAAAGAAACAGGAGTGGGTTTAAGTTAGTAAAAGCCTGACACGTTCTCCCGCTCCACCCAGAGCGGGAGAAGTCATTGGATGATTTCCCCAACCTCCAAAAAAAACAGTCCTCCATATATTGTGAGGCAAGTTGAATGAAAGACGAGTCAGGGTAAACTGAATATATTTTAGAGTAAACATGATTAATATAAGTTATGGTGGGCAAGGATAGGATTATCTGCCTAGACTGTTACCTTCCAGTACAACCAGCTGGACTGGAAGCCGACCTGCCCCCCTAGCCATATTACTTATCTATTATCGCTTACGCTAACGCATAGAACAAAATGTATGGCAATGACATTACATGCGTAGATAAGTGTCACGTGACTTATCGCATGTAATGTCATCGCCATACATTTTGTTCTAAGCGTTAGCGTAAACGATAATAGAAAAGTAATATGGCTAGGGGGCCAGATTACCTATACTGTACATGGAGCGAACTCTGCTGTGCTTATAAAGTACATAACGTATCATTATGTCACTCAGAATCAAGCAGAAAATTCAGCGTAACAAAGTAATCAATCACTTATTTTCTGAAAAGCAAAGCCTAGTAACATTAATGTTGTTTCTATAAAAGGCGGGTATTAGAGTGAGATCCCAGAGTCGCTAAACATTATTTATTTTCTGACTAACAAAATTGCGAGCGGGAGGGCGTGTCAGACTTTTACCGACTCAAACCCACCGTTTTTCTTTCAGGTGCCTCTGCCAAGGGCCGTAACTCTCTTTCTAATTTATCCGCGACCCCGGACAGAGGGTCAGCGCATGTGTCGATCATCGGTTTCCAAAATTCTTTTTTTATTCTAAAGAATATACTCCCGAGGTGGTCCCATATAAATTTTATCGAAATTACTTCAGCGCTATGTTATTGGGATTTTTAGTTCTGGGGTAACAACTAAAAAGTGAAAATAAAAAACTTAAAAAAAAAATACAACCGACTTCCAAAAACAAAATACACTAAAAATTAAATAATAACTTTAATTTCGGAAGTCGGTGTCAAATAACGAAGAAATAAAATACAAACAAGTTAATTTTTTTAATTTTTAGTGTATTTTCTTTTTTGGAAGTCGGTTGTTTTTTTTTAACTTAGTTTAGAATACTGTATTTGCTTGCATGCATTTTTTTGCATATTAAAATATTTTGGATTGAGTAGGTAGTGTTAAAGTAACTACTTTGAACGTACGCAAAACTGCTGCGGCCAATATACCAGGTTTCTTTTGCTAAAGTTCCGTAATAAACATTCATTATTCTTAGTTTGTGTGCTGTTTTTTATGTCAGTCTTACAGAATATTGTTTAATAATTATTGAATAACATTTTAACACTTAATCAGTTACTAAAATAGTCTAAGTGCTGGTCGCCACCTTGAGGGAGATTCTATAAACAAGGCCATTATTACTTTTTGACTTTATTCTTATTTATGAATGGAACGAATCATTACACATCTATAGGTGTTTATTCTACCAATAGATGGCGCTGTTTGAAAATATTGAGTGTTCCATTCGCCTCTTTAAAATTTGTATAGTGACACATTTTGAAACAGTAAAACTGTTATGAAGTGCCAAAAATACTTTAAAGTAATTCCTCAATGTGTGAGAAAATATTAGTAATACTTTATGTAAATTCATTCAACTTGCAAGCCGTCGCTGCTAACACCATCTAGCGAGGTGTAGAGGATGGGTCCGAACGAAGAACAAAAGTTGATTGTGCAAGTCGAAAACCCTTAGTTACGGCGGTACCGTTTCATTGTATGGGATGAGACATCTGTACAGTAGTATTATATTATCTGTGATCCTAGTGTTTGAAGAAATACTAGTATGATTTTGTCTGAAACTACAGACAGATTGACACACCATTAGGCGTGGGAAACCCACAGCTGAATACATTATCCAATTCCGAAATAGTTACATCCCACGTAATGGTAATATTGACTACTATTTTCACCCGCGGTTTTGCTCCCTTAATCATTATCACAGAAATTTTTGTTGTTGGAATTGTTGTTGAAAGGGAACCGTGTAACTTGGTATGGTCATGTGAAAAGAAGGGATTAAAAACATGTAACTAAAAGAGTGACGTGTATAAACGTGGATGGATTTTTTTTTTTATTGATGGAGAAGGAGAGGGAGATCAGTCCTGTCAGCCGTCACAGTGATAGTGTGACGGCTGACAGGAATGAATGGAAGAAATGAACGTGTTGTGTCGAGGTCAAAAAAAAAAAGTAACATCGGTTATAAGATCTACAACAAAAGTAACCGAAGTACTTACATAAATAGACCAACTTAAATGGCGATGGATCGGGCATACAATGAGAAGCAGCCAAGAAAAGTGGAGTAAAATTGTCACTGACTGGTACCCCAGAGATGGAAAAAAAGCAGAGGAAGACCAAACAAACGATGGGAGGACGAACTTAAGTTAATAGCGGGGCCCAAATGGAGAAGGGTTACTTTGGTAACCCTTCTCCATTTGGGCCCCGCTATTACGTTTGTGACAGAACACAATGGAAGCTGTTAGAGGAGGCCTTTGCCAACAGGCACACTGAACTAAGAGACATTATATAAAGTAACAATACCACAAAACGAGAACGATTTAGGATAAAGAGGCTATATGGATTTGGATTTGGACTAATTCCACGCAAAGCCACTGACAAATACGCTAAAATTGTCATCTGCGGTTAGTTTTTATATATTTTTGGATATACACTTCCGTGACAATGATCATCATCATCATCTTGCTGCCCATAACTGTGTTCCGAGTTTGAGAGAGACCAAGTTTCACATCCATTAGTGAGGCAAGATAGGATGCAGGTGTTGAACACTTTTCTCTTTATTGTTGTGCTGAGTATAGTTGATTTCATCACCTCCTTAAATGACCTCCTGAAGTGGAATTAGTACCCCATTATAAATAATAGCCTACTAGCGACCCCGCCCGGCTTCGCACGGGGTCCATTTTTTTTTCGATTACTCAAAATTTTCATTCATACAAACCTTGCCTTGACAATTTCGAATACAACAAAAAAAGACTTAGCCAAATAGGTGCAGCCGTTCTGAAGTGATGCGCTTACATACATTCGCCAATTGATTATTATTTATAGATATAGATGTGCTATTGGTGATTCTTATATATATTCAGATCTATCTCTGTGCTTTTTAACTCGATCCGTTCAGCTGTTCTGGCGTGATTGAGTAACAAACATCCAATCATCATTCCAAACTTTTGCATTTATAACATACTAGCACTTCGCCGGTTCGCACCCGCGACTTCGTCCGCGTGGACTTATAACATACTAGCAGTTCGCACTCGCGACTTCGTCCGCGTGGATTTATAACATACTAGCAGTTCGCACTCGCGACTTCGTCCGCGTGGATTTATAACATACTAGCAGTTCGCACTCGCGACTTCGTCCGCGTGGATTTATAACATACTAGCAGTTCGCACTCGCGACTTCGTCCGCGTGGATTTATAACATACTAGCAGTTCGCACTCGCGACTTCGTCCGCGTGGATTTATAACATACTAGCAGTTCGCACTCGCGACTTCGTCCGCGTGGATTTATAACATACTAGCAGTTCGCACTCGCGACTTCGTCTGCGTGGATTTATAACATACTAGCAGTTCGCACCCGCGACTTCGTCTGCGTGGATTTATAACATACTAGCAGTTCGCACCCGCGACTTCGTCCGCGTGGATTTATAACATACTAGCAGTTCGCACTCGCGACTTCGTCCGCGTGGATTTATAACATACTAGCAGTTCGCACTCGCGACTTCGTCTGCGTGGATTTATAACATACTAGCAGTTCGCACCCGCGACTTCGTCTGCGTGGATTTATAACATACTAGCAGTTCGCACCCGCGACTTCGTCTGCGTGGATTTATAACATACTAGCAGTTCGCACTCGCGACTTCGTCCGCGTGGATTTATAACATACTAGCAGTTCGCACCCGCGACTTCGTCTGCGTGGATTTATAACATACTAGCAGTTCGCACCCGCGACTTCGTCTGCGTGGATTTATAACATACTAGCAGTTCGCACCCGCGACTTCGTCTGCGTGGATTTATAACATACTAGCAGTTCGCACCCGCGACTTCGTCTGCGTGGATTTATAACATACTAGCAGTTCGCACCCGCGACTTCGTCTGCGTGGATTTATAACATACTAGCAGTTCGCACCCGCGACTTCGTCTGCGTGGATTTATAACATACTAGCAGTTCGCACCCGCGACTTCGTCTGCGTGGATTTATAACATACTAGCAGTTCGCACCCGCGACTTCGTCTGCGTGGATTTATAACATACTAGCAGTTCGCACCCGCGACTTCGTCTGCGTGGATTTATAACATACTAGCAGTTCGCACCCGCGACTTCGTCTGCGTGGATTTATAACATACTAGCAGTTCGCACTCGCGACTTCGTCTGCGTGGATTTATAACATACTAGCAGTTCGCACCCGCGACTTCGTCTGCGTGGATTTATAACATACTAGCAGTTCGCACTCGCGACTTCGTCCGCGTGGATTTATAACATACTAGCAGTTCGCACCCGCGATTTCGTCCGCGTGGACTTCACAAATTTATAGCCTATGACACTCACAAATAACGTGGCTTTCTATTGGTAAAAGAATTTTCGGTTAAGTAGATCCAGAGATTACCCCCTACAATCTCACAATCTGGCAAACTTTACTTCTTTATAATATTTATGATATAAGTAGAATCTATCCTTATATCGAAAATCATTATGACGTGTTATCCGTTGCTGCTTTTAAAATGGATTTATATAAACACGATAATTATACTTGCATTGATCATTGATTTGTAGAATTAACTGAGGGTAAACAAATAAGACATTATTTACGTAACAATTGATTAATTATGAACGCTTTGTTCGGGTCAGTAAATGAAAGCAAATGAATAAATAGAGATCGTTTTACCCGACTGAGCGACGCAAAGGAGTGTAATGTATTTATTATTAGCTAGTATATGTATGTTTAATAAAATAATAATAATAAAATTCTTTATTTCTCCTCACAATGACAAGCTTATTCTAGGTTTAACATAGTTATTATTATTTGTTTACTTAGCAATGTGAGGAGCTGGTCTGAGTTGGGCATAAAATGCCCGTATTACAAATCACCAGGTCCCCACTCCCCACCCCACGGAAGAACAGATAGTTTTGGTCAAAAAAATTGTAAAACTTCAATCTAAGGAGATTTAAAGATACAAAACTTAAAAAGTTATAATTCTGAGGGTAGAAATAGAAAAAGAATCAAAAAGATAATCAGAGCGCCTGTATCTGTGTGTATGTGTGTGTCTAAGAGAGTGTGTGATGTAAGTATCTGTGTGATGTCACTGTGTAGTGTTGAGTGTCAGGTCTAGTGTGCCGATGTGTACGTGTGAGGATTTGGGCGTAAGTTATAAACTTATATCGTACCAATTTAATTTGAATTTAGTAGACTTTCTGTAAAATTATAATCCAAATTTTGCAACCAGTCCGAGACCAAAGACTTACATTTGGTTTTTGGTAAAGGATAAATCGTTAAGGCCCGATTTAGCTTGTTATATAAATTTAAACCTTGGTAGCAGAAGAACCGATGTGCAAACTTAGTCTTGAATGACGATGCAGAGCAGACCGTGTGCTTGCAACGTTTGTGTCTAATTGTTTCTGGTTTAAAAGTTGTTACGGAATGTTGTTTCATAACCGTTTTTAGGATGAAGAGCTGCCTCACAGTAAGTACCTTCCATTTTGTGTAGACATCAGTTGTTGGGTGATAAAAAGGTAGAAATAAGCTTACTTTCAGGAGTGATCTTTGTGCCCTCTCAACTTTTAAGAAATGAGTTTTACATGTGCCACCCCATGTCGAGATACAGTATTCAAGCTGAGACTGACAGAGAGCATAGTAGACCGATTTTATAACAGATTTTGAAGCAGTATTTCTTAAGGCCTTAAATATTACTGTTAGTCGACGCACTCTCGCAGATAGGAGATTAATATGATCGTGAAATTTAAGATTTCTATCAATAATTACGTCTAAATACTTGGTGGATTCAGTATGTTTTAGGTTGACACTGACAATTTGGATCATTTGCATGTGGGCACGAGTGGGAGACAATACTTAAAGAGGGATCCGGTTTGTCATTGGTTTTAATGGAAAATGTTATGTATGTCGTTTTTTCTACATTTAAGGTAAGTAAATTATTATTTAACCAACTGCTCACTGTGTTCATGCCCATCTGAGCTTTGGCAAAAACTTCATTCCAGGAGTTACCACTGAAAATTAAGGCCGTATCATCCGCAAACGCAACAATTTTCGAATCGGGAACCTCTAGCTGGCATATATCATTTATATAGACTAGGAACAGTGTCGGTCCGAGAATACTGCCCTGGGGAACTCCAAAAAACACTGGGACCTCTGCACTAGTTATTTTATCGATTTTTACACTGTGTTCTATCAGATAAGTAATCTTTAAATAGTTTTAATTGAAGATCCCGTACACCAAGGCTTTCGAGCTTTGTTAACAGGATGGTATTTTTAGTGGGATGGTATTTTTAGTGTACGTAAGTACAGTTATGTTACTATAACAATATTACACCTTAAACTAAGGAGCAATATTTACCCGCCAATCGCTGTCACTTATGAACTGTGGCAAGCATCAATGCGCTTGTAGTGGTGAAGAGCCGCTGTGTTCCGTATGACGCCGCGTACGCAGCGAAGTTCTGGATACTAGTTGCGTCGACTGTTGTTGTCCTGCTCGTGCCGCTTCACTGCTGGAATTGCTATCTCCATCAGCGTACTGCTCGCCTAGTACTTTTGTTAATATTTCTAATTTATATTTAAAATAAAATTTTGACAAGGTGGACACGTTTAAACTCGTTCGAGATCCGGGGGGGAGAGGAGGTTGGTTCCTTTGGCACTCTTAAGACTTAACGCGTGTGCAGATTTTGACGATTCTTACGTCAATCGATTTGTAAATCTTCTGAGTGTCACTAAAGATATGACAGTAATCAAATTTGGCGACGTAAAACTGGTGGATGCCAACCTTTACAGCTTAGCTCATTGCCGCAAGGTTGCCTGCTTGTCAGTCTTCTACAGATTGTACTTCGGAGAGTGTGCCCAGGAAGTCCACGACCTCATCCCACCGGCCCCCTTCTACCAACGCACATCTAGACGAGTGCGTCTAGATGTCCCTACCTTGTTGCTATTACACGAACTCACACTAAGCGTCTCCGAACGTCTTTCATAACGCGCACTGCAAAGGAGTGGAACTCTCTACCTGCGTCTGTATTTCCGAATACATACAACCCTAATCTCTTCAAAGTTAGAGTGAACAGGCTTCTTCTGGGCAAGCTCGCTTCTTCGTCGACTTTGTCTCTGTCACCTCTGACCTTAGACTAGAGTCAAGATTTGAGATTGAGACATTTTGAGACTTGGACTATGAGCGACGTGGTCAATTTGCGAGACAGTCATTCTGATACAAACCCGAGCAATCCCATCTTACAAAAAAAAATCACTATGGTGACATCCAGACGTTATGTTGTGAAAAAAAAAAATAAAGACGACGAACTATGTCAAGTGGGGTATCATTGAAACACGTCTCTGAAAATCATCCTTAGATTTCTCAAATAAGTTTTCATTTGTAATGACTTTTTATGACGATTTGAAGTTGTTTAGCAACCATACTGATTTTTATTTGTTTGTTGTTGTGTGCTTGTGTATCAAAATATAGGGCTCGAGTAGATGATTGCAAAAATATACTTTAAAAGTCAATCTGCCTAGCCTTTTTCCCAACTATATTGCGGTCGGCTTCCAGTCTAACCGGCTGCAGCTGAATACTAGTATTTTACATGGAGCGACTGCCTATCTGACCTTCACAACCCAGTTACTGGGTAATACGATACCCCTTGGTAAGACTGGTTGTCAGACTTTCGTGCTTCTGAAGCTGTCGGGCTTCTGACAACCTGTAACGACTGTCAAAGATCCACGATTGACAGCCGGGACCAACGGCTTAACGTGCTTTCCGAGGCACGGATTAGTCATGGTTAGTGGTGGTTAACCTGTAGAGCCTAGAAACTGACACTTGAAATCCGGTTTGTCGTATGCGGGCGGAGCCTGACGGATGTTTACGTTTGACGAATGGCGAGCTTCGGAGGTTATTTTAACAGAAAGCATTATAAATGACGCGTTTTTTTTTAAATAGAGATAAGCAAATGCTTACGTGGCTCTTACTTGTTGCTTTTTGCTTATCTGCTTATCTGGTTTTAACATAATTCACATTTCACTCGACGCACTCGCGTAAACACGCGTAAGTCGTAAGCAGGGTCGTAACAACTCGCGATCACGTAATAATTTAACGTGTTAAATAAATCAGCTAGGTATGTTATTTTACTAAGGGCTGATTTTTCAATAGTCAGATAACTTTTAACGGAGGAATAAAAATGGCATTTTGACAGTTTTTGTATAGAAATTATGTCAAACCGCAATTTTTATTCCTCAGTTTAAAGTTATCTGACTATTGAAAAATCAGCCCTTAATGTTTTTGTGTTAATAAACAGTGATAGGACACGCATTATTGAATCTATAAATGTGTACCTAAGGATGTTTGATTGAGATTGAGTGAGATATTGTGTTGTTGATGATGATGATGATGATGATGATAATGATGATGATGATGGTGATGGTGATGGTGATGGTGATGGTGATGGTGATGGTGATGGTGATGGTGATGGTGATGGTGATGGTGATGGTGATGGTGATGGTGATGGTAATTGCGATTGCGATTGCGATTGCGATTGCGATTGCGATTGCGATTGCGATTGCGATTGCGATTGCGATTGCGATTGCGATTGCGATTGCGATTGCGATTGCGATTGCGATGGTGATGGTGATGATGATGATGATGATGGTGATGGTGATGGTGATGGTGGTGATGATGATGATGATGGTGATGGTGATGGTGATGGTGATGGTGGTGATGAATGACCTTTTAAATACGCCGTTGCTTAATAACAATTTATTTCGTAATAACACAAAATAACACTTAATCAATTATAGACAGTCCTACGCCTGCAAAGTATGAAGGAAAGTTCATTGTTTATTCATAAACGCGATGTAATAATACTCATAAAAGTATTACTCTCAGTTAACAGTCACCGCGCTAGCTTTTTGGCCGTAACAACAAGTACCTACGCGACACGAATAAAAAAAAGCATGTTAAAATGTCCAGAACCTAGATACTGTTACTAATGGTAGAAACCACTTTCTTTATACGGCAGAAATATTTCTTATTTTTGTATTTCCTTTTAGTATCGATCGAGCACCCGATGTCGCACTGTAAACCAGCCTCGCGCACCTATATCTCTCTGGTAGTCCTAACGTCCGCTCTTTTCAAAAGTGCGACGTTCCCAGGTGCGGGCTCCATGGAGGGTGGGAGCCAGAGAGATGAATTTTACACAACACACAAACATGGACAAAACAAGGCCATTACATGAACACACAACAACCACAGGGGTGGAGTCGGCGAAAGCTGACGAAACTCCTAGGCGAGGTGCTTGCACTTCGTCCGCCCCTGGAAGCCCTGCGGCTAACGCTGCAGGCTCCAGCGCGGGTGCCGGTCTGGCTGTGGCGAAAACCGCAGCTAAGACCAAAGCTAAGTCCCAACCTAAACGGAGGACCCCGGCGCTGCATGGGACCAGTACCGGACCTTCCTCACACGCAAAGGCGTCAGCATCGGCGACGACTAATACCACTGCCGGTGCTCCCCTTCCTACGCACCCTCCTCCCCTTCCCGTGGCTCCTCAAGCCAACTCCCAAGCCGCGGACGTCACCGGTCAAACGGAGACGGTCTGCACCGGGGATGAATTTGACACCGCCTGGCAGGTGATCAAAAGGAAAGGCAAGGGCAAGAATGCATCTCCACAGGCCCACTGCTCGAAGGCAGGCCCTTCAGGCCAGCCAGCTCCAGCAAACCAGGGCAAAAGGAGAGAAAGGCTGACGCGCAAGGAACGGCGTCAAGAACGCAGGAGAGGTGGCAAAAACAAGCCACCCCCCAGTAAGCAGGTTGCAGCCGCGGGTAAGCTCAGCTTCTCGGCAGGTAAGCGATCGGCGGAGGAAGGCACTAGCCGACCAACGCCCGACCAATCGCAGACTGCTGCAGGAGGTAAGTCGCAAACAGCAACAAAAACGCAGCAACCCGCTCGGAGTGGGCAGGTCATGGCCAAGCGAGCTCTCAACGAGACCATAACACCTCGTGGGGAGCACAAGCGGCCGCGGCTTGATCAATCCAAGCGGGACACCAACTTAAGCTACGCCCAAGCTGCTAACGCACACCTGAGCGTCGCAATAACCTGCGACCGCACGGGGGCTATCAGTCAGGCAGTATCGGACCAGGTCCTCGCAGCCATCCACAAGCAGATCATCAGCGAGGCCTGCTCCGCTATGCGGGACACACCCGGACCGACGTTCAACGCCAAGCCGCGGTATGTCGGAGGAGTCCTTAAGCTGTGGTGCGGAAACGACCACACTTTAGCATGGCTGAAGAAGACGGTCTCTGTTTTGGCTCTTTCGGCTAGCACCTCGCTAGTCGTTAAGAGTCAGTCGGAGATCCTGAAGTGGGTGCGTTGTGGCATCGCCATACCTGACGACCACGGAGTGTACGAGGACTCGAGGAACATTGGTCGAGCCCTCTGTTACCAGAACCCCTGGGTCGACGTAAGAAGGTGGGTACTCATACACGCCGACAAGCAGGATACATGCTGGTTCGTGGTGCTGGGTGTCCCTGAAGACCAGATCCCGACACTTATGGACGCCGAGCGCCGGCTATCCATTGGTCTGGGGTCTGTGTACATCAAGTTCCAGGGTCCCAAGGGTAGGTTTATAGACGTCCCCCGTAATTGGGATCGGGCCACGAACCAGATAGTGGAAGCAGGGGAGACCACTCCCCCTACAAACAACCCGGAGACAACGGTGGCCGACCCCGCTGCAGTGGTGGAGTCGGCTGCCCCTGACGCCGCTGTGGGTGCCGTCCCTCTGTCGGGCGGGGAGCTCGACGACTGTGTGTTGTCCCCGGCTTCCAGCCCGGGAGAGGATGGCTTCGACGAGGGCGACCTGTTTGCCGGGCTGCGACTGGAGGGTGACGAGGAGGATCCTGCCTGCGATGGCGTCCCCTTCGTTGGCCAGTAAAGTTGTGCAGGCAAACCTCCACCACAGTCAGACCGCGACGGCTCAACTGCGCAAGTGGCTGGAGGTGCAACATACGGCCATTGCCCTGATCCAGGAGCCGTGGATTAGGGGTGGTCAAATACGAGGACTCTCCAATCTTGGTGGTAAGCTCCTTGTTACTATGGACCACGATCACCCTAGATCGTGTATCTATGTCACAGGTAACCTTAAAGCACAGCTCTTAAATGATTTGTGTTGCAGAGATGTCTCTGCAGCAAGGCTGACGATGCAGCGCGGTGAGGAAGAGATGGTTATTGTCTTCGCCTCAGTGTATATGCCTGAGGCGGAGGAACCGCCCCCTCACGACCTGGTCCGCCTCGTTACTCACTGCGAGAGCAGCGGAGTTGAGGTGATGATAGGGGCTGACGCAAACGCACATCACCCTTTGTGGGGTATGGACTCGCAAAATGCAAGAGGTAAGGCGCTAGTGGATTACTTGTTCACAACCAACTTATCCCTATTAAACACAGGCTCCGAACCGACATTCGTAACCAGACGCAGCCGTACAATCATAGACCTTACTCTGGCAACAGAAGGCGCAGCGGGACTCGCAACTGGGTGGCAGGTTTCCAAGGAGGCCTCCTGCTCAGATCATAGGTGGATCCGCTTTGACGTACAGGTCAGTGTACCGCCTAAACCACCGCGGCGTAATCCGCGCAACACGGACAGAACCGTATACAAACGCAGCCTAAGCTCCAAGCTGGAAGCACCATGCGATTCGACGAGTCTTGAGGATACGACGCGAATCGACGCACACGTAGGCAAGCTCACCGAGTCACTGATAAGCAGCTACCATACTGCCTGCCCAGAAACTACCCCGCGCGTTACACCGGGTAAACAACCCTGGTGGGGCGCGGATCTGGAACGCAAACGCGGTAAGGTAAGAAAGGCTCTAAACAGAGCCATGAACACATGCGCGGAGGTGGACTGGGATGCATATTATGCGGCCAAATCCAGCTACAAAAAATGCATCAGGACCAGGCGTACTGCGGGATGGCGGAAATTCTGTGGCAGCATTGAGTCCTGTCAACAAGCAAACAGGGTAAGGAAAATACTGGCGCAACAGGGTACTCCTGGGCCCGCCACACTCCGTAAACCTGACAACACGCTCACCACGTCGCCTGAAGAAACGACACGCCTCCTAGTTGAAACTCACTTCCCAGGGAGCGTCTTCGCACAGGTAACCGACTGGCAAGACAATACACAAACACCATCGGATGACGATTGGCTGTACGCACATAGGATGATTTCACTGGAAAAAATCCAATGGGCCATCCAAAGCTTCCAACCTTTTAAAGCACCTGGGCCCGATGGGGTGTTTCCTGCCCTACTGCAGTGGGGTGGGGTCCCATTGGCAGCAAGGCTGGTGCCTATAATGAGAGCGTGCCTGGCCTGGAGATACGTTCCAAAGGTATGGAGGGAAGTGAAAGTAATATTCATTCCTAAACCAGGTAAGAGTGATTATACAAACGCCAAATCCTACCGACCCATAAGTCTGACCTCCTTCTTGTTGAAGACGATGGAAAGACTATGCGAAAGGGAGATGCGAGATGGCGCCTTGAAAGCAGTACCACTACACGGTAACCAACATGCATACAGCTCGGGTAAGTCAACAGAGTCTGCTCTTCACATGGTGGTAAGCCAGATAGAAGAAGCGATTCACCAGAAAGGTACCTGCCTGGGCACGTTCATAGACATCGAAGGAGCCTTCGACAAGACAAACTTCTCCAGCATTGGTGCCGCCCTCACAAGGCATGGTGTGGAACAGGTATTAATTGACTGGATTACCAACATGCTAAGCAAACGAGTTATTCGCCTTGAGGAAGAACAACAGCTGGCCCTGATAGCCCGGGGCTGCCCACAAGGTGGTGTTATCTCACCCCTCTTATGGAATCTGGTAATCAATGACCTGATTACCAAGCTCAACGCGAACCGTTACTACACAATAGGTTATGCAGACGACCTCGCAATCCTCGTACCTGGGAAGGTGACTGGAACGATCTGCAACCTCACTCAACAAGCGCTACGCATCGTAGAACGATGGTGCAGGGAGTATGATTTATCAGTAAACCCCATCAAAACTGAGTTAGTCATGTTCACCCAAAAACGAGCGCTGGGCCGCTTTAGCCTGCCTAAGCTATTCAATACAGAACTCCAGTTATCTAACGAAGTCAAATACCTAGGGGTCACTTTAGACAGTAAGTTAAACTGGAGTGTTCATCTAGACAATAAACTAAGCAGGGCCTGCATCACCTTTTGTCAATGTAGGAAAATGATAGGTAAGAGGTGGGGCCTATCTCCCAAAATTATACTCTGGCTGTATAGCGCAGTAATTCGGCCCATGATCACCTATGGTGCCGTGGTGTGGTGGACCCGCACCAAGCTAGTCACAGCCGTAAACAAACTACAAAACATGCAAAGGCTGGCCTGCATGGCAACCACAGGCTGCATGAGGACCACTCCAACGGCAGCGCTTGAAGCCATGCTGGGCCTCCCGCCACTTCATCTGTTTATTCAGCAGGAAGCGACGATGGCCGCGGTACGCCTTAAAACACTGGATCTCTGGGGTAAGAGAGAAACTCAACACACCGCTCTGCTCATGGGACTAAACAACGACTTCCCAATAACTAGAGCAATCAACGACCGGATACCCAAACAATTTGTCTTTGACAAAAAATACAAAATCCAACTGCATGAGGACCACCGCTGTGAGGGGCTATGCCCCGCAGAACTGCGGATCTTCACTGATGGATCCAAAACAGGTAATGGCACGGGCGCGGGGATCTTCTCGGAGGACCTCAACATCCATATAGCCACACCACTGGGGGTCCATAATACAGTCTTCCAAGCAGAGTGCTTGGGAATTTCCCTGGCAGCCTCAGCCATCCTAGCTAGGGATGTTAAGGACCACTCGGTACGTATACTTTCGGACAGCATGGCAGTCCTGCAAGCGCTAAACAGCCAAACAGTTAACTCTGGGCTGATATACGAGTGTCACCAACGCCTAAATCAGGTAGGTAAACACAACAAAGTAACCATTCAATGGATTAAAGGACACAGCGATTCCCGTGGCAACGATGCAGCGGACGAACTCGCCAGAAGGGGGTCGAGCATGGCAGCGATAGGACCTGAACCCATTGTGCCTCTCCCCTTTGGATTCTTACGCAATCTGGTAAGGAAACGCACCAGAGATCAACACAACAAGCTATGGGCTGATCATAGGGAGTGTAGGCAGGCCAAGGAGGCGCTCCCCTCCATCAATGACCGCTTCACAAAGCAAGCCCTACGACTGACCAAACTTCAGTTGCGGAAAGTCACGGCCGTTACAACTGGCCATGGGTCTTTTAATAAGCATCTCTCTGTCATAGGAGTCACAGACAGTCCACTCTGCAGAGCCTGCATGGAGGAGGACGAGACAGCGGCTCATCTGCTGCTAAGCTGCCCAGTAGTCGCTGCATACAGGGCAAAACACTTCGGACATCCAGGTAACCTAAGCGAGATGGTCAGTAACACCAGGGTGCTGCTGGCCTTCCTCGAGGAGCTGGGGTGGATCGAATGACAATGCAGTCCCACCTGTACGCAAAATACGCGCCTTGGGTGTGGAGTTGCGGAAACCAGCCCGACATACATACATACATACATACATTTCCTTTTAGTAACTTTAAAGCATTTACCAAAGTCTGCTTAAATTTTTTAACACAAAGCATTTAACAAGTGATTGCCAAAAAGCAACTTTGAACACCACTAGTCACGGTATGTAAAGGTCACCCATCCATGGACGGGTTGGTCCATCTGCAGTAGCAAGCATAGCTTAACCTGATAGATCGACCTGTGCAGCTGTTATTACTTTAGCCACGAGGTTCTTCACTTGCTTCAAAAGTAAAGTAAGAAATCAAAAATCAAAAATTTTGTTAAAATCCGACTACTACTAAAAAGTAATAAATTCCAAACAAGTCACTTTCCACATGCAGTCGGGGCATCAAATGCAAAAAAAAAACGGTGTGTGTGTGTAATGTGTATGGGTGCGTGTGTGCATGTGTGTGTGAGTGTGTGTGTGTGTGTGTGGTGTGTGTGTGTTTGTTGAAAAATAAATGTTTTATCTATCATCTAAATCTGTGATTAAATTAAAATCAATGCCACCAACATCAGACAGTTTGAAAAATGACTTGTTTGCATATGTCGCCTACTTGGCACTTGCCCGGATTTGAACCTAGAACGTAACCAACACAAAAACGCTTCGCCTATTCTCATCTTAGTTATTCTGATAGCACTTTAACCGCGGCTTCGCTCCCGTGACCTATCACGCGGGACTTGTAATTTTTCCCGGGATAAAAATGAACCTATGTTACTTTCTGATGATTTAGCTTTCTATTGGTGACAAAATGGTTAAAATCGGTCCAGTAGGTTCGGAGATAATTCGTTACATACAAAAATACATATCTTTCTTCTTTATAATGTATAGAAAGAAGTATAGATTGACAATGATTGATAACCTCTTGAAAGACCGTGAACTTGAACGGGATGATGTGTAGTTTGAAAGCGTATTTATCAATAGTCGTACATTTCTTGCGGTTTCTTTGCTTGCGGTTCCAAATGATTTTGCATAACCGTCACCAGCTCCTTTAAAGTCTTGCTCGCCGGCCGGGCTGGCGTACACAAATTAACCATTAACTCGTTAGCTTCACTTCCTATAACTGTAATCAACGTAGCCACTTTTATTGCCTCTTTGATATCGTTCGCTATAAAATATTGTTCCAACCGTTCTACGTATGACTTCCAACTGTCCATGGTGACGTCAAACGGCCCGATCTTGCCCACTGACATTTTTTTTTTACACTATTTACACGCGAAATGTAACTGGACTACGGGAATCGATGCACCACCTCGTCGCCAATGAAGAGTCCAAGCCTAATCCAGGTGATCTAGGATACTTGGGAAATATCTAGCAGGAGCACAATTAAACACGTCCGTACAGTACAAAGTATTTATTGCAGGAGAACATGGGGGTAGGGTGGTATGAACGTCTTACAATTAAATATGTGCACCTACCGCCTTATACACAAACATCACATCTGGGAAGGGTGCTATTGTACTTATTTCAAGAGTTCTCTACCTACGCAACTTCAGATCATTTTCTGTCCAATTGTACATTTTCTAAGAAGGATGCGGCCTATGGCTTTTTTCCGGGTAAGTAAGGTATGAAGCCGGGCATAAGTTTTCAAGAATCAGAGTCACACTTCAACAGCTTAAAGGATTTAGATTCAAAGAACACATGATGGGATAATTAGAGTGCCGTACCCGAAGGGTAACCAACGACCCGGGCCTGCGGACGGCGAGCAGTGGGTAACTCGCCGCCCGATCAGCACCAGGCCCGAGAGTCGACGGCGCGTAGTGTTCCACGCGCGCCTCAAAGAGTTGTCAGCAAAGGACGGGGCCTGCCACGGCCAATGCCTGCCCGGGGGTTAAGGATAAATTCGAAAGAGTTACCTCGCCCCTGGGCACGTAGGGTAGGGAGGAACAGGGGTGGGTTTTAGTCAGTAAGAGTCTGACACGCCCTTCCGCTCCACCCTAGAGCGGAATAAGTCATAAGATGATTTCCCACCCCCCAAAAAAAAAAAAAAAAAAAATTAACCAACGGGACTCTCCATGACTCCGCTGTCCGTCCGTCCACCCGTTCATCCGTCCGTCCGTCTGTCTGTCTGCAGGCTGTTTCTTAAAGTGAGTATAGACTAGAGCATTTGCTAGATCATTACAATAAATATAATCATAATAGATGATTAATTATAATAATAGGTTGATTTATTATAATAGATTGTGTAACATGTGATATGTATGTATGTATTATTATGTATTGTATTTTATAAATATTTATGGAAAATTTTGATGTTCAGTTTACTAATTAGCAGTACACAGACTACCCCCTTTTTTGAATTTAGATTTTTTAGTCCATTCAAAGGTTGTCTGGTAAATATCGCTGTCAGCGATAAGACCGCCATTGTACCCATAGATTTAAGTTCATTTATACAAGTTTATTAACTGTTTTGGTGTACAATAAAGTATTATTCTATTCTATTCGATTCTTATGAACCGTAATAGGTAGACAGTTGAAATTTTCACAGAATGTGTATTTCTAACATATAAATTTAAAATTAAAGGGGGCTGCTCTCCTATTAGAAACGTGTTTTTTTTTTTTGCTTTTATTGCTCCATCTAAATAATAGCAACAAAGAGACGCGTATAATCTTGTACGATGGTACGGAACCCTTCATGCGCGAGTCCAACTCGCACTTGGCTGAGTTTTTTTTTATCCAAATAAGTCCTCGTGGTATTATTTTCTTCATTTATTATTTTTTTTATTTATTTTTTTTTTTTTTTTTTTTTTATTTTTTTTTTTTTTTTTTTTAATTTTTATTTTTTTTTTTATAGCGAATGCTGTGTTATTTTGATCCGAATATGAATACGAGTAAAAATAATGATTTGTTTGTTTGATAGAGTTGTGATAGAGGAGGAATTTATTTAACGATGATGGTATGTGTTGTGGTGGGCCTAGAAAGAGAAAGGTTTGCCTGGGAAGTATGTAGAGTTGATTCGTGCTATGTACAGTAAATCTAGATTTGTGTGCTAGTAGGCACGGGGTCTCATCACGAACAAAAAAAATTTAGTTCAAATAAATCTCAATAGATGGCGTAATATGCATCGATTTCTTATAGAAGTTTAAGTAATATTAATAATTTGAAAATAAATATGGTAAAAACTGTACTGTCTTATTCAATAAACTACCCTAAGTATAAACTTGTGAAATAATTGGCTTGTAATTCAAATTTAGAGATTATTGGAACGAATCCTTAGACATCTATATTTCTTGTACCAATAGATGGCGCTGTTTGAAGTTTTAGAGTTTATTCATTCGCCTCTTTAAAATTTAATAGTGACACATTTTGATACAGTAAAACTGATAAGAAGTGCCAAAAATACTATAAAATAATTCCTCAATGTGTGAGAAAATATAGGTAAGACTTTAAGTACATTCATTCAGCTTGCAAGCCGTCACTGCTAACACCATCTAGCGAGGTTTAGAGGACGGGCCCGAACGAAGATCAAAGTTACTTGTGCTTGACGAAAACCCGTAGTTACGGCGGTACCGTTTCTTTGTATGGGATGAGGCATCTGTACGCTAGTATTATATAATCTGTGACGTAGGTACCGGACGTAGGTACTAGTACCTACCTACGTCCGGTCGGCCGCTGGCAACACCGACGAGTTCAGTGTGGCTGTAGGCTTGCATCAAGGATCGGCTTTAAGTCCTTACCTCTTCCTGTCAATTATGGACGCTCTTACGTCGGAAATGCAGGAGGAGGTACCCTGGTGCATGCTGTTTGCCGACGACATTGTTCTGGTCGGTGAAGATGGACCTGAGATCCAGAGCAGATTGGAGAAATGGCAACAGAAGCTGGAAGAAGTTGGATCAAAAATCAGCAAAACCAAAACTGAATACATGTTCTGCGATTTCGGCGGTCTCCCCAGTTCTGAAGCTTTTTTTTTTCTTTGCTAGATGGCGCGCTGCTCCCAGTCTGCACCGATTTTCGGTATCTTGGCTCACTCGTGTAAAGCGATGGCGAAATAGATCGGACTGTTAAGGACAGAATTAACACCGGATGGATGAAATGGCGGTAGGTCACCGGGACTATCTGCGACAACAAATATATTAGGATAAGAGCAGGAGAATGATATTTCGATGCTCGGGCAATTAACAATCGACAACCTTTCGTATAAACAACAAAATTCTCTCTTTTAAAACCAACACCTGACCGTACTTTGTAAGAATCAGGCTTAAAACATTTTTTATTCATGAACCACCATCAAACCCACATAACACCGTAGGTATTCAGCCAATCACAATGTTTCACTCATGGCGCCTAAAACCACACTTTACGACATTATTTGGTATGCAGCATTTTAACGGTTCCCATCAATCTACCGGCCTATGACGTCATAACACGGCCGACGTGTTTGCGTTTTGATGGCGTTTCTTTTACATTTTATTAAATCATAATATCACGGTTTGAAAAATGGGGACATGAGTGATACTTACTCTTTATGAAGCGGATGAGATATTGTTTTTGGTAGCTTCCTGAAATATGGGTCAGGCTAATATGCTTTCTGTGGGTGATGGAATTATGGCAAAAGTGACGGCAGATCAGCATAAATATATAGAGCAGTGGTGGCACAGTGGTAAAAGGCCACGAGTCCACGACTTACAAATTTTAACTCGTGAGATTAAACCCAGGCTGGCTTTGTGTAAATTATTTCAACACCACTGCTCTCAAAACGGTGAAGTAAAACATCGTGAGGAAACCGGCATGTCCTAGAACCAAAAATTCAAAGACATGTGACATCTACCAACCCGCATTGGGCCCGCGAGGATGGATTACGGCCCACACCCTCTCACAGAGAGGAGGGCTGTGCCCCAGCAGTGGGGACATTAAAAGGCTGATGATGACGGTGATGATGACAGCAGATCTCTGTGATAATAGGCTATTGTGATAAGTAATTCTTAACACGGTTTTATTAGTTTCTCCCGTAACTAGCTGTGTAAAAAATTTAACAAGTAGAATCTGACCCACTTCCCAGTTTTTGATTGAGCGGAAATGTTGTATACATGTTTATTTAGTTTGGATGATCATGTATGGTTAGCTAAGTGACGTCACTATAAATCCAATATGGCGGATTCCCCAAGATGGCAGACTAGTTATCTTGTATGCATTCCATTATGTGGGTATCAAATGAAAGAGTTTGCATGTAACAAAAACCCTGTCTGATCCAATAAAGGTGTATTCCTGGTTTAACATACGTACTAGAAAAATATAAAAAAAAAAAATATTAACATAAAAACCAAAAGTTAAGTTTTTGTTTTTATAGAATATGCAAAACTTAACACTAAATATGGCAAATTTTCATAAGTTGACAACACTCCACACCCTTTTTTTTTGCCCAACTGATGAAAACTGATGTTACTAGGCTTTGCTTTTCAGAAAATAAGTGATTGATTACTTTCATAAGCTAAAATTTTCTGCATTCTGAGTGACATAATTTTATGGTTGTACTGGAAGCTAGGAGTCTAGGCAGATAATCCTATCCTTGCCCACCATAACGTTTATTAATCATGTTTATTCAAAAATATATTCAGTTTACCTCAACTCGTCTTTCATTCAACTTGCCTCACAATACATGGAGAACCGTTTTTTATTTTTTGGAGGTTGGGAAATCATCTAATGACTTCTCCCGCTCTGGGTGGAGCGGGAGGGCGTGTCAGACTCTTACTGACTAAAACCCACCCCTGTTCCTTCCCTGCCTGAGTGCCCAGGGGTGCGGTAACTCATTTTCAGAATTTAACCTGCACTACCCGCGCTATAGGCACTCTTTAACAAAAGATCAAAAAGACCGTCTCGCTCAGGCGGCATCTTTGACATAAAACTGTAGGTGAACTCTGTCGAGCCCTCAGCCTTTGATAGGTTTTTCTTTTTTTAATTAATTATTTTCTTTGGGGAATTATAATAATCTCGTATCCGTTAAATGATTAAATATATATGTACGCAGTACGATACCAAATACTACCCTTCAGGACCGGACAGGGTTTTTGTTACATGTTGTAGATTCTTCTGCGTACTAGACTAATTTAGGGATTGGCCACCGTGAACGAAGTTCGTTCGGTCGGTTAAGCACATCATTTTCTCATTTGACTCCTAAACAAAACCCATTCTCTTTCATTCTACTAAACAAAACGCAAACACCGTAGAATACCCCGCATCCTTTATTTACAAAAGAACTTTGAAAAACATCAATTATTTCGATACTGCAGTTCGGGACGTAGCCTCTGCTACAAAATAGAGGAAACAGAAGGTCCGCTTCTTACAACGACTGAAAACGAACCTACACACACACACACACAGGCACATTTCAGGCTTGGCGTGGGCCGGTATTTTTATCACATATACCTACTGTAAGAATCTAATGTAACAGCCCAGAATTAAGTACACATTCATCATAATCATCAGCCTCTTAATGTCCCCACTGCTGGGGCACAGACCTTCTCTCTGTGAGAGGGTGTGGGCCGTAATCTACCACGCGGGCCCAATGCAGGTTGGTGAATGTCACATGTCTTCAAATTTTTGATTCTAGGACATGCCGGTTTCCTCATGTTGTTTTCCTTCACCATTTTGAGAGCAGTGGTGATGAAAATAATTTACACAAAATAAAGCGCCTGCCTGGGTTTGAACTCACGACCTACAACTTGTAAGTTAGCCTAGCCTTTTCCCAACTATCTTGGGGTCGGCTTCCAGTCTAACCGGATGCAGCTGGCATGGAGCGACTGCCTATCTGACCTCCACAACCCAGTTACTGGGTAATACGATACCCCTTGGTAAGACTGGTTGTTAGAGTTTCGGGCTTCTGACGACCCGTAACGACTGTCAAAGATCCACGATTGACAGCCGGGAACAACGGCTTAACGTGCTTTCCGAGGCACCCGGCAAGCGTAACTTAACCTGATGGATCAACCCGTGAGGCTGTTATTACTTTAGCCACGAGCTCCTCATCACTGCTCTCAAGTGCCCATTAATATTAGTGTTTTCAATTGTGTTTTTCTGTGCGGAGCACAAAATTAACTTTTTTCTTGCTTTTCTTTTAATCCGTGATGCTTGGCAACTGGGCTGCCCCAGTAAATATAAATGTCTATTTGTTGGTCTAGTTTTGTGCTGTCTCCTGTTTGATAAGGATTGAAGTAGAAAATATTTTGTTCTTACTCCTCCGTTGCTGTTTTCTAACCAATTTCCTTGTGAGATCCAGATCAGAATCGCTCGCCATTTCTGTGGGTCACCACTGCTGGTTCATGCTCTTGTTACAGGCGTTGTCGTGGCTGAGAATAGTGGGGCGGGCTTGACCCAAGTACATGATACATTCAAGGCTTCGTAAGACAAAAAACCGGCCTCGTGCGTGTTGGTCGTCGCATATTTAGGGTTCCGTAACAAACAAAGAAAAAATCAGATTTTTCAATACATAGGTATTTGTTTGTAATATATATGAAACAGTAGACATTATCACCAAATTTCACGTTCATAGGTCAATGGAAAGTTAAAAAATACTTCGGAACAAAATTTTGTGACAGACGCGGACAGACAGACAGACGGATAGACAGACAGACAAACAGACGGACGCGTGAGTCACAGCAATAGGGCTCCGTTTGGACCCTTCAGGAAGTATCGTTAATACAAATACATTTTTGATTCATACTTATTATGATAATTAAATAATTTTACTACCTATTTTCGCTATAAAATTGTACGGAGCCAACCTTTTGTACATACCTGTATTGTAGTTTGGGACATATACCCCGTTCCAAAAGAGAAGAGAGACTAAACCGATTTGTGGCTGTGTTGTGACCACGCGGACCCAGTACGGCGGACAAAAGGTAAACATTATTAGGAATTAAATAAATAATTTGGGCGCGGAAGGACTTTTAATTTCGTTTGGGTTTACCCTACTGCGCGACGCTAGGGTGGGTAATGTGTTTACTTATAGATTTGGTAGATATTGGAAACTGTTAGCGGTCGTGTGTAAATGACAAGTTGGTTAAATATTGCTGTTTACTACTTTGTCGAATGGTTTAATATATTTAATTGGTAAGCAATATATAGGGTGACTGGTTTTTAATTAGTGACCAATACTTAAACACGTGATTGTACTCATGATAACAAACAACTTTCCCAAAAAAAGATTTTATTTATATTTTTATCACAATAACACAACAGCCGTATGAAACTCGGGCGCGCGTGGCCGTGACCTATCAGCTGTTAGCCGCGTGCGCCGTCCTGTCTCACTATATGTTTCTTTGGGAAAGTTGTTTGTTATCATGAGTACAATCACGTGTTTAATTATCGGTCACTAATTACCAGTCACCCTATATTATTCGTGCTTATAGAGGGTTACTCAGCCTGTGAGAGTAAGGCCCCGGGTACGAATTCAGCGGCCGGCAGCGGCGGCGGTGCGGGAGCGGCGCGTTCCAATGCATCAATTTATATGGAACTGGTCACGAAAGCAGCGGCGCAGCGGCGGCGCGAAGAGCGGCGTACGAGCGATGCGCGCCAGTCTAGCGGTGCCCGCGCGTCTGCATTGACGTAATGCTGTGTATTTTATTTTTTGGCTTTTCAACGACCGATGTTTCAAAATACCCGCCCACGTGGTGGATCAAATTATTTAAATAATTCTTGTTCGCGAACAAAGACACTAATTTCTCATAACACAACACTACGCCGCTCTAGCGCCACGCTCTGCTACCCGCGCCGCCGCTTCGCCGGCCGCTGACTAAGTGCCCGCGGCCTAAAGGAACAGTTGCACGCACTCTTCTGCACTATAAGATCTCCTACTACCTTCAGTACTGTCTTTCCTTTTTCTGTTTAACATCCATCCAAAGGTTGTCTTGAAAAGATCGCTTTTAGCGATAAGGTCGCCCATTGTGTCACCCTATGTAATGTTTTCTTCATTTATATGTTCTGTAATCTAAATGGTGTACATAATAAAGAGAATTATATTCTAGAGTATTCTATTCTTCTTTGAGATTGACCGCCGTGGTCGAAGTTCGGTCGGGAGGGTTATTTTTTTCGGTAGCTAACTTATTTTGACACAGAATATAGAAAAAATATTCAAAAGTTCCACTAAAAAAGCAACCAGGTGCGTGTCAGGCTTCGCACATTTAAGGTTCCGTAACAAATGAGGGAATTATCAAAGAAAAATCTCATTAATCAATTTATTGGTATTTGTTAGTAAACTATACGCTATAATAAATATAATCACCAAATTTCAGGTTCATAGGTCAACGGGAAGTTAAAAAAATCTTCGGCACAAAATTTTGTGACAGACGATGGACAGGCAGATGGACATATGGACAGACGGACACGTGAGTGACAGAAATAGGGTTCTGTTTGGACCCTTCGGGTACGGAACCCTAAAAATAATTAATTACCTAAACATTTGTAAATTATATTTTCATTAAAATACTTATTAATTTAGTGGTAGACCAAATTGTTAGCAATATACACTTTAGTTCACAATTATTTTCTCAAATATTTTAGTATTATGTTAGCAAAGAGCTTGATAGCGACCTAATTAGTGGTTAATATTTATTTTATAAAGCTTAGGGGTGTGTTTGACCTAAAAATTTAGTTATTTTAGTAGAAATACGGGGTGTTACTTTGAGCTTAGCAAATTTATAGGAGGAAATTGCTTATTTTGTCTAGAACATTGTAAACGAAATATTATCTTTTTTTGTTAATAAAATAACTAACAATTTTTTATGAGAAGGCAACTTCTGATATGTAAGATTTTCTTTAGTACCCGTACGGCAAAACGACAATGACGCGATGACACCATTTCATGGAATTTTTTATAATTATCTGTAGAACAATTTAAGAAAAAAAATCTATGTTAACGCTAATCGCATCTTTGGCGTCGCACCTTATTTTGAGGGTTCAGTACTTATCTACTACTAGATTATGAGATAGAGCCCAAAAAACCTGCCTATACCTACATATTAGAGACATGTATATTGGTTTCTAAGCATCAAGAACTTTATACAAGACGCGAAGAAATACAATCAAGATTAAACATTCCAACTTCTCGGCTAAAAATTCATTCTACAAGTTCCTACGTAATGCCCATCCAAATATAAATAACAGTGTGAGTGTGTGTGTGTGTGTGTTATGCTAAGTTTTTTCAAAGGCCTCCTCTCTTCTTCTGTTTTGTTGTGCCCGGCAGGGTCCGTAATAATCATATAAAACTATAACCTACCACCTAAGTACACATTGTGGAATGCAAGTAAACAATTGAGTATTGAGATAAAATGCGAGGCTAATTAATGAACCTACATTTGAATGCTGAAATTCCACATGCCTATGTTCTTCTAAGACACGTCCTGTACATTGTTTTCATTATCTAAACGTTAGAAATAAAATCCAATCATTACTTTAAGAATTACTTTTTGATTTTGTGAGCTTTCAGAAAATCTTAGAGAAAACAAAGAAGGCCAACTTTTCGACCTTTTATTAAACCTGAAATGTTTTCTTTGTGTAGAATATAACAGGTTCTAACAGTTAGGCTCCTTTGTCTTGGTAACAAAAAGGCCTGTAACGAAGGAAGTTGGTTTCAGAACAGTTTTGATGGTAGTACTGGCACAAATATAAGGTTGGCTAAGCTAATCTAACTAGACCCTGAAATCGCCAAAAAAAGTTGGGCGTCACGGGACGCCCGGCAGATGTAAAACATATATTGTAGCATTAGAATTTAAAATTGTTCTTAGTTGTTGTTGTAGTTGTGGTTGGTGTTGTGGTATTGTTGTTGTTGGTTGTGGTTGGTTGTGTTTGGTTGTTGTTATTGTTGTTGTAGTTGTGTTACTTTTTTTAAAGTTATACTTCTTTTGGCGCGTTAGGGAAAAATGATGAGAGTAAATTTTTACGATGCGCGCGCACACCGTCACAATAAACCAATACCTTGAAGTTACCTATAGTCTGTGGTTCATAAAGAATGATTGTTTTCCTGTTGTAAACTTTGTGACAGTTTGGTTTTTTATCTTGTTATGCCGAAGAAGTATAACTTCTTACGTGCGTACATAAGTACACACACACTTTTTTTTTCGCATAGGTGTTTCAAGGGAAAAGGGAGTAGAGAGCGGTGGCGTAGTAGCAGCGTTTCACGATAGCGTCATGCCGTTTTCCATCACAGCATTCGAGTCGAGTTTCACATCAGAAACAGCTGTTCAGTACATTATGTCAAGTTATACAAACATCAATGCATCAATCAGTTGATTCTGTTTTAGCGATTTCCAGCTTGTTCCCATGGTAAAAGTTGTCCATAGTGTTGAGTATTGCCTGTATTTTCAATATTGTTGTATTGTGTCTAAAACTTGAGGAGCTCGTGGCTAAAGTAACAACAGCCGCACGGGTTGATCCGTCAGGTTAAGCTACGCTTGCCGGGGTTCGTCCATGGATGGGTGACCATTTTTATTTTCTTTATATTCATTTAAACTGAATATGTCATGTAGAAACTGTTTGTAAAAAACTATACCAGTACTCATATGCGCTCTACAATCTTGCAAAAATAGTGAATGCTGTTGTTCTAATTTCTTACAAGGCCTATGTCACATCTGCATTACGTTTTGGAATAATATATTGTAGAAATACCACTGACAAAGAAATTGCGTTTAAGGCCCAAAAATGTGTGCGTGCTGTGTTTAAACTGAAAACAACTGAAAGCTGTATTCCATATTTCAACAATTTTAAACTCTTAACATTGCCCTGTATGTACCATTTTTGAGACGGCAGTATTAGTCAAATCCAACTTCCAGTTTGAAACATTGAAATCTAAAAGACACAACAGAGAGATATACGCTGAACTACATGGTACTGCTCTCTACACAAAAGGATTTCTATGAATGGCACCTAGGATCTATAATAAGATCCCTAGAAGAATTCAACAACATACACGATTTTAAAAAGGTTTTACTGAATATTTTACATGAAAAAATAATACGGTGAGCGAATACATAATGGACACATTTTTACTATAAATTATTATTTATTGATTTGACTAGAATAATTTAATTATGTGTGTTGGAGCATGTTTAACCACGACAATATTTGTATGCCGCTGACGGCTCGATATAGCGTTATTTAATTATTACAACATCTGTACCTAACCTACCTATGTTCAACAAATAAAATATTTGTATTTGTATCTTTACATACCGAGACTCCTTCGTGCCTCGGAAAGCACGTTAAGCCGTTGGTCTCGACTGTCAATCGTGGATCTTTGACAGTCGTTACGGGTCGTCAGAAGCCCGAAAGTCTGAGAACCAGTCTTACCAAGGGGTATTGTATTACCAGTAACTGGGTTGTGGAGGTTAGATAGGCAGTCGATCCATGTATAATACTGGTGTAGCTGAACACCAGTATTATACATGGATCGACTGCATCCGGTTAGACTGGAAGCGGACCCCAAGATGATTGGGAAAAGGCTAGGCAGATTGATTTGTATATAAACCTTATATATATCCAGTTCCACTTCAGTTAATAATGTTACCACACAAAACAAGCAATTTATAAACCAACAATTTGTACAGGAAGCAAGCTACAGCATCCGAAATGATTAAATTGTGCTCACAAAAAATATTTGCACTAAACATTTTACGATGCACTCTCGGCGTATAAAACGTAACGTCCCTCAAATATTGAATATTATGGTGTCCATAGCGCACTGCAGCGACTAGAGACGGCAACCAACCAACTATAATGGGATCGACGCCTTTTAAGGTTCCGTACCCGAAGGGTCCAAACGGAGCCCTAAAAAGTCTGTCTGTCCGTCTGTCAGTCTGTCCATCTGTCTGTTTGTTTGTCGTCTGTCACAAAATTTTGTTTCGAGAGGTTTTTGCATTCCCATTGACCTTTTTTAATGGGGCGGGTGGGAAATCATCCTATGGGTTCTCCAGCTCTGGGTGGACCTCGACTCGACATAATGTTTATTATTACGTATACTTTACTAACAAATTCCAAAATATTGATTTCTCTCATATGGTACGGAACCCTAAATGTGCAAAGTCTGACCCGCACTTAGAAGGTTTTTTTTTCGGGGTGAATGTCCTCATGGATGTCTTCCACCTAAGAGTGGGCGGAAGGGTCTGTGTCAGACTCGTATTGATTAAATTATCCGCCCTTCTCCGACACCCGCTGCAGAATGGGAGAGCACATGTCATCTCTCTTTCCCTTTCCGCAGCCTCCTTCTGCGAGATGACATTCATGACATTGATAATCATGACCGTGACATTCATGCCATTGACGTAGACTGCTAGAATACAATAGAAACAGCTAGAGGGTCTTTTGCCAAGAGACTTGCTGAATTTTTTTTGTAATATACCATTAGTCACAAACATTGGTCATTAACAATGTTTGTGACTAATGCTATATGTGACTAATGCACACAAAACATAACAAAACATATTATGATTGTTAATTAAGAATTTTATACTGATTATTGCTATATTCTACTATTATTTGGAAAACCAATATTGTGAAGTGAGAATAAATAAATGAGTTGAATGAATTGAATTGAAAGACATACTACAATGGCGCCGATTCTCTTGTTCAATAACTAATCTAAAATTAGAGAATCGCTATCTTTTACTAAAAAGCAGCGCTAGAAAAGGACCGCTATAGCTATGAACTAAGTTAGAGATGTCAAACTAGTTTACGCCTTACGCTTCACCGTGTTTTTAGTCGACATGTTTTTACGTGTCGTCTTAATTTGTATGGAAATGTTAGTTCAACTAAAAATGACAGCTCTAATTTACGTCCGTCTCTTTCTTGTTTTATTAGAGAGAAAAAGATAGCAATAACCTAAATTAAGTTTAGTTTGTGCCTAACAGAATCGGCCCAACATCAAACAAAATCAGAGACAGCAATTCATAATACATGTGCTCATAATAAGTAAACAAAAATGCTCAGTCGTCTCTATGTGCTTGGTGTCAACAGTATCCCTCACTGACACTCTTGGTTTGTACGGAAAGTATTGACAGTGCCCTCTCTAGCAGCATCTCCGTGCTCTGTGGTGGTGCCCCATGGTTTATGGCGCCCGTTACAGGGATATTACTCGTACCTGCCGATACTGCGTTTCGTTTTATAGTTTTATGCTTGTTACTTTTAGGGGAATGAGCAGTTGCCTTTATTTTATGTGTTTCAATTCTCATGTTAGCATGTTCAAAGTTTGCTTGATGAAAATTACTTTGTATAACATCAGTTGTGACTGAGAAACTATGCGGTTCAATCAATTTGTTTATTTTACGTTTTACAGATGACATGAGCAAAAAATGTCTTTAGCACTTTGTTTTTTTTTTTCAAAATTTATACTGCCTATGTCACTACGGTTGTCAAGACTAATCTAACGATCGCCGTGGGATCTGGAGGCAAAGGTCCTCGCGCACCTGTATGAGTGGCGCGAGGAAGCGAAACGCCGGGGCGTTACTCTGCAGCCGCGACACCTCGCGACTCGGCGGACAGAGCTCCGGTAGGATCTCATGGCGACATGGAGAAAGCGACTGTCGACCCAGCGCTGGGCAGGCCACTATTACGGCGGTAGTGCCCATCTTTGAGGAGTGGCTAGAGAGGCGCCACGGCGTCCTCATCTTCCGCCTGACGCAGGTCCTCACCGGACATGGAAGCATCGGGCGGTTCCTGTGTAGGATAAGGCGGAGGGAAACAACTGGGTGTCACCACTATGAGGATCACCCTGAGCATACGGTGGAGATCTGCCCTGCTTGGGCGGAGCCCCACCGTGTCCTCGTGGAGGTGGTCGGCGGCAACGACCTCTCGCGCCCGGCCCTGGTCCAGGCCATGGTACGGGGCGAGAGGAAATGGGAAGCAGTCTCCTCCTTCTGCGAAGCAGTAATGCACGCAAAGGAGGAGGAGGAATGGGTAAGGGAGGCTCAACAACAGAGTCGCCCTCACGCCCTCAGCAGCAACCCGCGAGACGCCCTGGGCGTAGGACATCACGAGACGATCTTCGTCCAGGAGCTCCGGGTCTACGGACGGCGAGTAGCGGGTAGCTCGCCGTCCGATCAGCACCAGGCCCGAGAGTCGACGGCGCGTTGTGTTCCACGCGCGCCTCAAAGAGTTGTCAGCAAAACATGACGGGGCAAAGAAATAGGCATACAATCATACATTAATTATATAGGTACATACTGTGGCGCGTGTGCACTCTGCACACAGACCACACATATGAACCGCGCGACCGATTTGAATGAAATTTGGTATGTAGATAGCTTATAGCCTAGATTAACATATAGGCTACCTTTTCTTCCGGTCTAGGCCGGTTAAACCGCGGGGCGCAGCTAGTTATTTATAATTTAGTCTCAGTGTTTTAATTTAATACCTGTTATGTTGTCTGTAATAAATTAATAATGCGTCTAATTTTGGACAGCGCTCCTTGATGGGCGAGTCTGGGCGGACGTACGACGCGTTACGTGAGCTCTGTACAAAACACGCAAGCTAACCACTCAAGATCATTGGCAGATAATAGCGCCTTAAGCACCCCTGGAACCTTTGAAGGTTCCACAATACCTACATACTCACATGCTCTTGAAAAACATTACCCTACTTCTGGGGTAGTCGAGTACCAAATCAAATTAGACTTCTTTATAAAATTAGTAAAGACCTACTAAATTCCGCTAATTTAGCCGCATACAAAAAAACAGTAATATCCGGCAAATACTAAAACTGGCGGTGTCAACACTTTATGGGCATTTATTCTCTGCCTGTCAAGACCGCACTCTGCGTATAGACAACAAGAAAAAATGACACGTGCTTCATCGTCGAGTCTGGGATTCCATTTACACCGCTGTGGAACAAGGCAATGATTAGGTTCACTGAAAGAAAAAAGTGCTTTATAAAACTAACTCCTGGTATCTAGAAATGATCTGTTTGGATTCATCAACCATCTATGCAGGTAACGTCCTTTTTTCGCTTTTTTAACCGACTTCGAAAAAGGAGGAGGTTATCAATTCGGATGTTTGTATATTTTCTTTATTTTTTTTTTTTTATGTATGTTCGGGCATAACTCCGTCATATATTGACGGATTTGCAAAATTCTTTTTTTGTTCGAAAGAGGTTTATTCCGAAATGGTCCCATTTAAATTTCAAAAAGATCTGATGATGGGTTTCGGAGACAGACAACGGAACTCTTCAAAAATTGACAGCAAATCAACCGCGATTGCTGCTATCGTATGTCTATGAATTGTTAACACAGTTTAATGGGGAGCCACAACTAAAAAGTGAAAAATAAAAAACTTTTTTACAAAAAAATAGAACCGACTTCCAAAAAAAGTGCAAAATAACTTTAATTTCGGAAGTCGGTGTCAAAAAACAAAGACACAAAACAGGAACACCGACTTCCGAAATTAAAGTTATTTTGCACTTTTTTTGGAAGTCGGTTCTATTTTTTTGTAAAAAAGTTTTTACAAGCTTTTATTTAACTCGCAAGTTAATATATTTTTTTTATATTTTCACTAATTATGGTTCCAAAAACAGGGTCTTTGGTATTATCTTATGAGAAACGAAGTAGTTAAGTTGGTAAAGCAACATTTGTGTAACTTTTTCTATTAATATAATATGGTTTAAAAAAAGATCGACTGCAAAAAATATATTGAATATTTTAAAAAATCCCGACTGTAAAAAACAGAAAAGTGACTTGTTTGGAACTATTTCTTGTTGTTTTTCACAGTTGTGTGTGTTTTTTTAAATATTTTTTATTTTTATTTTCTACGTTTTAGTGAGTTATTTTTTTGGAATCGCCTCCTCGAACCCTTTATTTTGATACCTCACTTTTGATAGGTATAGTTCGTACGACTTACTATTTTTTTTCTTTTTCACAAACTACAAGAACTGAGCATTAACAAATTTAAATCATTTATAAACTATGCCATGTCAGTAAGCTTTTAACTGAATAAAAGACTAGCTTGAGGACAAAAAGGCTTGGGATTGAGCTGCTTCAATGATATTATAGGGACCTGGAGCACCTTCTCGTAGTGCAGGGTCCCTGGAGGTGCTTCGTACGCGTCTAGGGGCTGTCGTACTCGCTGGCCGCGCGAGAGTGTGGTGTATGAGAGTGACTGCTTATTGTGTGTAGTGTTATAAAGGAAAGAGGAATAGCACACTTATACGATTATATTGAATTATAAGGTTACATGTGTGCCCTCTTCAGCCGGGCTAACTGAACTGAACTCAAAAACAAAAGTCTTCCCTATTCTTCTTAAATTCAATCGGCGTTCCAAGAGTTTCTAGAATGTTCCAAACTTCCAACGTGCCAGTCTCCACCATAAGGTCGCCAACATAAGGTCGTCACAATATTTCGTTGCACTATATGCTTTTTTATACAGTGACATTTTTTTTATATGAATAAAGTATTATATTATTATTTTAAATTTTAATTTGGATTGACTTTGTTAAGTATTAATTTATTTTTATTTTATAATACTTCATTATTTTAAATTTGGGGACTATGTGGGTTATTTTTTCTTTTTCTCACCATTTCCAGTAATTTTTTAACGATGTCTGACAGTTTGAGTTCTTATGCGGCCTACACCAAAGTCCTGTCTTTGGGATTGTTCGTCGAGTCATTGAGCTGCTTAGTATTTCTTAGTTGAGCTATTCGACTACTGACAGATGCTGGCACTGACTGGACAGGTTCACTCAAATATGTGTGGTTCTTTCTTCAAAAGACTATTACAAACACTAATCTGCATGGTCCTTAGCATATTGTGAATGTGAGAACTATGTAGGTCGTTATATTCACGTAGATTTCATGATTGTGACTCAAACTGCCAGGTTTGAGTAGGTACTTTTGCGGCCTACCCAAATGTCTTTACTTAAGTATTGTTCGTCAGTTCGTTGACCTCCTTAAAGTTCTGAGTTCACTAGTTGCGACACGATAACTGACAAATGCTTGCACTATCTGGACAAGTCCACTCAAACCTGAAAGCTCATCTCAGACACTAACGTAAGTACATGGTTCTCATATGATTTGACCAGTACATATTGTATGGATTAGAATACTTTAGAAGAGACTTTGACCTCTGAGTATGTTTCGCTGTTTCTTCACAGGGTAGTCAGCTAGGAAACACTGGCCTCATCTAGCTCAAACGGACAAAAAATATTGACGTGTAAAAGTGTTCCTCGTAACTTATTTACTGAATAAACATTATTTATCATTAGGGCTGTCGTTGCTGTTTTTTTTTTGATGTCGCCATTTTGTATTTTGGTTACTGTCATGTCTTTAGTAGCACTCGCAAGATTAAGACGAATCAATTGATATAAGAATTATCAAAATCGGCCCACGGGTTTGGTCTCTAAAGCGCCAGAAAGAAACATACATAGTCGTACATACATACATAGGCTAATTATGTCGGTCCGGCAGGAAGGTGCAAGGAAACCCCGAGATTACTGGAACAGGTTTAATTCAGTATTAACATTTGTTCAAAAAAATCTTAGTCTAATGACGATCGTTCAATGGTTGAATCGAAAGTGAGCCCTACATTCCAGCGGTCCGGCGGCCGGGGCACGTCACCGTGCGCCACGATGCGTCGACTCAGCATATCCGCTCTCGTTGTTAGGCTGATGCAATACTTGTGTGGAGTTGGGTAATTTCCTATGGTTTGCGTAATATGTAACATCTCCCTCCCGAAGCTCAGCGACTATTCGAGAGTTGGTTCGAGAATAGCGCTGACAACCTTGGTTGAGCAGTTGCAGTGTGGTTGTTGATCTCGGCATATACCTCGCCACTGTCTATTTCGCCGTTTGTGCGTTCCGGTGTTGTTTCCAGTGTGCGCCGGTTCGCGTATCTTCGTAATACGAGCGCGATGCCCAGTACGCTTGCACCTAATAGTATTAGGTATAGCGGCGTGATAGTATAGTACACGCTGTGAATGTCGGATTTAGTCAGGGTTAATGGCGTTTCCATGGATATTTCCTTATTTGCAACATGGAGGCTGCGGAGATTGACGGAGTTGAGTGTTAATATTCTAGCTTCAGAATTGTAGTTGGTTCCGTTATTGAATGGGATGTTCATGATCTTCAGTACTTGTCCTTTCAACCGGTCGTCCTTGTTTGCCAGGGTTAGGTCCGGGGTTTGCACATCGCAGCCTTTTGGGATCGTGATGAGATAACTTCCTAGCACTGTGCTGTATTGGGTTTCGGTGCAGGACAGGCGAATTTTTGTAGGCACCGGAAAGCTTGCTACATAGTGTCGGTCGTCGAGTGGTTCCACGGCTTCGGTTTCTAATTTCGTTGTGATGAATTGGCAGGACTCGTCGATTTGCTGCTGGGATATGAGACGGTGAATACAGTCGCCTTGACTTCTGTAGTGTTGATTGATGCTGTTCTCGCAGAGATAGTATTGTTTTGACTTCGGGCATTCTGCCTCTATGTACATGAAATCTTTGTCATGAATTGCCAGGAAAGGATAAGATGGAATTAGTACTTTGTTATCTTTATTGGGAACTATGGATAGCTTGTAAAGGTCATAGGTATAGGGAAGGATTACCGGGAACTTAAATATCAATACTAAATTTCGGCTATTATAGTAGTAACCTAACTTGATTATGTCGAAATATTCCCTAAAACTAGCGTTTAGTATACTCGTACGAGATGTTCTCTGCCATAGAGAGCATTTAACTGTTCTATCATTCTGTTAAATGTATCTAACTTAAACATAAGAAAATGTGTGCTTTTAGCACGTATAAATCCTAATAAGTTTTCTAATCTAAGTAATTCTTCAGATAACGTTTCAATATTATCCGCTAGCATCGTTATATACTGGGCCAGTTGGGCATACTTGACGATATCTTTTTCATGTCGCAAGTCGCTAATCATGATCTCATTTACAGTCTCCTTGATTTTGTTCTGATTCTGGACTAATTTGTTAAGAATATTCGAGTTTTCAGACATCCAATGTTTATTTAAACTAACGCGATTATTTAATTCCGTGACCATTTTATTCTCATTTTCCTGCAGAGTTTTAATTGCACTATCGTAACGAATAGCGTCTGTATAGTCCAAATTCCCAGAGATGCTTTTAACAACTGAACCTAACCCATCAATTAGACCTCTCTTGACGCGATTAGGTTGGAACAATTCTAACTGGTCAGTTAGCTGCGTTAATTTACTATAGAGATATTCTATATGTGGTGTATATAATGACAGGGTTTTATTGTGAAATTCAGGTGAAATATTATCTAACTGTTTTCTTACTAAATCTATATTGCTACTAATAACGTCCAGATTAACTGGTTGGATAAACGAGTGGTAATGGGAGATAACTTTCGTTTTTCCTAGCCTAAAAGGCAAGATGCCTGGTCCATTCTCCAGACTATTCAACGTTATGTCTTCCGCTTGCGTCAGGCTCAGAGCCAGGAGGGCAGTCCTGTAACAAGAGGTTGGTATTAGGGACTCGTTTCAGGCGGGACTTAGCGATGGGTCCACGTTTCTTTTTAGTGTAGATGTGGATCGGTAAGTTCGCCAATACTGTATCGCGTGTAAATCTGGGGGCCAGTTTTTGTCGACTGGCCATTGGGTTACGTACAAAAATTTGTTGATCCGCAGAGTATTCCTGTTCGGTTTCCCTGTTCTTGTTAATATTTTCGGTAATCTTTGTGCGATCGTGCAGAGATGAATCGTAAATCATCTCGAAGACTCTTTGCATTTTGTTACGATGTTCTTGTGTGTATGATTGTAGTATATTTTCTGACAGATTTATATCTAACGGATCGCGAGGGTCTAAATGGCCAGTAATTATATCTAAAGGTCTGCACTTGGTGAAACTGTGAATAGAGCTATTGTAACCCAGGATTGCATATGGCATTAAACTCATAGCGGAGTCTCTGCGATGTTCCAATTTTAAAATACGTAGATGCTCTAAAAGTGTGGAATGTAGCCTTTCCACCATGCCGTTTTCATTTGGTGTACATGCTGAGGTCTTGTGGTGTTGAATTTTATGTATTTTAACGAACTCCGCGAATAGTTGATTCGTAAATTCCGGGCCTCTGTCCGTGACGACAGTTAAGGGGAATCCATGGTGCGTGCCGAATGTTAAAAGAGCTTGTACGACGCTAACCGCTGTTGCGTCTCTTAGGTGGTAGGCTTGGGCATATTTTGAAAATGTATCAATGATTGTGAGGTATTTTTGCGTTTCGACGCTGAGTAAATCAAGATGTACTATTTCGAACGGTTTGGTTGGAGGTGGAACAATATTAAACCTTTGTTTGATGGGGTTCCTATCGTATTTGGCTTGACCACATGTGTCACACTCATTTATATATTTCGTTATGTGTTCCTTCATTTTTGGCCAGTAATATTTATTAGATAAAGACAGATAACACTCATTAATTCCACGGTGATTCGTTTTACCTTCGTGATAATTGCGAATTATCGCCTGTTGTTTTAGATAATCTTTGACATTTTGTAACTCTGCCTTTGTTAAGACTAAATCCATAGATGAGCTTTTAAACTTATTCTGAATAATGGGAATGATTTTGTACATTGCTAATGGGGGATTAACGAGAATACCGGTCTTTACCTTAGGATTAATATATTCTTTCACAGCGTTTACGACATCCTCTTCGAGATTGCTCTTGGAAATCTGAATATGTGTTCTAACGTGTGACTCAAACGGTTTTGAAGCTGACGGGCGGCTTTTTACTTCATCGACCACTGTGAAAATGATTTGTCTGTGGTATTTGTTAAGTGGGGAATCAGTTATAGGTACCTCTAGTATCGGATTTTCGGCATCAGTGTGAACTGTATCGGTGTTAGAATCATTTAGTATTGAGGATGGTTTTTCGGTAGGGTTGACTATAAGGGAGCTAGTCTCCTCGTTATGTACTTCAATTCGGGATAATGCGTCTGCATTGGTGTTACATTTTCCTTGCTTGTAAACCACAGAGAAATCAAACTCACTTAGTTTCAATCGTCATCGAGTGAGGCGCGAGTTGGGTTCTTTTATGTTCATTACCCATTGGAGGGGCCTATGGTCTGTGACAATTTTAAATTTTCTACCGAAAAGATACGGCCTGAAATATTTAGTAGCCCAGACAATTGCAAGGAGTTCTTTCTCAATTGTGCTATAGTTAATCTCACTACTGTTCAAGGTCCTGGAAGCATAAGCAATGGATTTATCCGTGCCTATGATACCCTGGGACAAGACAGCTCCTATGGCTACGTTCGATGCATCTGTCGTTAAGATAAATTCTTTTGAAAAGTCCGGATACTGTAAAATGGGATCATTAATTAGGAGTGTTTTACACTTTTCGAAACAATCAATATAATTCTGATCTAACGTAATTTTCGAGCCCTTCTTCAAACACTGCGTCATGGGTTTAGTTACTTTCGCGAAATCGGGTATGAACTTCCTATAGTAACCGAGAAGACCCAGAAACCTTTTAATCTCTGTGGTGGTTTTCGGAAGCGGATAATTCTTTATTGCGGATATTTTGTCGGGGTTCGGCTTAATGCCGTCTTTACTGATAACATGGCCTAAGTAACCTGTCTCGAGCTTGAGGAACTCTGACTTGTCCATCTGAATTTTGAAATTGGACTCTCTTAATCTATTGAATACTTTTTCTAGATTGACCATGTGTTCTTGGAGTGACGTAGAAAAAATTATCACATCATCTAGATACACTAGGCATATTGTATTTTGTAGGTCTCTGAGAACATTATCCATTACCCTCTGGAAAGTGGATGGACTATTTTTCAGACCCATGGGCATTCTTAAAAACTCGAAATGGCCATGTTCTACAGTGAATGCTGTTTTTGGAATGTCTGTGGGGTTAACTTCTACTTGATAAAAGCCACTGGCTAAATCTAAGGTTGTGAAGTATTGACAGTTGCCTAATTTGTCCAAAATATCTGCAATATTTGGTATGGGATATTTATCATCCAGAGTTTTCTCATTTAACTTCCGAAAATCCACTACTAAACGCCATTTAATTTTACCTGAAGCGTCCGCCTTTTTAGGGACAATCCAAATAGGTGAACTCCATGCAGACTCTGATGGCTGAATAATTTTTTGATCTAACATTTTACTAATTTGGTCCTGTACCTCTTGTCTATGCACGAAAGGGTACCTATAGCTCTTGGTGTATATAGGGACTTCATCGCTAGTTTTAATTGAGTGTTTAATTTTATTAGTAAAAGTCAAGTTCTCTCCTTCTAAATAAAATATGTCTGCGTAGCGCGCACATAATAATTCTAAGTTAACGCGTTCCTCTTTGTTCAAGTGATCGGTACGCAAGCGCGATAACACTTCCTTTACGCGTTGAGGCGCTTGCTCGGTGCGCGTGCACTCAGTATTATAAAGCTGCGCACACACCGGGTGATCCATGGAGAAAATAACGTCGCTTCGATTTGGATTGTGAATTTCTACTATGCCCCTCTGATTTTTTACAGTAGTCAAACATTCACTAATATGACAGTTTGATATAATCTGTTCCGGGATGATAACTTCTCCGTTCTGAACGTTAACTGGTAATTTGACTAATTTAGAAGTACCGGCAGGAATGATATCCTCGTACAGATTAGCGTTCCGCGAATCGTAAACCTGTAAGGGATTTAACGCGTTTTTGGTTATTAATGATTTGGTCTTGAAATCAATGGCGGCTTCCCATTTGTCTAATAAATCTGACCCTATCAAACCATCGAAATAGTTGTGGAATCGATATACAAAAAGTGTAATGCGATCGCTATCATTCAATTCCGAAAAGCAAGGTAGAGTAATTGAATAGTTGCTACGTGTCACTGCGTGTACGTTACAAACCTCAAAGGGGTCAAAGTTTAACGGCACGTCATTAAAATAACTTTCAATCGCATTAGGGCTAATGAAAGATTGATTAGCACCTGTATCTATGAGAAGCTTTAGGGGAGGATCTTGAATTTGTAAGTAGGGAAGCTGGCGTTGTGTTTGAAGGTTAACTTCTATTTTGGTTTGTCTAATTCCTGTGCATTCGGAAAATCCTCTTTTAAACTAGATAGTTTAATGGACTCGTCTTTTACCGAATCGTTAGCTGCTTCGGGCAGTGGGTAACACGCCTTATCGTAATCAGTGTAATAGTATCCCTCGTAATACTCGACATTAGGTTCGTAATAGGAGTAGCAATCGTTATCAACTTCTCCGAAGCCGTAATAGTTAAAACAGTCATTATAATTCAACTCCTTATTTCCAAAATAATTACTTGCCGGGGGATTACCAGACTTAGTCCAGTCATGTCCCTTTGGCGCATTACTGGGTGGTAACAGTCTCGGCACAAAATGGCTGACCCCACTCATGGGCCTAGACTGTTGAAAATTACCTTGCGGTGCAGTATTGCGCGGTACGAATTTAAATGCGTTATTCTGGTTATAATTAGGAGGGGGAGCACGGAATATTTGTTGCGTGCGAGATGGACCAGCCTGATTTTGAGTATTTAAATTAGGTCGCCACGTTGCGGGTACGTGTGGCGACATTGATTGTCCGAATGGACCCCTAGAAGGTCCAGGCAAACTAAAAGATAACTGTCTAGGTTGTGGCATGGGAAAGCCCGATGGTCCAGGCAAATGTCTATGTGGCATGATTTGAGGTGGCAATTTCTTATCCGGAATTTGACCACTACGCTGTTGCATATATTCCACGTTTTGTTCCTCATGAACGAATTCCAAAGCTTTTTCGACACTTTCGGGTCGCATACACCTAATCCGTGAACCTAGTGGGTCTTTGAGCCCACGCACAAAAGCTTGTAGGGTCAACTTCTTATATAGGTCCCTTTTTGCCTCAACAGTAGTTGCCAGGGTCTCGTGTAGAGAAACGTATGTCATTAGTGTGCTAAACAGGTTCTGACACTTTTCGTAAAACTCCTGAGGGCTATCAGACCCTTGTGACAGTAACGCTAAGTCGTTATATAGTGCGGTCTCATCCCGCTGGTCTGAGAAATTATTTACGAGAGACTTGCGTATACCGGTCCAATTAGATGGGATGCCATTTGAATTTATCAATCGGGCCGCGGGGTCGGTTATCTTGTTTAGTATACCGTTGATAAGAGCAATCTCCGAAAGTTTGTTAGGTGGGCTTACGTTCTTAACAAATTCGTCTGCGAGTTCGTCACATAACTGTATGAACCTAGTTAATACGTTGACGTTACCGTCAAACTCGGGGACCAAGCGAAGGGCCTTAAAAATGCCATCTAGGTCAGCCATCTTATTCTTGACTTTATCTAACCTAATACTAGAATCTACGCTGACTTCTCTATTTAAATCTTGAGCACTACACCTACTACTCTGCCTACTATCTAACCTAACGCTACGCGATTCCCGTGAGTGAAAAATCTTGGAAATTTATGAGCACAGGGAAACTTAAAGATTAGGGAGAGCAATCCACTAAAAAGATTTTAGTGTACTCACATGTATCGCATCTCGGTATCTCTTGCTGTATCGATGGCTGGATACCCTTGCTGCAGGCCACGACGTGTAGATTCGGATCCTCGAACGGGCTTGATAACCGCTAGGACAGCTCGCTGGTGCTCGTTGATCCTCGAAGATCCTACCGACTGCGCCAATTATGTCGGTCCGGCAGGAAGGTGCAAGGAAACCCCGAGATTACTGGAACAGGTTTAATTCAGTATTAACATTTGTTCAAAAAAATCTTAGTCTAATGACGATCGTTCAATGGTTGAATCGAAAGTGAGCCCTACATTCCAGCGGTCCGGCGGCCGGGGCACGTCACCGTGCGCCACGATGCGTCGACTCAGCATATCCGCTCTCGTTGTTAGGCTGATGCAATACTTGTGTGGAGTTGGGTAATTTCCTATGGTTTGCGTAATATGTAACAGGCTGAATAAACACATTACCCTCCCTTGCGTCGCGCAGTCGGGGAAAAACTACTAAAACTAAAAAAGTTCCAAACACGACACTTTTCAAGCAGTCTGATGTAGTTGGTGGCATTTATTTCAGTTCAATCGCAGATTAGACGTCACCAACTGCATCAAACTGCTTGAAACATGATGTCTTGTTTAGAACTTTTTATTTGATTTTAGCAGTCGAATTTTTGAAAATAAATGTATTATTTTTTTTACATTTTACTTGATTGTGATTCCCGACATGATCATGAAATAAAAAGATACGACCTCACTAACCTGTTTGGGGGTTGTCTTTTTAGAACTTTGACGTTCAAAAAGTGCTGGCTTTCAGCCCATTCTGTTTTTTTTTTTAATTTACCCCGAAGGGAAGGCTTTTGACCATATTGCCTAGTCTTACGTCCTTAATTTCTTGTATTTTTTCCATTAGAATGCAGATGTAACACATTCTAATGTTTTTTACAGTATTTGGCAACAAATGTGTCGAGTCAGCCTCCTCGGTAAACTTCGCTGAGGTAGTCCATACTACAATAAAATTCTCAGCTGATTGCTGGATGATTCCACATATTGACCAGTTGCGTAGACACTTGTGACACAAAACTGCACCAATCTTACATCACAATATCCACTAGGAATCAATAATTAAAACAGCCACTGAACTTCACTCGACAAAATCCCGCCAAAAACCCGGAATGCAGTTGAATCAAAATTCATATTATAGTCTATGTCACATTGACTGTCAAACCCAATCTGATACCTCATTTTTTGAAATCCATTGAGCTGTTTAAGCTTCAGGGCGTAAAACATACAATACATACATATATACTAACAACTAACAAGTTTATTTACACATGGCGCGTTAATTAGATTTTCCCCAGTACTAAGCCTAAAGTTAGAGACAAGTGCGAACTTTATTCGTTAAAGTCATTGGCAGTCTTTCAGAGTATGAACAAACTCATGAAAAACTTTTTTAGGAAACCACCTCTCAATGATCGACTTGTTTTGGGGCACAAAGGGCAGGACATTTCAAACTATGCTGCACTGAAGAAGCTCGGCTCCACATTCACACCCTGCTGCCATTCCGTCAAGATAGCCCCACTTTGCAAGGTAGGAGTTGCACTTTCCTACTTGGGTTCTATGGCGGTTCAGGGATTTCCAAGTGACCCACGGGAGATTAGACCCTGCGGGAAGATGCTCGCATGGTGTTGGATAGTTAGTGGGTGGGGAGAAAGTGTCCTGCCACAGTTTGCAGCGGGTGTCGGCCGGGTTTCCTGACAGGGGAACTGCAGTTTTCAGGAAACTGTGTCTGCTTTTCACAAACCATTTAGCATAAGTGACCTCTGCGCTGCCACCGACGACACCGTGGAAGTGTCAACGTTTTGGGCCAAAACAGTTTAAAGGTGCTGTAAGAAGAAGAAGAATGACCGACAAAAAACAGGGCGAAACCTTCAAAAGACGCCTGGAGCTTTGGGGAAAAAGACCGGGGAGCCTCAACCAAAACCACCCAGATGATCACTATCAGCTCATGCACCCCGTTGCCTTTTAAAAGACCACTCCGGGATGTGCTCTAACAGGCTTTCCGTGCAAAGCCTGTTAGAGCACATCCCTGAGGAGATTATGGAGAAGTCTCCCCTGATCCTCGCTGTGTATGGCAGTATGTGATCACAGTGCTACTGTCTTCCCTGGAATTACTCGGTGGTCGAACACATTTGCTTCATAAGGTACTTATTACATTTTTGAAAGAAAGAAAACAAAAAGTGTTTTTTGAAAAAATACTTACGAGTAATATTTTTATAATGAAGTACAGGCTGAAACTGTAACTAAAACATGAGATCATCTCTTATAATCCGTGGAAGCCATCAGTTACTGCTGATGGCACCCACGGATTACAAGACATGATTATCTTCTACTGAAGAGAGCAGTGAAGCTCGTCGAGTCCCAAAGAAACGATTTAACTGTCTTAATTCTCGCCGCAAAAATAAATTGAAAAAAAAAAAGGAGTTAACGTTCCCACTGCTGGGGCGTATTATAACCTCCTTTTTTTATTCATACCCCAGTTGTAAATGTCCTTTTGTGGGTATAGGCCTAGTTTTGTTCTGTCTCCTGCTTGATAAGGAGTGAAGTGGGAATTATGTTTTTTCTTACTCCTCCGCTTGTTCTTTTCAGATTAATGTCGTTGTGGGACCCAAGATATATTAATCGTTTTTCCGGGACTCGTCGAGATTCATTGCCTCGGTGTTTTTCTGTTAGTCGTCACTATTGATTCTGGCTTTTAGTAGTTGCAATTGCCCAAGCATTGTGACTACTAAACTTGTGTCAAAATCAAAATCAAAAGTCATTTATTCAAACTAGGCTGAGAACCAGCACTTTTTGAATGTCAAAGTTTTACATAAAGACAGTCCCCCAAAAAACGCCCGCCCGTCACCACTTCCTAGTGTTTTAGCTGTGAAGAAGAAGTGGCCAACAAACTCCCCAGCAACACATCTGTCTGTTAAGTTTTAAGAACTTGAATCTATATAATTATATGCAACAATCTTAACATTATGTAAAACAGAAAAATAAATATATGCCGTCTAAAATATAATCATAAAATTAAATAATCCGCCACTTGCCAGCTAGCACACTCAATCATGCCATTAAAAACAAACTCAAGCATAAACACTAAACCAAATTAAGGAAGCCTCCATACATAACTGGTGTGCCTGCTTACAAGAACAAAGATAGAAACTATCAAAGGGCTGTGATTCGAAGCCACAAGTGATGAACTAGGGCCATCACACTAAAATTGGTAGACAATTATTATATGAACTCATATAATCTGTCATAGCCATAAGCTAAATATGGAGAAAGAACATCAAGTGTAACATTGTCTTGCGTTCAACACAGCGACCAACTATTATTATCTTCTAAGTAGTCGTTGATGGAATAGTATGCCTTCGAACAGAGACTAGATTTAACTTTAGTTTTAAATGCATTAAAAGGCAAGTCAAGTGTGGTGGACTCGTTCCAAAAAAATAGTATCTTCCACATAACAATCTTGCTTACTTCCTAAAAGTACAAAGCTACACCATCATGAGCTATCCACAAGAAGAAAACATTACTTTTCTAGAAAAATTTAAAAAACTTAAATCACCGACCGGCATCGTTCCCAAGATATCTCGTTACCACATTTCTATCACACCTCAAAAGCTCACCACACAAGGGCACGCTAATTAGAACATAGGAAAAGGACAGGACGAGTCAGTAGGAAGAAAAGAAAGAGACGGGGAGAGTTGTGTCGGTTGCCACTCGAATAATATAATTTGTATGCGAAAACTGAAGTTATTGCTTAGAGGTGTAGGGTGTGTATGTAATTTAGTTTTTGAGGATATTCCTTGTAAAGGCACAAAACATTTTTCGACCTCATAGCCTTGCTTTCTGTCAATTTTCTACACCTGGATCGTAGATGGGAACAATCCGCACATCATATCTATGGGGGAGTATACTCTTTGGAAAACTGATCGATTGTGTTTGATAGTGTTCAGGTTACATCTGGACTGTTGTCTACTATATGTATAGACCTTGTAGAAACTAGAACAGGATTTCTATGCGTTCAAGCGTTTTATCTATACTTAATATAAAAATAAAAAATACCAAATATCTGGGACATATATTTGCCGACGACCTGAAGGATAATGTGGATATTGAGAGGGAGCGCAAGGCATTGGCGGGCCGCGGTAATATGTTGATTCGTAGATTTTCTCGCTGTACGGACCAAGTCAAAATAACACTTTTCAAGGCGTATTGTCAGGGTTTGTGCTCGGGGGGTCTGTGGATCAGCTACACCGAAAGGTCACTAGATGTCCTGCGCATCCAGTATAACAATATTTTAGAATGCTCTTGGGACTGCCCCGGTTTTGTAGTGCGTCAGAGATGTTTACACAGAGTCGTACTGATGACTTCCACGCAATTGTGCGTAAGAAAATAGCGTCTCTGGCAGCTAGAACCCGGGCTAGTGGTAACAGCATTCTGAAAACAGTGGCCGAGAGTGTGTTTTCCCCTTTCATGAGGCATTTTATGGAGAGGATGAGCGTACGTTAATCTTCTGTGTAAAATGCTTCTTAAACTCTAATTTATGTACTAATACTGTATATATATAAGGTATGTTACTAACACTATTGATTTCTGTTATCCGACTGTAGAAAAATAAATTAATATTGGAATCAAATGTAACGGCTCACAATTTAGGACCCATTCAAAGTGTTTTAATTCGTGGTGCTCGTCAACTGAGCTTGTGGGACCCAAGACTGTTGAATATTTTTTCCGGGACTCGTCAAGCTTCATTGTCTCCATTTCAAGGTGATCGCCACTGACTTTAAAGAGTTGCAGTGGCTAGGAGTAGCGACCTTGTCCCAAAAGGAAATGTTTTAGATACAAGCTGATAATAATTATGAAATTTCTTTCTTTATCTTTCTTGTTAATGTGTTCAGAGAGAACACGGGCCTTTTTGAAGTTTTGAAGTAACCTTTAGTTAAAATAAAAAAGGCGAGGCTTTTGACATTAATTGATTGAAGAAATTTAAAGCTATAAATAACACAACAAAATAATTGTTTTCATGTTCCATTCGAAACACTTGTAGAAAAAATCAGACACTATTTACAAAGTTTGAGATCGTTTTTCTTTAAATCCTTCGAAAAACTTGTAGCAAAGAAACTACACAACCATTTGAATGACATTTTGTCTTCATTTTATTATCGTTGAAAAACTTACAGCTAATACAGGGTGTAACGGAAAGGTGTGGTCATATTTTAAGAACTGCATCTGCCCATCGATATGAACATCTTTCTTCAAGAAAACCTGAGGAAATTCACAAAAAAAAAATACCTCCCATACAAATATTGATCAGCTGATGATAACTTTGTACGGAAAGTCCATTTTTTTTTTGGGAATTTTCAGCTTTTTCTTAGAGAAACTTGTTCATTTCCATGGGTAGAACCGGTTCCTAAAATATGACCACACCTTTCCGTTACACCCTGTATACATCATCATCATCAGCCTTTTAATGTCCCCACTGCTGGGGCACAGGCTTCCTCTCTGAGAGAGGGCACTGCTAATACATGCTTACTTAAATTATAATAAAAAAATTGGTTGTCTGTAAAGTTGGTTTACGGACGACAGTTTAACGTGACAACGTCATAACAAAAAAATGATGAAATATAGATGCAGCGCATGCGTACAATTAGCTTAACAGGACAATTTACAATTTTTCGTGCATACAGCCGGCGTTCATCGATTTATTAGACGTTGTTACGTCAATAAACTGAAAAGCCCGGCTGGCCGTATTATAAATACGACTTGCTCAACAGGTATGAGTTTTGCCTATAAGAAGTTTACACCACCCGATGTTACCGTTAGTCTCCCAAACCTGTCCGACATTTTCCAAAACTGTGGTAACCCTACTTCTGAGCGGTAAGCACACGATACGTAATGAGACATCCCTCGTTTTATGGTAATTGAAACTATAATGTATGTACGTACCTATTTACATAGATATACCACTTTAGTCTGTGACTAGAGTTTTTGTTCGGTTTACAGGTTCAGGTGAAACAAAATTTTTCAGTACAGAAGTTTTTAATTTGATAATATATAAAATACCTACATAAATGACATATATCTAGAAAACTGGCCAAGACCGTGTCGCGCCACGCGCAGGGTAGGGTTCCGTAGTCGCCCGTTATAGCGGACTTAGAAGGCGGGAAGACTAAGCTTACCCATGCAAAATTGCAACTTACTAGCAGGGATGTTATGGAGCTCCGTTACCGTAACCGTAACCGTAACTATCCGATATCCGAAAAAACAGGGTTTTTGTTTTTGCCCGGCAGAGCCGACACACACTATAGTTTAGTCATATTTTACTTTTAGAATTCTTTAAAAAATGTATCCGAAATAATTTCATAGCCGTTATCGTATCTGAAACCGGTTTAATATTATATCTATATCCGTATCCGTATCCAGATCCGAAATTTCATATCCATTACATGCCTACTTTCTAGTACTAACAGTCTCTAAGCTATGCCTCGGACGGACAGACAGACGGACCGAAACTATAAGGGTTGCTTGTCCTTGTTAAGACTACGAAACCCTAAAAACTGATATTCATCCTCATCGCTGTCATCTGGGCAAGCCGGAAACGTACCCAGAAGACTAGCAGTATTGCCACATCAGCAGATCATGTATTTTACATGGAGCGACTGACTATCTGACCTCCACAACCCAGTTACTGGGTAATGATACCCCTTGATAAGACGGGTTTGTATGACTTTCGGGCTTCTGACGACCCGTAACGACTGTCTAAGATCCACGATTGACAGCCGGGACCGACGGCTTAACGTGCTTTCCGAGGCACGGAGAAGTCTCGGTATGTAAAGATGATCACCCATCCATGGACCAACCCAGATAAGCGTAGCTTAACGTGATGAATCGACCCGTGCGACTGTTATTACTTTAGCCATGAGCTCCTGGCAGTATTGCCACGTTGAATGAAAATACTAATTCATAGGCGAAGAACGAGCCAGACCTTTGGTCACGCAAAGTGTCAATCTTTCAGCGAGAAATATCTTTAAAAAGATGAGGTGCACTCGGACCTCATGACCGAAGGGTTCGATCCCAAACGGCTATAAACTATGATTACCAATTAGGTCTCAGCAGCCACCACGGCAGAGCCAGCAAAGCCCACCATTTAAATTGTAATGTTTACTTTTATTTAAATTATTTAATTAATAATTTTAAAATAAATAATATAAATTTTAAAATTATTAATTAAATAATTTAAATAAAATTAAAATTATAGTAAAAATAAATATCATATTATGATATTTATTTTTATTTTAATTTTATTTGAAATGGAATGATCTAAAAAAATGGATTGAAATAAACGATTTTTGAACTTGAATTTCAGGTGCAGTTATACGACTTCTAATGATTTTTAATTGAACATCACGTTTTAACAACTAGTTTTATTTCTTTGAAAAAATATGTGTTAGTCTAGACAATTTTTTTCGTAATTTGATATGTGAATATTTGAAATTATATTTTTATAACATAGTGTAATTAATTTATAAATTTATTTTTTATTTATTAATTTATTTACACAAAACACAAGAGAAAAAAAAAAAACAATTACAGAAAGAATAGTACAAAGGTGCTGCTTACTCGTATTTCAAAATAAATTTCTTCCAGCAGACCTGCGACTGGAAAGTTGGATATGAGACGTAGACACAGCGTGTATAAATAAATTAAGACTATAAACCTAACTAATTCAGACATAAAAATAAAAATACAATAAAAGTAAATAAAAGAAATATATATATATATAATATAAATGTATATATATAATAAATAAAATACATACCTATAATAAATATCACTATTTATGTCTAGCGTGGAAAAAAATGAGAAACATGCAAAAACTATGAAGTGTATTTTTATGAAACCTTCAGCACTTTAAAGACCATTTAATTATTTGTGTTTTAGTATACGCGTTTTAGTATAATACTTGTTGTTTTATGTATAAGTAATAAATTAATAATGCACCCAATTTCCAACAACGCTCCTTGATGGGCGAGTCCTATTACTGGGTGGACGTAAGACGCGTTACGTGAGCTCAGCACAGAACACGCAAGCTAGCCACTCAAGGTCATCGTCAGTTAATAGCGCCTTAAATAAAATAGGTCTTCTAGTATGTTTTGTAATTGGCCATCTCTAAAAATAATATTAAATCCTACTTCCTATTAATATTATAAATGTGAAAGTTTGTGAGTGTGTATGTTTGTTACTTCTTCACGCTCAAACGGCTGGACCGATTTGGATGAAATTTAGTATGTAGATAGCTTATAGCCTGGATTAACATATAAGCTACTTTTAGGCTTTTTTCCCGGTCTAGGCGGGTTAAACCGCGGGGCGCAGCTAGTATGTACATAAAAATGAATCCCTATTTCCCTTGGTTACGTCATCACGCGTGAACGGTTGGACCGATTTTGCTAATTCTTTTTTTGTTTTGATTGTTATTGCCAGGAGAAGGTTCTTATTAAAGAAAAAAATATGAAAGTTGCATGGAAAATTAGAAAATTTCAGAAAACTTAACGACTATTTAAACTTCTCGCGTTTGACAGTTCATAGCTAAGACAGGACAACGTCTGTCGGGTCAGCTAGTTATCTATAAAGATTGTAACTGAAATGTGTAGTTAAATTTTAGATACCGCTTTTGTTCATGGCAATTAACCACTTTTTTAAGGAAGCCCAAAAAAATCATTGAACTTACTGTACAAAAACATCATCACCTGATCAAAATTTGTATGGAACGTCAATTTTTTTCCCAAATTGCAATGTATTTGTTAAAAAACTGGTCAAGTTCGTGTTCGCACATTTAGGTTGCCGTACCAAATGAGGAAATTTAAAAAAAAAACAGATTTATCAATATATTGGTATTTGTTAGCAAAATATACGTAATAATAAACATTATCACCAAATTTCAAGTTCATAGGTCAATGGGAAGTTCAAAAAAAATCAGAACAAAATTTTGTGACAAACGAGAGACAGTGGGCACGTGAGTGACTGCAATAGGGCTCCGTTTGGACCCTTCGATTACGGAATCCTAAAAAAGATATAATTGTCACATTTTTACTTTGTGACTTTACACTTTTTGACTGGCCTGTTGGTCTAGTGGTTAGTGACCCTGACTGCTATGCCGGAGGTCGTGGGTTCGATTTATCACCCAGGACAAATGTTTGTGTAATGAGCACTATTGGGACTATATGGCGTTGTGTGATAGTTGTGGAATATTATTATATATTATTATTATTATTTTTGCGACAAGCGCTGTTTATACAAAAAAAACTTGAGAGGTGTCAAGGGACACCCGGATGGAACGAAGTTCCTTTTGATTAATTAGTGTAGGAATTGTAATATAATTTTATTTTTTTTAATTTATAATATTTTTATTATTATTAACTACGTACACACGCACGCACGTAAGAAGTTATACTTCATCATCTCATCTCATCTCATCTCATCTCATCGCAGCTCAGCTCAGCTCAGCTCAGCTCAGATCAGCTAAGCTCAGCTCAGCTCAGCTCAGCTCAGCTCAGCTCAGCTCAGCTCAGCTCAGATTAAGATTTAAGTTAGATTGTTCCAAGCTCCGCTAGATTTAAAACACGAAATTGGTTAGATAATGCTTGATCTGCTTGCAAACTGTACCTACCCACCAAAAATACAAGAAGTTTTTATTAGATTGTTTTTCCAACACAATCTTTTTGGATGGACAGCCTCATTAGTGTCGTGACAACTTTTCGTAAGAATTTTTTCCGTCTAGCCCCCTTTCACAACGCGCGATAAGGAACTTCGTTCCAAAAATTGACGCAGATTATCAGCTGTCACCTGTGGCCTGTCTGTTTTTATTAAATAAGTCCCAGGGGCTTTATACAAAGTGAAATTTTATCGGCTATAACGATTATCAAAAATATATCTGATTGCCATGACACATGTCACATTTTGATTCTAGAACATTTTTTTTTTGGTTTCGCGCGGTTTGTTCATTTAGCGAGTGTCAAAGAATGTAGGTAATTATTAGTTTTGTTGTAAAAAATACAGTCGTTTTGTTGTGAATTAGAATGCGAATGTAACACATTCTGACGTTTTTGCAGTATTAGGCAGCAAATGTATCGAGTCAGCCTTCTCGGTAAGCTTGGCTGAGATATGTAAATACTTCAACAAAATTCTCAGCTTCATTTTAATGAGATCACGCCTGTTTCAATGATTTCACATTGGTTAAACATTTGAGATACAAATAAACGCCAATATTACATCACAATATCCACTAGGAATCAATTTGCGAATAATTTAACCAGCCACTGAACTTCAATCGAAGAATTCAATAGCTGATAAAAGTCGATTTGTCTAGATTTCTAGAAACTCAGCTCTTGTCGTAAAACTTGGGAGAGGTGCAAAAAGGTTGGCAACAGCGACTTCATTGTCTGCAAACGACCAGCACCAATCCATTTACCAAATGAGATGTTTATTGTTTTATTGAAAGAAAAATGTTTATTTGTGTTCCGCTTAAATAATATAAGGGGAAGATTTATAAAACTATGGTCAGACCTGCTGTCTTGTATGGTTCAGAATGTTGGGCCACAAAAGGGATGAATAAAAAGCAATCGCATTCAGCTGAAATGAGAATGCTAAGAGCGATGTGTGATATTACGCGCATGGATAGAATTAGGAATGAGTATAAGAGGAAGTCACCGTGTGTGGTACCGCAGACTGAAAAGTTGTGTGGAAATCGGTTGTCGTGATGCGGAGGAATGAAGAAAATGTCGTGAGAAAAGTCTTGTGTTTTGATGTAGATGGCTATAAGAGTACGGGAAGGCCAAAGAAACGATGGATGGATTGTGTAAAGGGGATATGGGTAAAAAGGGGGTGACTACAGAGATGACTAATAGAGGAGTATGAAATTGAGATAAGGCAGGAGAATGATGATAGCACAGAAAAACAGAAATAAAATAAAGGTACAACAATGACATGCTAATGCATGCATGACAACTAATTAATAATAAAAAAATAATAAAACGGTCAAGTGTGTGTCGGACTTCGCACATTTAGGGTTCCGTATCAATTGAGCGGGCAAACCAAACATGGGTTTTAACTCACAATACGACGAGAAAACTGGAAACCTGCCAATATGCAATGGAAAGAAGTATGCTGAATTTGAAAAGGTCGGACCGAATAGAAAACCATGTCATCAGGAAAAAGACGAAGGTCATAGACATAACATCCAAAATCAGAAGACTCAAGTGGCAATGGGCAGGGCACATGATAAGAGGCCAAGAGAAATGGAGCAAAATTGTAAAGCGATGGTACCCTAGAGAAGGGAAAAGGAAAAGAGGCAGACCACAGAAAAGGTGGGACGATGATATACGGCAAGTAGCAGGAGTAACGTGGAATAGAGTGGCCCAAGATAGACAGGAATGGAAAAGGTTGGAGGAGGCCTTTGCCGACTGGCAAACAGACCTGCAGAAAATAATCAAATATTAGAATAGAATAGATTAAGATTAGTTAAGCTACAAAAAAAAAAAGAAATATTGGTATATCCGTACTCATAGTTTTTAATACTTTGTAAATAGATGCTAAGGTCTGAATAAAGGGCTTTATTATTATTATTATTATCAATTGAGCGAATTTTCAAATAAAAATCTGATTTCTCAAGATATTTCGTATTTGTTAGTAATATATACGTAACAATAAACGTTATCACCAAACAAGTTCATAAGGACAATGGTAAGTTAAAAAAATTCTTCAAAACAAAATTTTGTGACAGACAACGGACAGACGGATTGACGGACACGTGAGTGACAGCAATAGGGCTCTGTTTGGACCCTTCGGGTACGAAACCCTAAAAAAACCAATACAGGAAAGACCTGTGCGAGGCCAAAAATTATCCTTTTTCAGCATTATTATGCTGAGATATTTAAAAATAATAACGTAGCACTGGTATATTGATAGGACTTGTGATGTCACGGACACAGACTAAAAATATTTATTTATTTATAATTTTCTTTATTGTACACCATGATACATTAAGTAAAGAGAAACTTAAAAGTAAACAAATACCTACAATGGGCGGCCTTATCGCATTCTGCGATCTATTCCAGGCAACCTAGAATGGACAGTAATTGCCTGCCTGGACTTGATATGGGGCCGTCATTGGTGTGACAATACCAGATTAGATAAAATATATTACAATAGATACACATGTACATACATATATGCTATTTATAAAAAAAATATTTATAAGAAACTAGCTGACCCGACAGACGTTGTCCTGTCTTAGCTATGAACTGTCAAACGCGCGAAGTTTAAATTTCTAATTTTCCGCGCAATTTTCTTATTTTTTTCTTTCATAAAAACCTTTTCCTGACAATAACAAACACAAGAAAAACAGAATTAGCGAAATCGGCAAAGGCGTTCTCATGTTATAGCGTGACCAGGAGAAATAGGGGTTTATTTTTAACCGACTTCGAAAAAGGAGGAGGTTCTATGTTCGACTGTATGTATGTTTTTTTTAATGTATGTTCACCGATTTCTCCGTCAGTTGTCTCATTTAAATTTTATCGAAATTGCTTCAGTACTTTTTGAAAAACTGAATAAAAACGTAAAACACGTATACCTCGATGACGTTTTGGTTTTCTCCAATTATGAATATGTTTAAATTCCACGTTCCATATTATTAGGGTTTTTATTTCTGGGGTATAACAACTAAAAAGCGAAAAATAAAAAACTTTTTTAATATCGGAAGTCGGTGTCAAAAAACAAAGAAATAAAATGCAAACACCGACTTCCGAAATTAAAGTTATTTTTTTAATTTTTAGTGTATTTAATTTTTGGAAGTCGGTTGATTTTCTTTTGTTCAAAAGTTTTTATATATTTATAGGAAAAATAACAGTGCTAATAAAAAAATATAGAGAAAAAGATTATTACTTTTCATATGATTAATTGTAACGGGTAAGGGTCATATTAAACACATTGTGTGGACGTTGACGGAACTGACGTGATCAAGCAAAACAACATTGCTGAATCATTACCAAAATTAATCAAACCAGCTTTTTCTCTGAGGCTTGGCACTGGTTGCCCATCGTTCAGGATCCGTCCCGTCTGTGATTAAAAGTAGCCAAAAACCACCACTCGTAGAGTCTCTTAAGACTCTAAGGGCCGATTTCCCCAATGAAACTAATCGCGATTAATTTAAACTAAACTTAGTTCATGGGTTTAATCGAGATTAGAGCTTCATTTTGCGTTTCATCGAAAACTGGGCGTTTAGAATTTAAACTAAGATAAGCTTAAACTAGTTTAGTTTTTTTTTAATTGTTGATAGGGACGCGTTTGACCACTATCTCACCTGATGGTAAGCGATGATGTGGTCGAAGATGGAGCACGCTTGCCTAGAAGTAACCTATTCACTCTTGACTTAAAGACTCCCAGTTTGTAGTGGTGAAACTCAAAATGAAGCTCTTATCTCGATTAAACGCATAAACTGAGTTTAGTTTAACTAATCGTGATTAGTTGCATTGGTGAAATCGGCCCTAAGATTGGTGAAAGAATTTTCGGAAACGAAGCAGCAGTTTCAGAGATTACCTACTTTCTACAAACGGACATTATTTTTCAGTCTGTTTTTTTTTTAATTGTTTGGTTCACGTTTGACCGCTATCTTACTTCGATGATGTAGTCGACGATCGAGCACGCTTATCTAGAAGTAGCCTATTGACGCTTAATTCAATACACCTCAGGTTATAACTATCAGGAAACGTAGTCTCTGGCAGGGAATTCCACTCCATAGCTGTAGGTACTCACAATGAGTTTAATTTTATATGCACGGATCAGCTTGAAAAACTTTAATTTTTAATTTTTCGATTTGCACCCCAAAAGTGATCTCCATATTACAATTATTATTTTACTCGTCTGTGTAGATTTTTGGCTGTGACAGACTGCCGGACAGACAGACAGACGCACGAGTGATCTTAAAAAGGTTCCACATATCCTTTTCCTCATTCTTACGAATCTCAAGACCACACCATGCTCTATTTTACGTGTGAAATGATAATATCCATTAGAAATAACTAATTAAAGCTCTACACGACCAGAGGGCTGGCTCGTTCTTTGCCCAAACAATTAAAATTGTCATTCAACGTGGCAATGCTGCCAGTCTTCTGGACACGTTTCCAGATGACAGCTATGTGGAGGAGTACTTTGACGCCTGAACTTTGTTTTGGTTTATTTTTTTCATTTTTTTATTTTTTTTTTTATTCTATTATTCTATAATTTTTTTTATTTTTTATATGTACGTAGTTAGGTTAATATTTTTGGTTACAGTAATTAAGTATTTTCTAAATATGTAAATTTGTTCTTAACTGAAATAAACCATTAAAGCTCTTGTGTAGTAACTTCGTAATAAGATTACAGGATTATGATGTGGCTTTGAATGTTCAATTAATGTTTTATTAAGTGACTTTTCGACACAGTCAAGTTTGATTAATTTAAAACTGATTAAACGTTTTCGTTTGTTTGAAACAAAGTTGAAGCTGCTCTTTGCACTCCTTCTCAATATAAACACAAAGCATAATCAGAATATAAATGTACCCACTGCTGGGCCATAGGCCTCCTCTTTGTGTGAGGGAATGGGCCCTCACCGCTCAAATGTAAAGAAAGAAGAATGAAAGAAAACTAGTTTCTTTGGCACACACAGATACACGCAATGTAGCTGTTCTACACCTGATTGCGAATACGTACAATCCGCACATCTTATCCTATGGGAGTGTACTCTTTGGCAAATTGAACGCAATATTATGTTGGATAGTATTTAGCCTACGTGTGGAGTTGTCTATAACACAGACTTTGTGGAAACTGGAATTTTCGAAACTGAAATTGCCGTGCGTTCAAGCGTTTTTGCCATACCTATTATTGGAATCAAATGTAACAGCTCACAATTTTAGGACCCATTAATATTAGTGTTTTTAACGAGTGGTGCTTGGACACTGGGCTTACCTCGGTTGTAAATATCTCCTTTGTGCCTAATGACCTAGCTTTGTTCTGTCTCCCGTTTGATAAGGAGGAAAGTGGAAGTTATGTTTTTCGTACTCCTCCGCTGTCTTTTCTGATTAATTTCATTGCGGGTCCCAAGACAGTTTAATCGTTTCTCTGAGACTCGTCGAGGTTCATTGCTTCGGCGTTTTATCTGGTAGTCGCCACTATTGATTCTGGTTAAACGGAATTACAGTGGTTTGGGAACAGTGTGGCGGGCAAGTCCCAAAAAAAATTTAACTATGTGTTCTGGAGATAACGTCAAAAAACGCGCCGTCACCACGCGGTCCTAGGGCGCAATAACTTCAGCCTGAGGTCGCGGATAGATTCGAAATAGAGATACCCCTTGGTACGGAAGCAACTGAAGGAACAGGAGTGGGTTTTAGTCAGTAAAAGTCTGACACTCCCTACCACTCCACCCAAAGCGGGAGAATTCATTTTATACAAAAAAAGGGCGTCGTATCTTATGGTTCTAGGACATGTCGGTTTCCACACGATGTTTTCTTTCACAGTTTTGAGAGAAGTGATGATGAAATAATTTACACAAAGCAAAGTGCCTAGCTGGGTTCGAACTCAAGGCCAACGACACGTAAGTCAGTGCAGTTACCACAGTCACCCACCACTGCTCTCTCAATATGGTTTCAAATGTTTGCAGTTTGTGAGTAACATCGTCACCGAGTAGCCAACCTATCGGTTTTGTATTTCTTACCCCACCAAGTCTTTCTATCATCGGACAACAAGAAGTACGGCTATTCACCATCGGTACGTGGTGGACATCTCAAACTTACGCACAAAACACTTTAAAAATACTTTCAGTTGTCGTACAGCTAAGGTGTGGAATGCCCTGCCGTAGTCTGTGTATCCTGATAGCTATACCATAGCGGTTTTTAAGTGAAAAGTGTTTCTAAGCACGCTTGCTCCATCGGCTACCACATCATTGTTTACGGGTGAGATACTGATCTAACGCGAGCCTATTCTACTTCCTATCTTATTTTTTTTAAGTTAGTCTGATCTGTCCCGCTACTGGAAGGCCTCCACCCATTCCTTTCACTATATCCTAAGGAAAGAAATAAAAAAGTTTATTACATGCAGTTTATGCCTCGCACAGAAAACACCAAACATTTTTTACATGGCATGCCATCATACATCAATTGATAATAATAATAAAAAAAAACAACCAACTAAAAATATAGCAAATACCTGGTTTTTTTTTTGTGGGGTGGGTAATCATCCAAAGACATCTCCCGCTCTAGGGTGGAGCGGGAGGGCGTGTCAGACTCTTACTAACTAAAACCCACCCCTGTTCCTTCCCTGCCCTGAGTGCCCAGGGGCGCGGTAACTTTGTTTCGAATTTATTCTCAACCCCTGGGCAGGCATCAACCATGACGGGCTCCGTCATTATTGCTGACAACTCATGAGGTGCGCGTGGAACACTACGCGCCGTCGACTCTAGGCCTGGTGCTGATCGGATGGCGAGCTACCCATTACTCGCCATCCGCAGGCCCGGGTATAGCAAAGACCTGTGCGAGGCCAAAAAAGCACCTATTTCAGCATATGCTGCGAAATTTATCATATTATAATATGCGAAACTTAGAATGGATGGATGGATGATTGCTACACAATCACGCCAGAACGCCTGAACGCATCTGGATGAAATTGGGACATTGATAGATGGCTGTAATAGCACAAGATACTTTTTATCCAAGAGAAACAAGGCTACCAACATAGCCCGAAGAATCGCCAAACTGAAGTGGCAGTGAGCAGGGCACATTGCCCGCAGAACAGGTGGTCAATAGGACCGAAAAGTTCTGGAGTGGGGACTTCGTAGACGAAGACGCAGCGTTGGAAGGCCTCCCACTAGGTGGACCGATGACCTGGTGGGGGTCGCGGGTAGCCGATGAATGCAAGACGCACAGGATCGGTCTGAAATAGCACAAAGGTTATAATTTATAGTGTGGAAAGTACTGATTCCACGCGAGCGAAGCCGTTGGCAGAAGCTAGTCAATAATAAAAGCAAGCTTACGTAATTTTTTTATTCATACAGTTTATTCTTCTAAAAAATTGTTCCTTAAATCTTTTCAAGACATTTTCTTGACACCATTTTTTTAAATTAAAAAGAGGCAGTGCATTTTACGTACCAGCCCATCGCACCAAGCTTGCCTGTCCGTTGACACGGAGTGAGGCAGTGGAGCCGAGCGAGGGAGTATTGCGGAGCTTAGTTGCGGACTGTCTCTGTTCATTGATGCAGAGCCATGCAGTGCTGAGCGGAGTTGCAGACTGCGCGGAGCTAGATTCACGCGACAAGTAATTTAAACGGTTGGCGGTGGGAGATCAGTTGCTTGAGACAAATTACTTTTCTGTTAGCGTTCACGCTAACGCTCAGTACAAAAGTTTCACGTCCAGTAATGTCATTGCGACATTACTGGACGTGAGTCATGTGACAGTTCTCTCCGCAGGTAGTCATTGCAATACATTTTTTACTAAGCATTAGCGTGAACGCTAACAGAAAAGTATTTTGTCTCACTCCCCAGTACAGTTTTACGCGCTGTGGCCTGTTGCTTTCCAATTCCCCGCTCCGCTTCCCTGATCCGCTTCCTCGCTCCGCTTCCCGGTTTGGTATGAATTTTTAAATATGTTCAAAAATAAATTGAAAAAAATGTTAATTGATAATGTATTTTATAATCTGCATGAGTTTTTTGAAAAAAAAAAATATTTGTAAGAACCTAATTTCTTAATACTATTGCATATCCGACTTGGGTAGACTGTTGAAACTAAAAATGTAATGTTTGTCAATAAGAACTTAATGTACACAGTTATGCAATAAATATATCTTTATCTTTATCTTTAAACTAGGTCCCAAATCCCTGTCCACTGAAGCGGAGCGAAGATTTTGTGCAATTCCATTGGTTAATATTGGCATAGCTCCGCTCCGCTCCTCTCTTTTCCAGTGGACAGTCAGCCTAAGACGCTGCCTTAACAAAATTGATACTAATATTGTCCCTTAATTATCGGGACAGCATGGGGAGAGGGGTTGGGCAAGAGGGGGGATGACGCGCAAAATATTTGATCCATCAACAGTACAATAATGTGCCACTAATGGCCCGGGGAATTAGGCTAGCATCTTAATGGTGATTTATTTTAAGTAGGGAGGTTATAATTTGAGTGTTTTGCAGGACAATAACTGTAAACTGTTCTTTATGTTCCCTGCTTGAGTCTGTTTTTCCTGATAGCTACAACTTGGAGGTATTTTAGTCAAGAGTGAATAGGTTACTTCTAGGCAAGCGTGCTCCATCTTCGACCACATCATCGCTTACCATCAGGTGAGATGGTGGTCAAGCGCGACCTATCAAAGATATTTTTTTTTGGTTTCCTTACATATTCTTTAATTAATAATTTTGAAAGCATTTTATTTTACGATCCTGTCTTAAGAGCTTTGGGTAAATAACTTCTTTAAATTCAGAGTAAATACAATCTTCGATCTAAGCTTGTTTCGTCTTACTAATCTTTATTATATATGAAACAAAGTCTGGTTACTTACACCATTTCCAGGTCCCCAAGATACAGGCGCCGCCTAGTTTGGGGACCACTGGAAGAATAATTAATGTCATTACTAAAAGTTACAGACCAACACTAAGCTAAGATAATTTTAAGGTAATAATTGTAACAATGGATCAATAAATTTATTATTTTTATTTATAACTCAAAAACGGAAGGATCGATTTTAATGATCTTTGATTTGTTGGATTGGTCTCCGCTCCGAATAGCAGAAAAGCTGTTAAAGCATCGGAAGCATTCAAGAAAAACAAAATCTATGAATAAAAGTAATTTTCACAAACATTTTGTATGGAACGAGTTTTTTTATTGATTCTGAGGCGGTACGAAGTTCGATGGGTCAGCTAGTATATTATAAATGCAAAAGTTTGAATGTATGGATGTTTGTTACTCAATCACGCCAGAAAGGCAGAACGTTTCTAGATAAAATAATAATAATAATAACTACACACACACATTCAACATACATTACATACACATGCACACACACACGCACACATACATCACATCTGACACACACACACAAACACACATACATACATCACATAAATCCATTTTTTTTTTATTGATACAGCGATAGATTATAGTCTGGAATAGTAGAGGACACTTGTTATCCAAGAGAACCAAGGTTACCGACATGCATACATGCGATACGCAGCGTTGGAAGGCCTCCCACAAGGTAGACCGATGACCTGGTGAGGGTCGCTGGTAGCCGATGGATGCGAGATGCACAAGACCGGTCATTCCGGCGACACTTACGAGAGGTCTATGTCCAGCGGTGGACGTCTTTCAGCTGAAATGAAGATGATGATGATGACTTTTTATCCCAAGAGCATGTTCCATTGGGATGATTTTCGAATCGGGAGGTTTTAATAAAAAAATAAACCTTTACGTAATTTTTACCACGGACTATTCCATTACGTAATTTTTAGAACGGACGTTACGTAATTTTTACAACGGACTATCCCATAATCTAATGTTTTCAAAGGACTGTTCTCGAACTACCCAAATCCATGGCCACCGTAATTTATCACAAACAAATGAACGATGTAGGTACATTTATAATGATCCCAGTTAAATGGTTTGAATAAGCACCGTAGGTAATTGTTGCCTTTTTTTATTCGCTTCTAAAATACAGCATCTATCATCATTACTGGGTTTTGTTCGATGTGAAAGATGCTTTCAGTCACTTGACGGTTTTATTGTAGCTTCTAGTCATTTTAGGTTTTAGCTGTCTTTTTTATAGCTTTATCTAAGTAGTATAAAATAATAGTAAGTATATTAAAATATGTTTTATAAAAATTTTCTTAAGAAAAATCGTTTATTATTTATCTAGTTGATCTGGTGAACTTCGCACCGCCTCAGAATCAATAAATGCATTCGTTCTCGAAATATCATCTATAAAGCCGTGCCATATAAAATGTTTGAGTAAATGAATTTTCTTCATGTTTTTTTTCTAAATTTTCAGCTGTACACTTTCAGCAAGAAAAAGGTCCACCCTTTTTCAACCGATTCCAAAAAAAGGAGAAGTTTCTCAATTCGACTGTATTTTTTGTTTTGTGTCTTACCTGAGAACTCTTTTCTCGGTGAACCGATTTTGATGATTCTTTTTTTTTTATTTGAAAGCTGTGTGTGGTCCCATTTATCAAGTTTTTGAGTTATGCTTAATAATGCGTGTTTAATTAATAATAATAATAATAATTTATTTATTTGAGTTCTTTTACAAAGTAATACATTTATAAACTTATTGTTCGTGCACCGCACTGATGTGATCAAACCTACCTAGACCTAACAAAAGTTCATTCGTAAAAACATTCGTTCATCACTCTCACTCACACCATCGTGGCATTAGCTTGTGCAACCATATTTTGTAAAACACAAGAATAAACGCATTAAAATTGGAGTCAGATTTATTATTCATCGAACCCTGGGTTGAAACTTGGTGACCCCGACGTGATCAAGCCAAAATCAAGAAGATTCTGCGCAGCTATCGGCATATTTCAAATTGCATCGTCATTGTCGGAAGCGGACTTTGTACTCGACGCACACTGATTTTGAAATACGTTGCCCAGCCGTTGAATTTCATCTTCAATTTGTACATCTTTGAAGGATCAAATCTACAAAGAGATTGGTTCTATGTATTGAGCAGAACCGAGTGACTATCTCAGTTGGTGAGCAGCAATTATTTAAGCCGTTCAACCGCCATCTTTCAAGCAAGTTCCTGCAGATTTGAAAAGAGATTGGTTTCTTTAACCTGAGGAGAAACCGCTAGAAAATCTCGATATTGTGGACAGTCAACCGAATAGTGCCAAGGAAATACGATTGAAGCCAAAACTCATCGCCAGGAGATCATCCCAGAGACAGCTTGTAACCCAGCCGGTCAGCTATACTGTGAACAAGGAGCGCCGCAGCCACGGTTAAGCCAGGGAAGTGATCCATCCTTTATTCCTCTATTATTTTTTCATAATTCCTGTCCTCTATTTGCCTGAGAAGTGTGCTGATTTTCTTCATTAGTCAAATTTTATGCGAAAGTCAAGTATTTTACACAAGCTAAATGGCTATTCATCATTAAAATATAACCAAAAACATTAATAAGTCGCAAGCCGTGCAGCTCATTGTTCTTCAAAGCCACGTGCGCATGCGACAATTGCCAATCTAAGCTTAATCGCACATATTTCCTAAAATCTTCATTCCATAAGCACGTATTTGCCGTTTAAACTATAAAATATTCAATATTTTGCTAAAATTCATCTCACAAGTTTATAGGTTAGTGCATTACCTAATCGCTAAACATTTAATTTCCTTTGTTCAAATTAAACCGCTATATTTCTATAAGTAACCAATATTCAATTACGCATTCCAGTGCATTTTGTGTGTGAGTGAGAAACGGACCAGCTGACGCCCGTCGTTCATTGCTTCATTCGGCGCGTTATCTATCGCCGGCCGGTCCATCAGCTGATTTGTCCCGTCACCTGTGATTGTGGCCTTGAATCATCGACGCATACGCTGGATTGCAATTAAGTATTCTTATTATTTAATTATCTGTGTGTTTAATTGTGTATTGCTGAACTTTAACTATGTCACATACGAGTACAAGTGATATGCGTTCTAAATCACCTGTTGAAAGTGTTAAACTTCAAGTTCCTACCGCTAGTTATTCAAAATATGATTTGAAAGATTTGATTATAAAGCGCAGTTCAGTCAAAGGTCGTGTAACTAAATTCAGTAAGTTTTTGAACGAATTAACTTCATTAGAAAAACCTACGGATGCTGAAGTGCAAACTTTAGTGAATAGGTACGAAAGGTTTCGTGAATTGTTTATTTATTTTGAAGATCTGCAAACAGACAGAATTATTAAACTCCTCAGAGTTAGAAAGTGAACTTGACATTAGAGATGCCATCGAAGGTAATTTTAGTTCGCTGATTGCTAAGGCTAAATTATTTATAGATGCTAATCTTCCGAAACCAAGTAGTAGTCCTGATTCTCCTCATTCTTTACGCGATTCTTATAAATGCTGCAATAACAAACCTATGAGTTTTAAATTACCTTTGATTACAATAGCAAAATTTGATGGTAATTTCTTTAAATGGATGGAATTCCGTGATACATTTACTTCTTTAATTCACAGCAATGACAGAATTGAACCAATACACAAGTTTCATTACTTGATCTCTTACCTTGAGGGAGAGGCTTCCAATGTCATCAGCAACTTATCTGTTTGTTCTGCAAATTATGAAGATGCCTGGAATCTCCTCTGTGAGAGATACAACAATGTTAAACAGCTGCAAAGGAATCATTTTAATTCATTTTGTAATTTTCCACCTACCTCTCGAGATTCTGCCAAGTCTCTGCGATTTTTGATAGACCATGTCTCTAAAGGCTTACGTGCCTTGAAGACTCTGGGTGAGCCTACAGAGTGGTGGGGCGGTCTAGTTGTCCATTTGGCCTCGGCGAAGCTCGATAGCAGTACTATGTTTAAGTGGGAAGAATATACAAACACAATAGAAAATTCTCCTACATTGCAGGAATTCTTTCAATTTCTCCAGAATCGAGCTAATATTTTAGAGGCTGTTCAGAGTAATAAGTCAAATTTAAAAGGTGAAACAAAGTCTTCATCTTCTCATAAAAATGATAAGTCTCATACTAAGTCTTTTGCCATTTCAGCTGATGTTGACACTTCCTCTGACGCGTGCATCCTGTGCAAGGGTAGTCATCGTTTGTACGATTGTGCGTCTTTCTTGGCCAAGTCACCAGTAGATCGGGCCTCGGAGGTGATGAGATTGAAGCTGTGCCTGAATTGCTTGCGTAAGGGACATTCATCACGCCAATGCAGGTTAGGTCCATGTTCTACTTGTAATAAACGACACAACACCTTGTTGCATAGGGAACCGTCTCAGGCTGTGAACACATCAAATGTTCACACGTCTGCACCCTTGACTGAAGGTACAGTCGAGCAAGTTTCAAGTGTTGCTGCTGATAATGTATTTAGCATGTCTGTCAAAGCCAACCACAGCGTGTTGCTTTCAACAGCTCTGGTTGATGTTTTAAATCCAGTAACGAATCAATGCACAACAATTCGAGCTCTGCTAGACAGCGGGAGTCAGTCTTCTTTAATCACTGATAGTTTGAGAAATAAACTTCAGTTGACTCCTCAGCCAACCCAGGTCGATGTTGTAGGTATAGGAAATATTTCTACTTCTCAATCACTACAGAGATGTGTAGTGCAAATTAAATCAAAACACAATGATTTTAAAGCAAATGTGTCTTGTTTGGTATTGCCTCAGCTAACAGGTGATTTACCTAAAAAATCATTTGATATTACGCAAATCAATTTACCTCCTAATATTAAATTAGCTGATCCCACATTCAACCAATGTGCTAAGGTTGATATGTTGATAGGTGTCGATTTGTTTTGGTCGGTTATAGAGGGTGAACAAATATCTCTTGGTCCCAACCAACCTATCATGCATAGGTCGAAGCTAGGTTGGATTTTGGCAGGCCCACTGTATGTTCGAGATATTTGTAAGTCGCGAAACAAATCTATAAACTGTAGTCATGTTGCTGTCGATTGTACAGATAGTTGTGTGTCAAATGAATTATTAGACAAAAGGTTGGCGAAGTTCTGGGAGTTGGAACAAATTCCTCACTCACACAATTTTGAGACAGAGGAAGACATTGCATGTGAGAATCATTTTGTTACCAATACCACCCGAAATAATGAAGGCAGGTTCATGGTTAAGTTGCTCCTTCATACGGAACCCGACTGTCTAGGCAATTCATTCATAATGGCTAAAAGGCAATTCTTCGCGTTAGAAAAACGTTTTAGTAAAAATCCGGAACTGAAGGACATGTATTCAAAATTTAATAAACTAGGTTAATAAAAACCTGTGTTTCAGGCCATCCCCAGACTCATCATCTGATCATCTGATTATTGGTTCATTGTTAATTAATTATTGAAATAATACTATGCTACTTATTATACTAAACACAAATTAAAAATAACCAATTTAATATCTATATAACTATTGAAGTAATTCTAACAGCTTTTCTGTGTCTGTGTAATCAAGTCCACCCAAATATTCGCTTATCTTTAGACTACAATGTTTGTAACCGGCACTATAAATATTAAGTATCCTATTGAGCTTATTATATAAATCGGGTCCTAAATAGACATAGAAACGGTTTACAAAAGCATGCCTAGTTTGAGGCTTTATGCAAACCAAATGTTTCCTTCTTTTGTCAGAAGGTACTGGCTTGTAGGCGAGTTCTACGTGCTGGTGTAAAATGATGTGCAATATAAATAATTGGCGTACTGTTAGCAACTCACATGCAATGTAAAGCTGGTGTGTAGGGAATCTAAAAGGCCTAAAGGTGGCCACCTTTAGAATCGCTCTTTGAGCGCGTTCTAGAGGGAGTAAAATTGATTTCGCAGCACCGCCCCATGAAGTTATGCAGTATGTAAGAACAGATTGGCACAAAGCCAAATATACCTGTTTAATTAATTTAAAGTCAGCAAAGTGACGTAAATTTTTAAAGATATATATTAATATTATTATTTATTGACTTCGATTACATTGTTGATGTTCTCATTTTATTTATTGAGACTATCAATTCGGCCATAACTTTACTATTTAGTTTTAGTTTTGCGGTATATGAACTAAAAAGTGAAAAATCGCGTAACAAACATACAAAAAAAAAAAAACATACAGACGAATTGAGAACCTCCTCCTTTTGGAACTCGGTTAAAAATTAATACTTTTTTACACAAAAACACCAACACCCGAAATTACAGTTATGTAGCAATTTTTAGTATTTTTTTTTTGGAAGTCTGTTGTAATTTGTTTGTAATAAAGTTTTTTTTTGTCTCACACCTTATACATAATAAGGCAAATAGAGTTGCGTACAGTTTAAAAATACAAGCCCAGCTGAAATACTCGTAACTAGCGGCTTGACGTGTTATTTGTGTGTTTAATTGTACTGTGCTCGAGTGTACCTACCGCTGTAACGTTGTCTGTGCGCGAAAGTACGTCGTTGCGTACATTACTCATAAGGTCGGGGGTAGGGTTGTCGGGGATTAGTTTTAGCAGACTGTAATAGAAGGAGGGTACTTAATGATTTCAATATAGACGTAAGTGAAAATGTAATCATTGGCTATTTTGTTGGATATTGTTTGCATCGACTGTTTTGTACGTGCAACGGAGAGTAAAAAAAGTGTGTGAACTTATGTACGCACGTAAGAAGTTATACTTCTTTGGCGTAACAAGATAAAAAAACCAAACTGTCACAAAGTTTACAAAAGGAAAACAATCATTCTTCATGAACCACAGACCACAGCTAACTTCAGGGAGTCGGTTCTAGCTAAGTTCAGGCTGTAGGTTTTTTTGTGACGGTGTGCGCGCGCATCGTAAAAATTTTTCCCTAACGCGCCAAAAGAAGTATAATTTCAAAAATGTTAACTACTTTTCAAGCAGGCCACCACGTCGACAATTCTCTAATTGCTCTTAACACTAAAAGCCTGCCTTTTGGTGCCAAGAACAATTAGAGTATTTTTAATTAACCATTGACAATTAGGGTATTGGTCCGTCAGTTAGATTACCAAAAAAGGACGATACAGTGTGTTGAAATTTTGCGTGACGTCACGCCGTGCTGCACTTTTTACCACGAAGTAACGCAAGCCTTTTGGTTAATTTTTTATGCGCCTTTGTGGGGTTAACCTGATACAATAAGTATAATCAATTGTTGCGGGGCTTAGCCGGCGCACTTTTCTGTACTAGTTCGAAATACAATACATTGCATGCCTAAAACAGGTAGGAGCGGATTTTCTAGTGTATCGAAAAAATTAATTCCGTTCGTGCCACCCCTGTTTTCTAGCAAAAGTGGGGCTAATAATGTCGCGCGGATCAAAGGCGCTTTGTCGAGCCACATTTGCATGGCCGAATATGTAATTTAATAAGCCACATGCTAAATTGTTGGTGTAAGTTGGAGGTGCGTGCTAAGCTTTTTGAATAAAGTACAATTTGGTGTTGGGTTTTCGTGAATTCGTTCTTAAAATGGGACTTTTTCTTCTGAAATGGAATTGGGAAACGTATTTTTGTAATTAATGTTGAAATGTATGCATTTTTTATTAAAGTGGAAACTTCATTAGCATCGTTGTGATTTGAAAGTCGATGAAACGAAAAAGCGACAGTAAAAAGAGACAGACACATAAATTCATAAGATTTAACGTGGGAGAAAATCAGATAGGAAGCATTATACAGTGTTTTGTTTTTGTGTTTTAAAATGAGATAGGACGCATTATACTGTGTTTTGTTTTTGTGTTTTAAAATGAGATAGGAAGCATTATACAGTGTTTTGTTTTTGTGTTTTAAAATGAGATAGGAAGCATTATACAGTGTTTTGTTTTTGTGTTTTAAAATGAGATAGGAAGCATTATACAGTGTTTTGTTTCTGTGTTTTGTTTTGTTTTAGCCAAAATTTTTGAAGGTTTCACTTCTACCACGTGTGAATTGCACACATGTTTTTTAACTATTTTTTTGTAAGTAACTAAATTACTATTGTTCTTAGTCATAAGCTAATCGCTGCGTCCTAACAGTGTAATGCGTTGCCTGTAACTATGTGTTTAGATTGTGAGCAATATAAATAAATTAATAAACAAGACCAGTGGATGTGGCGACACTCGGAGGAGACCTTTGTCTTGCTGTGGCAGTCGAAGGGGTCAGGGGATTTGTAACGGGTATTTTGGTCGTCAAGAATCATGATATCCGCAAGATATCCAAGGTTACCGACATAGACCGAAAAATAGCCTAACTGATGTGGCACTGGGTTGGTAGGTCACATTGTGCGGAGCACCGTCGTGTCCTCGTGGAGGCGATCGGTGTCAGCGACCTCTCGCGCCCGGTCCTGGTCCAGGCCATGGTAGAGGTGGAGCGAGAGGGAATGGGAAGCTGTCAACTCCTTCTGCGAAGCAGTAATGCTCGCGAAGGAGGACACGGAACGCGTGAGGGAGCCTCAACGGAGATACCCTCACGCCCCTAGCAGCCGCCGCAGGAGACGCCCCGGGCGTCGGTAGACGCAAGCCGACAACTGGCCACCTTAGACACGGGATTGCGGACGGCCAGTAATGGGTACCTCACCGTCCGATAAGGACCAGGCCCTGTAGACAAAGTAACATCGCTTCGTAGCGAAACGATATCTAAATTCGTCATCGTCTCTGAGATATCGATAAACATTTCCTAGCGTTAGCGTTCCTTCGTTATCTTTTTTGGCGATCACGATCGAGGCGAAGGCGAACTCTGAAAGCGCTGCTTGTCTACGCATTTGTATGGGATAAACACGATAGCAATTCGTTTCTTTATGGTTTCGTTACAAATTACAACATTGTCTACCAACTTGCGATAACGATGTCGACAGTCGACTGACCACGTGACTTAGCGCGGTTTATGTCAATCTCATACATTTTAGTCTTTTCTAACTTCGTTATCGTTTTTAAATTGTTACTTTGTAAGCCCTCAGGCCCGAGTCGATGGCGAGTAGTGTTCCAAGCGCGCTATGTCAGCAACAACTGACGGAGCCCGCTAGGGTCGATGCCTGTCTAGGGTCGCCTATAAATTCAAAAGAGAGTTACCGCGGCCCTTGGCACAAGCAACTGAAGGAACACGGATTGGTTTTAATCAGTAAACGTCTGGCACGCCCTCCCGCTCCACCCAGAGCGGGGAAAGTCATTGGATGATTTACAACCCTCCAAAAAAAAAAGGTAGGTCACATTTCCCGCAGAACAGAATGGTCGAAAGAACCGAAAATTCTGGAGTGGCGACCGCGTACCAGAAGACGCAGCGTTGGACACGTGAAATACAGCAATAAGTGAACCCCTTTGTACTTCGGGTACGGAACACTAAAAAAGCAAAAAAAAAACTTAAGAAAATGCGATTTCGTGTCGTTGTCGTATTCTCTCAACGCAGCTGTCTGTACCTTTAAAGATACTGAAAAATGAGGTTTCATAAATATAAGTAGATATTATGATGTTCTATGTTGGTTTTGCCTAGCCTTCGCCCTAATTGCGTACACGTGGAAGTCTGAAAACATGGGGTAGAAAGTTTTAAATACTTTAGGGCAGATTTGAGCGTTGGCAATTTTGAGCCTCTGGCGGCAAAAACTTATTTAGGAAAGTGTGGTGTGTAAAGGGAAGGTAATTAGACGACCCCTAGCCTATTCTGCCTCTCGTTCATTCTCGTTCGGAAAGTTCAGCAATCTAGGAATGTCAGCGAACTGTTGTGACTAGCAATAAAATTGATCAGCTATTTAGGTATTGTTATAACAGACTTCAAAAAAGGAGGCCGTTAAAATTCGTAGGAATCATTAATTTTTATGTATGTTCCCCGATTACTCGAAGACGTCCGGATCGATTTGGAAAATTCTTTTTTTGTTATAAAGGGTATACCTACTTCCCAAGTGGTCCTGTTTACCTTTTGTGAAGATCTAATGAAGAACTTCGGAGATAGACACTGGAAGTCTTCAATAATGATAACAAACCTTTCAGAATTGCAGCAATTGCATGTCTGTTTATGTTTTTACAAACCATCACGCTGATACGCTCTGAAGGGGTACGGCGAGTAGTGGGTAACTCGCCGTCCGATCAGCACCAGGCCAGAGAGTCGACGGTGAATTCGACGGTGGGTAGTGTTCCACGCGCGCCTCAAAGTTTTGTCAGCAAACACGACGGGGCCCGTCATGGCCGATGCCTGCCCGGGGGTTGAGGATAAATTCGAAAGAGTTACCTCGCCCCTGGGCATTCAGGGCAGGGAAGAACAGGGGTGGGTTTTAGTCAGAGTCTGACACGCCCTTCCGCTCCACCCTAGAGCGGAAGATCTCATTGGATGATTTCCCACCCCCCCCCCCCAAAAAAAAGGGTTACACAGATTTGTAAAGTTTAACCTGATACACTCTAATTTCACCAATTATGTTCAAATTCCATGTTTATGGGGGCTATCAATTCGGGCATAACTTTAATATTTTGTTTTACTTATGGGGTACCTACATAGAGCAACACGGGCCACCAGCAAACCAGAGGGGAGTAGCCATAGTGTTTTTTCCCGTTACAGAATTGTATGTCATTTTTTTGCGGGGGGAAGTCTACGCCACGCACACTTTCTCAGACTTCCACACAAACACAATCGTCTGTCACTATGAAACTCACTCTTAACAATTTAAAATAAAATACTAAGAATTTCGCACACATACAGATATATTCTATGTCATAACAGTGTAATGAATTGATGCAACTACATCGAAAATGTGCATACAGCCGTGGCTGTAACAAGTTAGTGTCGATACGTATTATCGATAAATTCAAGAACTTTCTTGTGGGAATCCAGATAGGTCTTTTATTACAAAAAATCTTCCATTCCTAAATATGCGAAGTCCGACACGTATTTGGCCGGATTTTATCGATACTTAGGTATCGATAAATCGGTATCGCTATCTACAAACCGGTAACAACGCTATCGCTCGGTGACGGCGACAACTCGGATGCAGACTCGGATCAGTCGCTCGAGCGATCCGCATATTGTATGAGGGCGAGCGGCCTGTATTGGTAAACAAATCCGAAACAACACTACCGTAATTATTATATGTTTAAGTTTTAAAAATGAGTAAATAGTATAAATGTGGTTAAAAATTACTTACATTATGAAAGGTCATCAAACGCCATCTTTTTGTAAATTTGACGTGGCAGATCTCTTTTTGAAGCAAGAAATTGAACAATTTGGCATTTTTGTAGGACGTCAATTCAGCCGTGCAACTAGATTTAGTCTAGTGAACAGTGTTGCTGCAACTAGTTTTATTGTATGCTTTGACAGAGGGGAACGCCTGCGTATGGCTACTCCCTTCCGGTCCGCCGGTGGCCCGTGTTGCTCTATGTACTGTAGGACCCCAAGCCACGTTCTTCGTAGCTCCGGGGGGTGTCACGTAGCTTGGCGACTGCGAGAGGACTGTACGAAAGGATGCTCGCTACGGGCGAATAAGGGAAAGAGCTGAGGGCGATTTAAATTATATATTAATTAGACAAAACCATTACATCGGTGCCCACTTGCCAGGGCTAAACTTCTATATCTGACATAAAACAAAATGTGACACCTAATCTCTAATCATAATCCCATCGACTCTCCAACAATCCTTACCTGTCAGTTAAAGGCCGGTACAGACCCGCTAAGATTAGGCTGTGACTACAATCGTCACAGTACTGTGACGACCTTATGTTGGCGACCTTATGATGGAGATTGGCACGTTGGAAGTTTGGAACATTCTAGAAACTCTTGGGACGCCGATTGAATTTAAGAAGAATAAGGAAGACTTTTGTTTTTGAGTTCAGTTAGCCCGGCCGAAGAGGGCACAGATGTAATCTTATAATTCAATATAATCGTATAAGTGTGCTATTCCTCTTTCTTTTATAACACTACACACAATAACCAGTCACTCTGATACACCACACTCTCGCGTTGCCAGCGAGTACGACAGCCCCTAGACGCGTACGAAGAACCTCCAAGGACCCTGCACTACGAGAAGGTGCTCCAGGTCCCTCTAGTACCTACAACAACTATAAGTCAAAAAATTAAACTTCTTTTTACGAAAAAACTCAACCGACTTCCAAAAAAAACACAAAAAATGCACTTTGATATCAAATGTTGGTGGTAAATAACAAAGAAACAAAACTAAAAATACCTGGAGCACGATGGATTACGGCCCACACCATTTCACATAAAGGAGGCCTGTGCCCCAGCAGTGGGGATATGAAAAAGGCTGATGATGATGATGAATCATAAATTTATTCCTTCTTATACATAAACAATGCCGTCATTAGACACCTCTTAGAATTTACAGGAGAGATTTTGTTATCTAAGAAAGTTACAAAATGGGTGTGTTTTATTCATGTGTGGAATTATATCGCTATATAATATTTTTATCAGCGTGTCTGTATGTTTGTATGATAAGTTAAGGATATATGGGAAATGTATGTTTATCACTAGTATCTCTGCTTCTACTCAGTACCCATCATCTCAGCAAATAAAAACATGTTAAAAAACCAACCAAGTGCGTGTCGGACTTCGCAAAATTAGTGTTCCATAGCAAATGTATTTTTCACTATTTGTGTGATTTTCGGTCAACAAGATGATTAGACTGTGAAAATTTGACAGACGGACACGTGAGTGACAGCAATAGGGCTCCGTTTGGACGCTTCAGTACGGAACCCGGAAAAAGTATGATTCGTTCGGAATCCTTGGCGCGCGAGTCCGAATCGCAGTTGGCCGTTTCTTTTTTTTTAAACTATAAACTTTTTATTTATAGGTTTGTACAGTACTTATTTTAAACTATAAACTTTTATAGGTTTGTATAATACCTACTTATTTTAAACTATAAACTTTTTATAGGTTTGTACAGTACTTATTTTAAATTTAAATCTTTTTATAGGTTTTTACAGTACTTATTTTAAACTATAATCTTTTTATAGGTTTGTACAGTAATTATTTTAAATTATAATCTTTTTATAGGTTTGTACAGTACTTATTTTAAATTATAATCTTTTTATATGGTTGTACAGTACTTATTTTAAATTATAATCTTTTTATAAGTTTTTACAGTACTTATTTTAAAATTTTAGACGCTGTAGTTTCGAAGGAGTGTCTTTCTTTTTCCTAAATGATTAAAAATCTATTTATTTTAAAATAATGAATAAAATACATTTGAAGTCCTTATAGTGAGCTTTTTCATTTGATATGTCGCACGGTACAGATTGAAAAACTTTTTATATAATAACTTCGTCTTCATCTACTAAACCTTACAATACTACTGCTAAAAAAATCCCCTCAAATAGAACGTATCCAAAAAACCTAAATTATTATGTAACCAACATTTTAGACTTATAAACATCATTTCAGACAACACCCGGATACCAAACTAGTCCACTACCCAACTATATACACATTTTAGAACAAAAGGAGTCCTAAGGCCCCCAGATTTAGCTGAATAGGCCTCTTAATTTACGAGACAACGGTTGAACCCACTACAATAGGTTTAAATTCATCTAGTGTTACATCCTATTGTCTCCCAAGTGTCTGAGGTGACTATAGGGTGACGGAAAAAATTATTACCAGATTTTTTTAGGCAATAACATTTTTTAAGCCATTTTTTGTTACTGTTTTTTTATCAAGGACTAGCTTGTGTTAACGGTTTCGCCCGCGTAGAATTTTTCAACCTCTTTTTCACCCCCTTAAGGATTGTATTTCCGAAAAACCCTTTTTTTGGTGGATAGGTACTGTGACGACCTTATGGTGGAGACTGGCACGTTGGAAGTTTGGAACATTCTAGAAACTCTTGGAACGCCGATTGAAAATTAAGAAGAATAAGGAAGACTTTTGTTTTTGGGTAGACTTCTAGTAGCTCGTCCGAAGAGAGCACTTGTATTATTTTAATTATTCAATATAACGTAATAGTGTGCCATCTCTCTTTTCTTTATAACACAACACACATAAGCAGTCACTCTTGTACACCACACTCTCGCACCGCCAGCGAGTAAGACAAACCCCCAGGAACGTGAAAGGAATCTCCAGGGACCTAGCACTAAGAGAAGCTGCTCCAGGTCCCTATAGTACCTACGCTTCACAAAAAACACACCCTCCAAATTTCATGTCTCTGGGACCAGCGGTTTAGGCTGTGCGTTGATGTATCAGTCAGTCAGCACTTCTAATTTTGTATATACAGATAGGCTCGCACTTGACCACTCTCTCACCTGATGGTAAGCAATGATGTGGTGGACGATGGAGCACGCTTGTCTAGAAACTATTCAATCTTAACTTAAAAACCCCCAGATTATAGCTATCAGGAAACACTCCGGCAGGGAATTCCACTCCTAAGCTGTACGCACAATGAATGTGATCCCTTTCTTTCTTTCTTATTTACAAACCGAGACTCTTCCGTGCTTGGAAAGCCCCGAGAAGGCGTTGGTTCCTTAGATCTTTACATTATATTTATTCGATACAGGTAGTAGAAGCTTGGGCGTCCGACGAGTGTCGTATTTCCCAGTAACGTAGTTTGAGGAAGCTCATCATCATCATTATCATTTAAGCCTAAAGACGTCCACTGCTGGACATAGGCCACTCCCAAGTGTCACCACTACGACCGGTCCTGTGCGTCTCGCATCCCTCACCAGGTCATGCATCGGTTCGCCTCGTGGGAGGCCTTCCAACGCTACATCTTGGGCCTGCGGACGCCGAGGGCCCTGCGGACGGCGAGTAGTGGGTAGCTTGCTGTCCGATCAGCACCAGACCCGTGAGTCGATGGCGCGTAGTGTTCCATGCGCGCCTCAAAGAGATGTTTGTCAGCCACCACTGCCGGAGCCCATCAAGGCCGGTGCCTGCATGCCTAGGGGTAGCGGATAAATTCTTACGCTCCACCCAGAGCGGGAGATGTGATTGGATGATTTCCCAGCCCACAAAAAAAAAAACGCTGCGTCTTCCGATATGCGGTCGCCACTCCAGAACTTTTCAGCCCCATCGACCATCTGTTCTCCGAGCAATAAGTTATGGCCACTGCAACTGGCTGAGAAAGCTAGATTATATTATTTATTTTGGACCTTCAGTTTTTATCTATTAAAGTTGAAAAACTTATTTAGTATATTTTTAAATGTCACTAAAGTTTTCTCAATACTTCTGGCGATAAAATAAGTAGGTACAATTTAAGAACAGTTTACTTTACAATAATATCAAAGTCACAACGAGCCACGGTAGGCCTGCGGACGGCGAGTAGTGGGTAGCTCGCCGTCCGATCAGCACCGTTTCTCAACCCACAAAAAAAAAAGACCTGATAGTCGACGGCGCGTAGTGTTCCAGGTGCACCTCAAAGAGTTGTCAGCAATCATGACGGGGCCGTCATGGCCGATGCCTGCCCAGGAGTTGTGGATAAATTCGAAACAGAGTTACCGCACCCCTGGGCACACAGGGCAGGGAAGGAACAGGGATGAGTTTTAGTCAGTAAGAGTCTGACACGCCCTCCCGCTCGACCTAGAGCGGGAGATGTCATTGAACCCAACCCAAAAAAAAAATAACGACGATATAGAACGCCATTTGTAAAAAAAATATGTACAATTTCTCTTTAGATATATATATTTTTTTTATCTTTGACAGTCTCGCGTTTGACCACTATCTCACCTAATGGTAAGTGATGATGTGATCTTGCTCAAAAGTAACCCATTACTTTTGCGACACTCTGTATATCAAGTGTCGTTAATTTGTCTTCAAAACGTTTAGCATACGGCTTTCAGATTAGACGAATTTTGAGCTAGATTGATGAATAGTTAAGCTGGTCTCATTATGTTAAAGATGGGTTTAGACTCACTATTATATCATCAGATTACCTAATCTTTTGAAACAATGTGTACGTTAGGTCGGTCAGCACAAAAACGTAGGACCCACTTAACTAAACACTAAACTTTCATATTCTTGGTTTAAACACTGATCATCGAATTCCAAATTCAAACTCTCCATAGAAAATTTTAAGTTAAGAACCTGTTAATCGATGTTTAAACTAATCACATGATTATTTTTTTTATAAATAAGGCCCCTGATAGTTAAAGTCTTTACATCTAATAAATGAAAGTGTTATAATTCATTCACTGACAAGACAACTTTTCTTTATTTTGTTTTTTTTTTTTAGGCGGGTGGGAAATCAATTTATAACTTCTCCCACTCTGGGTGGAGTGGGAGGGTCAGACTTTTACTGACTAAAACCCACCCCTGTTCCTTCCTTGCCCTGAGTGCCCAAAGGCGCGGTAACTCTGTTTCGAATTTATCCACGACCCCTGGGCAGAACTAGATATCTTAAGAATGAAATGCACAAGATTTTCTTATACAGGGCGTAACAAAAAAAAAATACATCTGACCTTGATCCATAATATGATGTTACCATAGTTTGACCGATACCACTGTAGTGGTATCAATCTAAGACTACGGATACGAAGTCAGCGTACGCGGGGCGGTGGCGGCGGCGGTGCGTGAAGCGGCGTGTTTCAATGCATTATATGGAAGTGGTCTCGAAGGCAGTGGCGCGGAGAGCGGCGTATGAGCGATGCGTCTGCATTAACGTAGTGTTGTACATTTTATTTTTTACAAAATAAGTCTAACGTTACGAAACAATTTGTATCCAGAAGATTTTGTCGTCGCTGTTTAGACATTCTGTTCGCGAACAAACACACTATTTTCTCATAACACAACACTACGCCGCTCTAGCGCCACCCGATCTGCTCGCTGCCTTCGACACCGTGTCTGAGTTGCCGCGTCGCTTCCCGCGCCTCCACCGCCGCCGCCCTGCTGCCCGCTGACTTCGTGTCCGAGGTCTAATAGGCGCGGTACAGCGCCCTGTACTGTCCCATTGTATAAAACAATGGTCAGACCTGCTGTCTTGTATGGGTCAGAATATTGGGCCACAAAAGGGATGAATAAAAAGCAATTTCATGCAGCTGAGATGAGAATGCTACGAGCGATGTGTGGTGTTTGTTAGGCGCATGGATAGAATTAGTAATGAGTATATAAGAGGAAGTCTGAAAGTGGCACCGCTGACTGAAAAGTTGTGTGGAAATCGGTTGACATGGTATGGGCATGTGATGCGGAGGAATTAAGAAAAGGGCAGGCGAGTGATGATACAGTAAAATTAAATAAAATTAATTAATAATGCCGAGTTCCTGGAGTATAGAGATTTTGTTGCGGAATTCAGTCCACGAGCCTCCCAAAATTCTCCTGCACCACATCTCCAGGGCATCAACTATATTTTTCTCGACTTGTCGCAAAGTCCACGTCTCCGAATAAAATATGGGGAAAACAAGTGTTGGGACGAGATGACGGATCTTTAATTCTCTATTTATTTCCTAGATTTTCTCCTAATTCATATACCCCTAACAGACGTCCGCAGACCACGTAACTGTGAGTGCATTACTTATAAAATTTGCATTTCTAAACGATTTACGGTTTCAGGCGACCTAATGAGCTTTTAATGACCACTATTTATATGACGTTCTTGAAGTTTGTCGCACTCATATTTATGTATTGGTCATTCATTCATCATTTAAATTGCCTGAACTAGTGATACTAGCCTTGGCAATCAGGCCTTCCCCTTGTGTCTTGATCAGTAGACAAAATTTTTTGAAGTGAAAACGTCTATAGACGCGTTGGTCATTTTTAAAATGGGGAAAAACCTATTGAACTCGCTCGACACCGATACCGATACCGACACCGACGCCGAGACCGACACCAAGAACCGCCGTGTCCTCGTGGATGCGATAGGCGGCAGCGACCTTCACCTTCCGCCTGACGCAGGTACTCACCGGACATGGCTGTTTCGGGCGGTACCTGTGTCGGATCAAGGCGGAGGTGACCCCCGGGTATTTCCACTGCGAGGATCGCCCAGAGGACACGGTGGAGCATACGGTGGAGGTTTGCCCTGCTTGGGCAGAGCACCGCCGTGTCCTCGTGGATGCGATAGGCGGCAGCGACCTCTCGCGCCGTGCCCTGGTTCAGGCCATGGTACGGAGCGAGAGGGAATGGGAAGCCGTCTCCTCCTTCTGCGTAGCAGTAATGCTCGCGAAGAGGGAGGCGGCATACGTTAGGGAGACTCAACAACAGCCGAGTCGCCCTAACGCCCTCAGCAGCAGCCGCCGCAGGAGACGCCAGGGGGTTCGGACGCCGCGAGACGATCTCCGGCCACCGTAGACCCGGGCCTGCGGACGGCGAGTAGTGGGTAACTCGCCGCCCGATCAGCACCAGGCCCGAGAGTCGACGGCGCGTAGTGTTCCACGCGCGCCTCAAAGAGTTGTCAGCAAAGGACGGGGCCTGCCACGGCCAATGCCTGCCCGGGGGTTGAGGATAAATTCGAAAGAGTTACCTCGCCCCTGGGCATGTAGGGCAGGGAGGAATAGGGGTGGGTTTTAGTCAGTAAGAGTCTGACACGCCCTTCCGCTCCACCCTAGAGCGGAAGAAGTCATAAGATGATTTCCCACCCCCCAAAAAAAAAAAACCGACGCCAAGACCGACACCGACACCGTTACGCGATCTGCTACGAGTGCTACGATTCGTAACGTCGTAGCACTCGTAGCGGATCGCGTAGCGGATTGAAGTGAAAACTTCTTTAGGCGCGTTGGGCATTTTTGTTCAAGTTTTCACTTCTGTCGGCACTCCCGGAGTGTCACTCTTTTTTTTTGTCTTACTGGTTTCAATCGATGAATAATTTGTAAGATCATGTGAGCAGGTAGTCCAGAGGTAATGACTCTACTTTACGTGTCTTGGGTCGTGGGTTTGAACCCAGGCTGGCATTTTACTTTGTGTTAATTATTTTTCAACACATTTGCTCAAAAAATGCATTTAGAAGCCTGTAACCATTGTTCGTAATTTAAAAATTACGTAGCATACAATGGAATGTGCGGTAAAATAAGTACTCTCACTTAAGTACCTATTTTATCGCATACTCTTTTACGGTTTTTTGAATTTTCATAAAAAGAAATACATAAGAATTCCACCAAGGAGTTTCACATTACGAGAATAAATAAGCTTAATGATAGAACCTCCTTGGAAAAGCTTTTGCTCAATACGTTTGTCTCACTTTAATACTAGAGAGAACATGAGATGAAAGATGTAGTTTTAATTTGAACCACACGCACGTGACGCCCGCCATTTGCAAATTCGCGACATTTTCATATTAGAAACGTCAAAGATTGTTACGACCTTCCGACTAATATCTAAAAACAAAAGTTTGTTTTATTACCTCTTATCTTAAACTATGAAAGATTATATACGCAACGTCATTGGACATTAAATGAAGCTGGATCGTTAAATTGTGTGAGTGACCTTGACGAACATAACGATGATGTTTCGGCTTCTCATTTTGTCTGTGTGAGCTTATTTCGCGTGTACAGATACAAGCCAGCTTCTCATCCTGGTTTGGTGGACTTCAGATTGCTGGCTTTTGACACTCTGTCTATATCTTTCATAGTCTAAGCCTCTTAGACTGTTTTTTCGCAAATGTGATGAGAAACGTTGTAAAACACACTTGGCCTTCTTCTACTCTTATAGCCATCCACATCCATACACAAGACTTTCCTCACGACATTTTCTTCATTCCTCCGCATCACATGCCCATACCACGACAACCGATTTCCACACAACTTTTCAGTCAGCGGTGCCACTTTCAGACTTCCTCTTATATTCTAATTCTATCAATGCGCGTAACACCACACATCGCTCTTAGCATTCTCATCTCAGCTGCCTGCAATTGCTTTTCATTCATACCTTTTGTGGCCCAACATTCTGAACCATACAAGACAGGAAAACATCGTGAGAAAACCGGCAAGTCCTAGAACCAAAAATTAACCAAACCAGAAAAACTTAAGAGAACCAAAGATATGGAAACAATATTACTAATAATTTACTAGAGGAACTTAACACTCTTCGACTAAATACTTATTGGAAAAATAAAAAGATTCCATTGCTGGTTTCTTTACATAACGAACTGAAGGAAGAAAGTACAGCATCATCGTATCCCTTACTAATGTTTACTCTGAGGACATGGATGACCAACATTAATGTTCAAGAGGTCATTATGTGGGACTTAGATGTAGTGAAACTTTCCAAACATATCTATGAAAGTAATTTACTAAAACTTGAAGTTATGAGGGAATTACATTTAAAGTACAAACTGTTTTAGTATATTTACAGATGGGTCGAAGAGTGTAGAAGGTCGTGGAGCAGCATTTTATGTGCCTAGTGAATTAATAAGTCGTGAAATTTGTTGTTTTAAAAAAGATAAGAATGCGTCCATTATGACCTTGGAGCTTAATGCGATCTCTGAAGCATTGTCTTATTGTCAAAGTAGTCAACAAAATAATATAGCTATTTGCACAGACAGCAAAAGTTCTATGCAACATTTGGCTCGATGCGCCTCTGGCCACAGAGGTGTATCGCTAGCTTATGTTATTTTATCTAAGATTGATGAACTGATTTTAAGAGGCGTTAAATTAAGGTTGCAATGGGTTCCATCGCATATTGGGTTACAGGGCAACGGAAAGGCTGACATGCTAGCAAAATATGCTGCTGTAAATAGTAAAGAAATTAATGTAACCTTAGATTATACAGAAGTTCTACCTAAATTTAAAAAGAAGTTTTATGATGATTGGAAGGAGTATTTTGATAAACGTTCATTGGAAAAAGGGATCTGGTATAAAACCATGCAGGGTCAGCCTTTTCGTGTGCCCTGGTTTATTAATAGTAGTCTAAGTAGGAAATTAGTTGTTACAGCTCATAGACTCAGATCTGGACACATTCCATGTAATAAGTTTGCGTTCATGATGAGGAAAACCACCTCACCTAATTGTGTGGATTGTGGAGTTGTCGAGGACCTACATCACCTATTGATGGATTGTGTACGATATGAGTCTGAAAGAAATGATCTCACACTCCATAGAATTCTGTCTCAACCAAATGGTGATGATGCGAGGAGTCTTTTCAGGTTCATGGCCCAAATGCTATAGAATGATTTAGAGTAATTATTTAGGGTATGATGGGATTGTCATACGCATTGCGTTTATAAAAGTCCCTAAAATAAATAAGAATTAAAAAAAAAAAAACCAAAGACATCGCGTCATGGTGGATTAAGGCCTATTGGGATCCCACAGAGAGGCTCTAATGTCATAACTGTGGGAACGTTAATGGTTAATCAAACTGTGATATGCTATTAATTTTGTTACCGAATCCAAGACAGTTGAATCGTTTCTCCAGGACTGGTCGAACTTCATTGACTCGGCATTTTGCTGGTAGTTACCACTGTTGATGCTGGTTTTCAGCAGTTTTTTATTCTTTATCTATATGTAGGGGCTTTTACGTATAGCGTATGTCAGTCCTATCGTATTCTAAACAATTTGACTTTCACCAGACGTGACCCATAAAATTGAACAAACCCTTCGCATCGTCGCCATTTAACCATACTAACACTATACCTATAGATAAAGAAATTACATGTTTAATTGTTAAAGGATACGCTACCACTGTTTGCTAAAGCTTTGAATGCTAAATAACCTACAGGGTGGAGACCTGATGTCCTGAAACACAGGCCCCAAGCCTAGTTTAGGCACCAGTCCCAAACAGTATTTTTTTTTTTTTGTTTAAAAACGTTGCCCCACACTAGGAATTACTCCTGTATCGTGGGTGCGTTCACAAACATGTATATTCACATACACAGACACCCAAACCCGGAACAACTATCTGTAGGTCATACAAATATTTGTTCCGTGCAGAAATCGAACCCGCGACACGCAGCGCAGCAGCCGAACGCTCAACCACTGCGCCAACCGTGTCGTCATAACGAATATACTTACTTGTTGCCTAGAAACAATGTATTTAATTTGTATTGTGGCGAGAAAAATAAATTATTATTTCATTTATTTATTTTTATACATATTATTTACAAGTTTATTTTATTTGGGATTGTATTGTACTGTATTGGTTGTTTTCAGCAGTTACAGTAACTAGAAATTGTGTGGTGAGCTTATTAACAAATAGCAAATACATTTAATACAGCATTTGATTCTGACTCATAGATGTGAGGAAGGAAAAATCGAAGGGTCTTCTTTTTAGGGTTCCATACCCGAAGGGTCCAAATGGAGCCCTATTGTTGTCACTCAGGTAACCGTCGTCTGTCACAAAATTTTGTTCCGAAGAATTTTTTAACGTCCCATTGACCTATAAACTTTTAAATTTGGTGATAATTTTTATTACGTACCTATATTTTAGTAACAAATACCAATAAATTGATAAATCATTTTTTTCTTTGTTTCCTGATTTAGTACGGAACCCAAAAAGTGCGAAGCCCGACACGCACTTGACCGGTTTTTTAAATAACCTGGGCCACTATGCCCGGGTATTGCTAGAGGTTAGAGCTAATTTGATAACAATTCAAATTATCTACACAAGCAAGAACGAACACATTGACGCCTCGCTGTCTTATCTAGCAAATTAATTAACGCAGTTCTTAATCCAATTAGCTGACACCTCTGTTCACCCACTGCTCTGTTAATATTGAACCAATTAGCGGTTTCATTAAATAAACACATCGTGTTTCAATAATATGTCAAATGACCAGCCATTTGTGGTTCATGGTATGCGGTCGGCTTTATGCTAAATAGTTTGTTTTGTTTGCGGTTGCTGGTGGTAATGAATTTATTTGGTCTTGAAATATAATTTGTATTGTGTTTTAAATTATAGGGAAGGAGGAGCTCGTGCCTAAATTAATAACAGCCGCACGCATCGACCCATCAGGTAAAACTACGCTTGCCGGGGTTGGTCCATGGATGGGTGACCATTTTTAAATAGCGAGACTCCTCAATGTCTCGGAAAGCACGTTAGCGCCTCAAAGAGATGTTGTCAGCCACCACTGAGGGGGCCCATCGTGGCCGGTGCCTGATGCCTAGGGGAGCGGATAAATTCTCAGCATGAGTTACCGCACCCCTGGGCACTCAGGCAGGGAAGGAACAGGGGTGGGTTTTAGTGAGTAAGAGTCTGACACGCCCTCCCGCTCCACCCAGAGCGGGAGAAGTCATTGGATGATTTCCCACCCCACTAAAAAAAAACAAAGCCATTGGTCCCGGCTGTCAATCGTCAATCTTTGACAGTCGTTACGGGTCGTCAGAAGCCCGAAAGTCTGACAACCAGTATTACCAAGGAGTATTATTACCCAGTAACTGGGTTGTGGAGATCAGATAAGCTGAGCAGTCGCTCCATGTAAAATACTGGTATTCAGCTGCACCCGGTTAGACTGGAAGCCGACTCCAAGATAGTAGGGAAAAGGCTAGGCAGGCAAACAGCTTTGTAAACAGATTTTGAAAAATAACGAGATATTTATTTATATAGTACACAAATGTACCTATTAATTATTGCATGTTTTTATTACAGACCATAAAATCTATCTCTGTGGCGATTTACACCTGTCCAACCGTTCTGGTGTAATTGGATTGACGACTAAAAAAATCAAATTAGTCAAAAAGTCAAAAAATATTGGACACGATTTTCTCACGTAAACTAAAAACCGGTCAAGTGCGAGTCGGACTTGCGCACGAAGGGTTCCATACCATTATCTATAAAAACGACAAAAAAGTCATGTCTGTTGTATGGGAGCCCCGCTTAAATACTTTTTTTTCTGTTTTTTAGATTTTTGTTGTTATAGCGGCAACAGAAATACATCAACTTTGAATATTTCAACTGTCTAACTATCACGGTTAATGAGATACAGCCTGGTGACAGACGGACAGACGGACGGATAGTGAAGTCTTAGTAATGTGGTCCCGTTTTACCCTTTGGGTACGGAACCTTAAAAATTAAGACGATACAGTGCGTTAAAATTTTGCATGACATCACAGCACTTTTTACTCAAAAGTGACGTTACAAGACACTACTCCTGAACTTTGATGCGTTTTATCTTTGTCAATCTGCCTAGGCTTTTCCCAACTATCTTGGGGTTAGCTTCCAGTCTAATTGGATGCAGCTGAATACCAGTATTTTACATGGAGCGTTTTATCTTTGTCATTTTTCATTTATTTGATAAACCAAAAAATACGTATCGAATAATTTTTGATAATAATAATAATATTTTATTTCACCAAAAACAACATCAAATTACAGCAATCTTAAAGGCTATAAGTTCTAAAGGTTACGTTACGAGTATATAGGAGCATCTATAGCCGAACTAGGACGGATCCTGTATCTCGGCATACAGCGCCATACCACCGAGAATACAATTCTTTGTTGATTCTGTTGTAAAGAAAAGAGGACACAATTGTGTAGAACCTTCTCACAAACGACTGATAATCTAACTAATAAACTTATAATGATTATTTTACCGTGGAATCATCTTTATTATATAACAAAAATCCACACATATCCTTATTAAGTAGGATAGTAGGCCGTAGGATTAGTTGGGATATTCGGCTCCATCTTGTATAAGTCACTAGCTGACTCAATATACGCTGTCCTGTCTTAGCTATGAAAAAAAAAAGCTATTAACTGTCAAACGCGCGAAGTTTAAATAGTCGATAAGAGAGTTTTTGGCGGGATTTTCTCGAGTGCAGTTCAGTGGCTGTTTTAATTATTCGTTTATTGATACCTAGTGGATATTGTGAAGTAAAATTGGTGTAGTTTTGTGTCTCAAGTGTCTACGCAACTGGACAATATGTGGAATCATTGAAACAGGCGCGATCTCGGTAAAATGGAGCTGAGAATTTTATTTTAGTATTGACTACCTCAGTGAAGTTTGCCGAGAAGGCAGACTCGACACATTTGCTGCCAATTACTGCTAAAAACATTAGAATGTGTTACATCTGCATTCTAATGGAAAAAAAAGTAAAAGTATACTACGAAAGACGAGGCGGTATGGTTTATGACCTTAGCCTGCCCGAGAAAGGGCGAAGAAAAAAAATAGAAAAAAATAAATAGTCGTTAAGTTTTCTGATTTTTTTTAATTTTCTTATTTTTTCTTTTATAAGAACCTTCTCCTGACAATAATAAACACAACAAAAAAAGAATTAGTGAATTAATAAAAAAAGAATAGAAAATATTGTTTATAGGCACGCGTTTGACCAGTATCTCACCTGATGGTAAGCGATGATTTGGTCGAAGATGGAGCATGCTTGCCTAGAAGTAACATATCTCTCATTTTTTAACCGCCTTCAAAACGGAGGAGGTTCTCAATATTTTTTTTTGTTACGCGTTATCTCCACTATTTGTGAATAGATTTTGATGATTCATTTTTTTGTATGGTAGGTCCTACTTCAGAGGTGGTCCCATATAAATTTTATCGAAATTGATTCAGCAGTTTTTGAAAAAGTCAACATAAATAAAAAATATGTAAACACAGATGACGTTTTGGTTGTCTCCAAATGTTCAAATTCCATGTTGTTGGTGTTATCCATTCAGGCATAACTTTAATATTTAGTTTTACTTCTGGTGTACAAAAACAATAATAAAAAAAAAAACTAAAAAGTAAAAAATAAAAAACTTTTTTCAAAAAATACAACCGACTTCTAAAAATTGTTTATTTCAATAGATTTAGTTTTTGATGTGTAACATCTTTGCTCTCGTTTTCCTGCAATCTGTGGGAGTGATTTCGTGAAATGGGACGAAAGTGTGTAACAGGAAGCTGGGGCAACACGCGCTATTTTAGCGGTGGTAGTGTTAGCCTACAGATAGCAGAACGCGCGCGCGATAAGTCTGCGCGCGGTCGAAATCGGAACCAAACGTTTTAATTTTATATTCCAGGATAGAATGGTAATATTGCTTATTTCCAAGGTGAGATGTCAAATGTCATCATACGCAACTACTGTAAGGCTCGTTCGTTTTTTTCTAAGCTATATTTTATTCTCATGATTGAGCGATACTTACGACTGCGGAGTTTAGCTGCCTAATTTAATTTGACTCTGTATGTGACAATTTCAAATTAATCATCATTTTACATCCTTCATAGTCCAGAAAAAAAAAACACAAAAAGCCAACTAAAAATCCACCCCAAACTACCCTACGTCAGATAATATCCATCCCTAACGAAACCGGGCGGCATTCTTTCATAATTTTCATTCCCTACAAAAATTAATTAGTACAAGATTAAGAGTAATAAGCCTTCTGATTTATAAGGGTTGTGGCCAAATGATACCCAACCCTTTTAGGGGTCCGTACACAAAACGGCAAATAGAAAAACCCTTTCGGTATGTTGTCCCTCATTATGGGAGGGTATTTCAATGCGTGTACTTATGTCCATTATGGGATGTATAAACCTTTATGTTGTATTGCTTACTAAATTCAATTTAAATGTACCTTCCCTTTTGTATGTGTTTATAACAGGAAACGTAGGGTTATTTGATAGGTTTAAGGCTTTTTTGAAAAGGAAAACACCACTCTCGATATAGTATTTTCGGAAATAATTTAAAGATTTTTTTAGAATTTTGTTGGTCAGCATCAAATAGGGACGATTTCTGGGTACAAAAAATTAATTTAGTCCTTAAGTTAATTACAAAAAAATAGGAGACGTATTTTTTGCTTTACCAAATCGATTTAAAATAACATCGCTAAAACGCATCAAAATTCAGGAGTCGGCTGGTAACGTCACTTGTAGGTAAAAACTGATACAATTTACGAAGGTGAGACGCATCGTTCTCGTGATTTTTAACCGACTTCGAAAAAGGAGGAGGTTCTATGTTCGATTGTATGGATGTTTTTTTTTCATGGATGTCCACCGATTTCTCTGTCAGTTGTGGACCGATTTTCAAAATTCTTTTTTTATCCGAAAGAAAATACTCCCGAGATAGTCCCATAAATTTTTTATAGAAATTGCTTCAGTGCTTTTTGAAAAACTGAACAAAAACGAAAAATACGTATAAATATATGACGTTTTGGTTTTCTCGAATTAGGAGCATGTTTATATTCCAAGTTCCATGTTATTGGGGTTTTTAGTTCTGGGGTCTATCAACTAAAAAGTGAAAAATAAAAACCTTTTTTACAAAAAAAAAAAAACAACCGAATTCCAAAAAAGAAATACACTAAAAATTAAAAAATAACTTATTTTCGGAAGTCGGTGTCATATAACGAAGAAATAAAAAACAAACACTGACTTCCGAAATGAAAGTTATTTTTAAATTTTTAGTGTATAGAAAATACACTAAAAATTAAAAAATAACAACGTTTTTGGAATTCGGTTGTGTTTTTTTTTGTAAAAAAGTTATTTATTTGTTTACGCGACAAAAAAAAATATACGTGCCCATTAGTTTTTGGTAATCTAACTTTAAGTCATCTACCCTTAGACAATGATAGGTTATAGACGGAGTGTCAAAATCCAGCAATCTGAAGTACCAGAATAAGAAGCCGGCTTGTATCTCGGCTTGTCTTTGGTTGTTGGCGGACTCTGACATTAGGCAATGAACAGAAGACTTACATTGATTGAATACGAGGCTTTTAGCATTCATGTGTGTTTACGCTATTTAATCCATTTTTCTGTAATGTGTGTTAAATCTGTGCAGAATAAATTATTTATCTTTCTTTTTTCTTTTCTTTATCTGTACACGCGAAATAAGCTCACACAGATAATCGTTACGTTCGTCAAGGTCACTCATATATTTAAACGATCCTGCTTCATTTATGTCTAATGACGTTCCGTCTTTAAACTTTCATAGTCTAAGCATTTACACTATTCCTAAAAAATATCCATATTTTACCTCTACGGATAGATATGGAGAAGAAGGAAAAATAAGCGGTGAATCAGCAAAGTCGATTTCGCTCCATTAGCAGCTTTTTAATTGACTAGCACCCCGTTGCCAGCCAATCGGAACTCGCCATAACTACCAACTAATATAAACATTGGTTGAAAACTGATGGCCTGACGTAATTGAAAAGGGCAAATGGCTATGCATTTTTGTTTGTTTTCAATCTGTTCGACATCTTTATTTTTTAATTTTATTTAATTTATGTACAGACAGAGACACAGTAACAATAGACATCATTATAATTAAAGTACAAAGGAACTGCTTATTTCTTAAGAAACTTCTACCAGCAGACCTGCGAAAGGAAAAGTGAAGAAGAAATGTAGACAAAAGTGGTAAGAATCAGGTGATGTGTGTGAGGAGCTCGTGGCTAAAGTAATAACAGCCGCACGGGTCGATCCATCAGGTTAAGCTACGCTTGCCGGGGTTGGTCCATGGATGGATGACCATCTTTATATACCGAGACTCGTGCGTGCCTCGGAAAGCACGTTAAGCCATTGGTCCCGGCTGCCAATCGTAGATCTTTGACAGTCGTTACGGGTCGTCAGAACCCCGAAAGTCTGACACCCAGTCTTACCAAGGGGTATCGTCATCATCATCTGCCTAGCCTTTTCCCAACTATCTTGGGGTCGGCTTCCAGTCTAACCGGATGCAGCTGAATACCAGTATTTTACATGGAGCGACTGCCTATCTGACCTCCACAACCCAATTACTGGGTAATACGATACCCCTTGGTAAGACTGGATGTCAGACTTTCGTGCTTCTGACGACCCGTAACGACTGTCAAAGATCCGCGATTGACAGCCGGGACCAACGGTAACGTGCTTTCCGAGCGAGGGTATCGTATTACCCAGTAACTGGGTTGTGGAGGTCAAATAGGCAGTCGCTCCATGTAAAATACTAGTATTCAGCTACATCCGGTTAGACTGGAAGTCGACCCCAAGGTACGAGTAGTTGGGAAAAGGCTAGGCAGATTGAGTGTGTAAGAAACAGAAAAAAGAGTATCGACGAGATGTCTTACACTAAGATATCAAATAAACCTATAAATATAATGTAAATATTAATTATATACTTATATAAATATATAATATGTAATATGTATATCGGGTGTAAAAAGACAGTTTCCGAAGCCGAAAGCCACATATTCTACCCATTATTTGGCTCATTTTTTTCCACTAGACCATACCTAGGAATCCACTGGAGATATTGAAGGTCAAAGTCGCAATTTTTTTTTACAAATTTTTTTTCCAAACAAATATTACCAAATTTTCGATATTTTTTTTCGAAATTACGCATTTGCAGTTACAAAAACGCAATGAATATCAAACGTATCCGACAAGTACCTACGTGGCTTAGAGCGAAGGGGCGACGTTTAACTCCATTTGCCTGGGTTCGCGTTACATTGCGCTTAGTAAAAAATTGTTTGTTTTTTCATAACTAAAAATAAAACTCGTTTCCCAGCAACAATTTTTGCGCAGAACTACTTTGTTAGATGTACAGTATGCGTAGTTGACGGCTATGTGATGTGTCTTTTTACATCCTGTATAGATATATGACATACCTAAATTATACATTATTATAAAAGAGAGGAATTTGCTATTCATTTATAACCACGCTTTACTTGTAAGTCTTGTAACTATGTATAGAAATCTTAAAAGAAAAATTTTTAGACAGTTTCCGGTTTTCGATTGGGCAGAAATTTTGCATTCCCATGTTTAGTTTGGATGTCAAAGCATAGTTAGCTACGTGACGTCATTTTAAATCCAATATGGCAGACTAATTATTTATTGTGCATTCCTATGCTAAGGGTATCAAGTGACCCGGGTGTTTCCATTGCACGGATCGCCCAGAGGACACGGTGGAGCATACGGTGGAGGTTTGCCCCGCTTGGGCAGAGCACCGCCGTGTCCTCGTGGATGCGATAGGCGGCAGCGACCTCTCGCGCCCTGCCCTGGTTCAGGCCATGGTACGGAGCGAGAGGGAATGGGAAGCCGTCTCCTCCTTCTGCGAAGCAGTAATGCTCGCGAAGGCGGAGGCGGGACGCGTGAGAGAGCACCAACAACGGAGTCGCCCTCACGCCCTCAGCAGCAGCCGCCTCAGGAGACGCCGGGGACTTCCGGCGCCGCGAGACGATCTCCGGCCACCGTAGACCCGGGACTGCGGACGGCGAGTAATGGGTAGCTCGCCGTCCGATCAGCACCAGGCCCGAGAGTCGACGGCGCGTAGTGTTCCACGCGCGCCTCAAAGAGTTGTCAGCAAGAGACAGGGCCGTCATGGCCGATGCCTGCCCGGGGGTTGAGGATAAATTCGAAACAGAGTTACCTCGCCCCTGGGCACTCAAAGGCAGGAAGGAACAGGGGTGGGTTTTAGTCAGTAAGAGTCTGACACGCCCTCCCGCTCCACCCAGAGCGGGAGAAGTCATAGGATGATTTCCCACCTCACAAAAAAAAAAAAAAAAAGGGTATCAAGTGAAAAAATTTGCTGAGAAAAATGTAAAGTAAATGACGTCACTCAAAAGCGTGTTTTAAAGGTTATTTTAAACTATAATATTAGTACAGTTTACTGCTACGTAAGATTAAATCTGCTACTTTGCCAACATCGTCTAAATTGACGCAAAGTGACAAAAATATATTTATTTGCTATAAAATGGCTCATAAATCTGCCTTAATCTTTAAAATAGTTAATACTCTTTTTACTTCTGTATACTCAATTATAAATATCTAGAAAACTGTAGAAGTCGACTATTGTTGCGTATTGTTCAATGGGCTTATAAAATATGTTTTTACAAAAAATGGAACCGACTTCCAAAAAACAACAAAAAAAGTGAAAAAATAACTTTGATTTCGGAAGTCGATGTCAAAAAACGAATAAACAAAACCAGAAACACCGACCGGAAGTCGGTTCCGGTTTTTGTAAAACAGTTTTTAATTTTTAACTTTATAGTTGTGGTTTTCCATTAAATTGTGTTAACAGCACATAGACAAACGATCGCAGTAGTCGTGAGTCATTTGCTATTAGTTATTGAAGAGTTCTACTGTCTATCTCCGAAGATCTTCATCAGATCCTAATGTATTATATACTAATATGTATTATACTTCGTCGCTGCATCCTCGAGATTTTCATATTCACCAGGTAGTCCACTCCTAAATGTACCGGGCATCGAACACTTTTTAGAGTAGAAAAAAAAAATTAATATAAAGCCAAAAGACCAATACTCCCGCGGAGCGCGCGCTTCCCGCGCTCCTAGTGTCAAAGTTGTCATTCGTTTCTAGTGTTCGGGCATCATCACTGCGTTTTCGAAAATTCCAATTTTGAATTGAAGAATTGTAGTTTATACAGTGTACTTACTATTATTTCGATATTGTATGATAAAAAGTGAGTGTCGTTTTACCATGGGTAAACGAAAACATAAGACAAAAGATCAAGATAAAATACGAAGAAAGATACGACGCCTAGAGCGTCGGTTGATGCAAAACGACAGCAGTTTTGATGGTGAGTACCTACTTCGCAATATTGCAGTGTCTTAAAAACCAATTATGTACCTAGTTTACAGCCTAATGTTGTGTTTAATACGGAAATTATACTATGCTGGTGTTTCTTTTCACCTACTGTGATATCGTGACATGTGGGTACAATTAATGAATAGTCTTAATGTTTACCTACCTACTTGGCGAACTTGTAAGAATATACATGTCAGAATAGAACCACGACGCGATTGTGATCAATTCTTTAATGATGTATCCTCAGAGTTGTGATGCGATTACAACCGATATTCAAATGTTTGTTGACAACCTATAATGTTTACAATGAGTCATTATGAGGTACCATGATGCGATTATGGTTTTGTTTACTCAAAAATAAATATGTATTCATGGAGTCTTAATGTAATTATGACCGAATACTGTTTATATTAGTCGTCAATAAATATCTTACTCGATATTTATCCTTACAGATTATGAATCTGACAACTCACATTCCTCGGGTCCCAGGCCCCGGTCAATTATATCAATACCTGAGGAGATGGAGGACAACGCACCTATTGAACCAATTGTTGGAATTACATCTAGTATAGAACCAGATAATAGGAATACTGGATTGAACAGTCATACCAATGAAGCAGGTGAATTACTACCAGAAGTCCCGGCATTATCAGCCGATATATTGGAGGCTTTAGGGGAACCGAAAGACAAAATTGAGATTTATGCCCCAAAAATTAGAGATGAGCTATCTGAACGTTGGGGTAGAATAGTAGTTGAAGGGTTGAGTAAGGAATCAGTTCAAAAGCTTATGGAAGACATTTGTTTCCCGGAAAACCTGAAATTACTCAAAGCCCCGAAACTTAATCCAGAAATCTCGGCAGTTATATCTGAATCAACAAAAAATAGGGACAAACGCCTTGAAAAGGCCCAAAACCATTTGGGAAAGGGTATTGCTGCAGTCACGAACCTCATGTCTACCCTCATCAATGGTGAAGTTAACAAAATGGAAATAATAAAAAAACTTTCAGAAGTTGGCCAGTTACTTTTAGACTTACACTGCCAAAATACTTTAAGTAGACGGAAATTGATAATGTATAGCCTAGATAAAAAATTTTTAAATATAGTACAGGGAGTCAAAAGGCACTGTTCCTTGTTTGGTGAGAATCTTGGTGAAAGAATTAAAGCTAATAAAACTGCAGAGACATCGGGATTGCAGATAAAGCGGATTTTTGAACCTCAAGCCTCTACTTCACATCGTGCTAATCCAGCGATCATGCGCCAGGGAAACATGAGGGCCCCTTCCAAGGTACACTACAGAGAGACAGGTTACCAGAGAGGCAAACGGGGAGGGGCCAGGAATCAAGCCTCGTCACAGACAATCAGGCGTGCACCAGCAAGGAGCGATCAACTCAAATCAAACAACAACAAGCCCCCTTTCAAGCGTTAAAGGTAACCACTTATGCTGGTAGATTACAATATTATTTTAATATATGGAGAACAATTACGAACGATCCTGTAGTGCTTGAGTATATATCTGGGTATAAAATCCCATTTATTCAGCCTGTTTTCCAAAAGTATGAACCAGTTGAGTGTTCTTTTTCAACTGTTGAAATCCATCACATCAAATTGGAGGTAGCAAAGCTATTAGAGTCGGGGGCAGTTCAAGAATGCAAATTTGTTGCTGGCCAATTTATTTCTAACATTTTTCTCATCCCAAAGAGTGATGGCAGCTTCAGGTTTATTCTCAATCTTAAAAAACTTAATAGTTTTATAGAAAACCATCATTTTAAGATGGAAGATATCAGAACAGCATCAAATTTAATTAATAGTTTAGACTATATGGCCAATGTTGATTTAAAGGACGCTTATTTTTTTATTCCAATACATACATCCTGCAAAAAATTTCTCAGATTTAAATTCCAAGGAAAAATTTATGAATTCCAATGCTTGCCTTTTGGTTTAAGCACTGCGCCTTTTGTGTTCACTAAAATTATGAGACCAGTAACAACTTACTTGAGAAATCGAGGTCATCTTCTGGTGATTTATTTGGACGATTTATTATTTATCGATAACTCCTTTGAAAGCTGTTCGCGCAAGGTTGCAGAGGCAATAGATCTGTTAGAGAGTCTAGGGTTTATGATAAACTATAAAAAATGTAATATTCAACCCAGTCGGGTAAGAACATTTCTAGGTTTTGAAATTGATTCAGACGAAATGGTCCTCAAGTTACCTCTGGTTAAGCGTCAAAAAATTTTATCAATTGTAAAAGATATTGCTAAAAAACATTCTCTAACCATAAGAGAATTTGCCAAGTTCTTAGGATTGCTAACTTCAGTATGTCCGGCTGTAGACTATGGTTGGGTTTATACGAAGCAGTTTGAAAGAGAAAAGTTTTTGGCCCTTCAACGCTATAATCATAATTATGATAAAAAAATGGAAATAAGTCTTGACTTAAAATCTAGTTTCATTTGGTGGGAAAACAATATAATGAAGGCTTTCAAACCATTCCGCAGGGACCAGTATGCGCTAGAAATCTTTTCAGATGCATCTTTAACAGGTTGGGGTGTCTCTTGCAATGGCGAAAACTCAAACGGTTTTTGGAGTTTATTGGAATCCCAAGGACATATTAATTTATTGGAGTTACGAGCAGCTTTCATAGGACTTAAATGTTTTGCGAATAGTCTAACTAACACAGAAATTCTCCTACGGATAGATAACATGACCGCGATTTCGTACATAAATAGAATGGGAGGCGTACAATACGATCACTTGAATATTGTTACACGTGAGATTTGGCAATGGTGCGAAAAGCGTCGCATATTTATCTTCGCCTCGTACATTAAGTCTAAAGACAACGTAGATGCAGATCGAGGTTCACGATATACCAACATTGACACAGAGTGGGAGTTGTCTCACACAGTTTTTCATAAAATTGTAAAAACTTTTGGGTCGCCACGAATAGACCTGTTTGCATCTCGACTAAATGCAAAATGTCCCAAATATGTTTCGTGGAAAAGGGATCCGAATGCCTTTAATATTGATGCTTTTACCTTGAATTGGGGCAAATATTTTTTCTATTGCTTTCCTCCCTTTTCATTAATTTTAAAATGCTTGCGCAAGATAATTGACGACAAGGCTTCGGGGATAATAGTCGTTCCCTACTGGCCAAGTCAGGTTTGGTATCCATTGTTCTTAGACCTTCAGTCTTCAGAACCAATTTATTTCTCACCTGAAAAATATCTATTATACTCTCCTTGCAGGACCCAGCACCCGCTTTGGCGAAGCCTTATCCTGGTATCATGCCGCTTATCAGGGAAGCTTTCTCGCGACAATCGCTAACACCGGAAACTGTAAATATTATGATTGCTTCTCTTTCCCATAATACAGTAAAACAATATGACACAGCCTTTAAAAAGTTTTGGGACTTCTGTCAGCGTTATAAGATTTATGACTGGTACACCATTTCAAATCCTCTAGCCTTACAATTTCTTACTTGTCAATTCCAAGCAGGAGCTGGATATTCTACCTTAAATACTCTTCGGTCGGCACTTTCGCTTGTATTAGGAAAGCGTTTTAGTTCAGATGTTAACGTAACTAGATTGCTTAAGGGCGTATTTAAAACTAGACCATGTTTCCCAAGGTACCAAAATACGTGGGATACTAACATCGTTCTGGACTTCATTAGCCAATGGTATCCGAATGAAGACCTACCTTTGTCTATAATTACGAAGAAATTGGTGACTCTGCTCGCATTGTCGACGGCACAACGAGTACAGACGTTATCGTTAATTAAGTTAATCAACATTAAGATCAATACAACTAACATTGCTATAGCCATAGAAGATTTGATCAAAACATCAGCCCCGGGGCGTGAACAACCGCATCTAATAATTCCTTTTTTTAAAAATAAAGTAGAAATATGTCCAGCTAATACTTTGATAGCATACATGGAATTGACAAGACAGTTCAGGGGGACGGGTAAGACAGAAGGATTGATTTTGACGACTAAAAAACCAGTCCATAATGCAACCGCTTCTACGATTAGTCGCTGGATCAAAATAGTACTGCAAGAAAGTGGTATCGATACAAGTGTTTATTGCGCGCACAGTGCTCGTCATGCAGCGACATCGGCGGCCAATCGTAGAGGCGTTTCCATTGAGATAATTAAAAAAGCCGCGGGCTGGTCAGGCAAATCACACGTTTTTGGAAAATTTTATAATAGATCTCTTACTCAAAACGATTGTAATACCTTTGCCAATTCAATTCTAGATGATGATAATATTGTTGATTAGATAATAACTTTAAATTGCCAAAGCAATATTTTATATGATGAGAATAATATTGTTGTTTAGATATTAAACTTGAAAATAAAAATATTTTGATTATTATCTCGTGGTTTGGTTTCCCAAGTATAAAATAATCTTAGATTGCGATTTTCCTAAAGCTCTAAACATCTACCTGGTGAATATGAAAATCTCGAGGATGCAGCGACGAAGTATAATTGAAGGTTAAACAAACTTACCTGAAGTGAAGTTTGACCGTAATTATACGAGTCGCTGCATCCGAAGAGATTTTCGGTCCCCCCCTCCCGTAATTTTCTACTAATTAAACTTACCCGTTGAACTACGTGTTCTTTTTAACTTTACGAAAATCGTGCTCTGAAAGGAATGACAACTTTGACACTAGGAGCGCGGGAAGCGCGCGCTCCGCGGGAGTATTGGTCTTTTGGCTTTATATTAATTTTTTTTTTCTACTCTAAAAAGTGTTCGATGCCCGGTACATTTAGGAGTGGACTACCTGGTGAATATGAAAATCTCTTCGGATGCAGCGACTCGTATAATTACGGTCAAACTTCACTTCAGGTAAGTTTGTTTAACCTTCAATTCTATTTGTTTCTATTATATATTTATTGTACCTATATATAAATAGTACATCAAAGACTACCTACAGTACTGTCTTTCCTTTTTCTCTATAAAATCCATCCAAAGGTTGTCTTGAAAAAAAAGCTTTTAGCGATAAGACCGCCATTGTGTCACCCTATGTAAAGTTTTCTTCATTTATGTTTCTTTAATCTAAATAGTGTACATAATAAAGAGTATTCTATTCTATTCTAAATTTCCTTTCGTCAAAAATATGCATTTAAATTACGAAAACCCCATATAAATCAGATCAGAAGTTTTTGAGAAAATCGTGGAAAAACATATATACATACATACGGGTCCAGAACCTCCTTTTTTGGGTTCCGTACCAAACGGAGCCCTATTGTTGTCACTCATGTGTCCGTCTGTCTGTCTGTCCGTCGTCTGTCACAAAATTTTTTTACGAGTTTATATATTTTTTAATTTATATTAATAAAATCTTTTTAACTTCCCACTGACCTATGAACTTGAAATTTGGTGATAATGTTTATAATGAGTAATATTTTACTAACAAATACCAATATTTGGTACGGAGCCCTTAGTGTGCGAAATCCGAAACGCACTTAGCCAGTTTTTTAAAGTCGGTTAAAAATAATATTAAAGTCGTTTTAAACCAGAATAAAATTACATGAAAAAAAAACCTAATGCAAATTTTTCTTCTCTCAAAGAAAATGTTAGTCGCAATCACAATCCAAAGGTAACTATTACGCGGAACCACATAAAATAAAGCTAACCACTCCTACCCACTTTTTTATTTAAGTTTAATTAAAACAGTGTCTTTGTTCAGCGGTAGAAAGGTGCCATTTTACTTAGACCGCTTAAATGCGGACACCTCTGTCGGGCTTTTTTTTTTGTTACTTCTTTCTAGAACTTTTATAGCGGTAATAAAAGGTAGACTTACAATTGCAATTAACTACTTTAATTTTATCTTTGCTATAGCTGATTCTGCGAGCAATGGATGTCATCGTTCCTGGAGTTCAAAAGTTCTGGAGTGGCGACGATGAAGACGTAGCGTTGGAAGGCCTCCAACAAGGTGGACAGACGATCTGGTGAGGATCGAGGGTAGCTGATGGATACGTGACGTACAGGACCGGTCATTGTGACGACACTTGGGGCAGGCCTATGTCCAACAGTAATAATATAATATAATATTCCACAACTATCACACAACGCCATCTAGTCCCAAGCTAAGCAGAGCTTGTGTTATGGGTACTAGACAACTGATAAACATACTTATATATTTCTAAATACATACATATTATAGATAAATTACACCCAGACACAGAACAAATGATCGTGCTCATTACACAAACATTTGTCCTGGGTGGGAATCGAACCCACGACCTCCGGCATAGCAGTCAGGGTCACTAACCACTAGACCAACAAGCCTGCCAAACAGTGGACTTCTTTCATCCGAAATGATGATGATGAATAGCTAATCAGCTATTCAGCTATTTATTAAGATTTTAATAAATTGTGATAATAATAATTGATTGATTGATTGATTTAATATAATTGTGATATTGTGGTAATTGTGTAATTGTGATTGTGATTGTGATAATTGTGGTAATTGTGATTGTGTAATTGTGTTAGTTTTGTGAGCGAGATTAATAAATGTAATGCCTGGGATTGATCAATTTACAGTAGTAGATAATCTTTCAACTGAATAATAATTTAATAATAATAAAATAGATTTCGTTCTTTTTATTTACCTATGTATTATAAAAACAAGCGCTTCATGCACATGAGGAGCTCGTGGCTAAAGTAATAACAGCCGCACGGGTCGATCTATCAGGTTAAGCTACGCTTGCCGGGGTTGGTCCATGGATGGGTGACCATCTTTACATACCGAGACTCCTCCGTGCCTCGGAAAGCATGTTAAGCCGTTGGTCCCGGCTGTCAATCGTGGATCTTTGACAGTCGTTACGGGTAGTCAGAAGCCCGAAAGGGTATCGTATTACCCAGTAACTGGATTGTGGAGGTCAGAGAGGCAGTCGCTTCATGTAAAATACTGGTATTCAGCTGCATCCGGTTAGACTGGAAGCTGACCCCAAGATAGTTGGGCAAAGGCTGGGCAGACAGTTTTCCTTCACCGTTTTGAGAACATCCTCCTTTTCTCTTTTATTTAAGTAATAATAATTCTCTCAATTCGAGTTTAGCTAAGTACGCAGGAGATATTATAGTGTACAAACGTGTGCGCAGACACAGATGCACTCTCTGTTCCTTTACTCTCATAGTCCGATGGGACGGCAATCCGACACGACCGGGGAGAGATCAGGCGCCACGTGCTTTCCGAGGCACGGAGGTTTGATACCACCAACTTTGAACCTCTGGACTGCTACAGAGTAATTCCTAATAGAAAAAACCTAGTAACACTTTTTGCTCGACGCGGGAGTCAAACTCAGGACGTCGCACTCAGTAGTCGCTCATGCGAACACGAGACCAAAGAGACAGTCAAAATTGTAAACCTATTAAGCCACTTAATATGTACAGTACAACTATTTTCTGTCCCTCGGCAATCATCGCATTTCCGAATACAAACGAATGCTAATTTCCATGTCCATCAATTAACGTGTATAATAATTTGAATTCAGAACTAAGTACTTAGTTCACACGGAAATTAAAATATTACAACAATAAAGTACTTAGTTATGAATTTAAATTATTATACATTCGTATTATGAATTCGTTTGTATTCGGATACGATGATTGTCGAGGGACATTAAGAAAATAGTTGAACTGTACGTGTATCTCATTGTACGTACCTATGTCATTGCATAGTTCCCGATAATTGAGTCAAAGCTAAAATGTTACTGGCATGTAGTACTACCGGAATGAATCCCCTTCAGGTCGGAACACAACATTAGACGATGTTTGTTATCAGAATGTCTCTGGTATGTTGTACTGTCCTGTCTACTGTTTTTTTTTTTCTTTTGTCTTCGTACGGCTTGTGCATTTAGTCAGTGTCAAGTTTAGAAAGTAATTTTTTGTACAGAATACTGTATTTTTTTTTTTCATTAGAATGCGGATGTAATACATTGTGATGTTTTTGCCGTATTTGCCAGGAAATGTAGCGAGTCAGCCTTCTCGGTAAGCTTCGCTAAGATAGATAATATAAAATAAAATTCTCAGCTTCATTATACCGAGATCACGCACGAAAGTCTGATGTTTATGTTAAAAAAAAAAACAAATTTTACATTTTTATTGAATCTCAATCAGCTTTTTCTAAATTGGTATTTGGCATTGTGTCTCATATCTACCTAGAATTACATTCATTAATTCAAAAACAGACAAAAAAAAAATATTTTCAAAAAACCCGACTGTAAAAAAAACAACTAAAAAGTTCCAAACAAATCACTTTTGAAGCAGTCTGATGCAGTTGGTGGCAGTTACTTTAGTTCAGTTATTGATTTCATGCCACCAACTGCATCAGACTGCTTAAAACGTGACCTGTTTGGAACTTTTTAGTTGTTTTTTACAGTCGTGTTTTTAGGAAAATATTAATTTATTTTTATTTTCTACTATAGTGAGTAATATTTTTGAAATCGTCTCCTCGAACCTTTTTTATTTTGAAACAATCTATTTCGTGGACTTAAATTTTTCTCTTTTTCAAAATTTGGGTTCTTGTTGTCGCCATATTGAATTTTGATTACTGTCATGTCTTTAGTGGCTCTCGCAAGATTAACTCGAATCAACTGGCGTAAGAATTATAAAAATTGGCACACGCGTTTGGTTTCTAGAGCGCCACAAAGGAATAAACATACATACATATGTTACAAGGTAGTGTAAAGCCTTGTTTATTTTATGAACTCTATTCCAAAATTACGTTCTTTTCTACCTTTTTTAATTTGAAATTCAAATATTACTTGTTTTCTCTGTCAATAGTCTCTGTTTTTATAATAAAAATCAGTTCTAATTCTGCGGCCGAGCTAGACTAAGCTCCTGCCTATCATTGTCATTTTCCTACTCTACAATAACTGACAGTTACCAGTTTTCAAGAGTTTTCAGGCATGGTCCTGACAATAATACAATTTAAATATGTACCTAATCACAGTGTATGGTGTACGTACTATTAATAAGTGCTCCATAATATAATGAAGCCTACTGTAAATAATGAAATATACGTCTGAACCCGTCGTTTATCTTCATCCAACTTCTCATCTGCGGTCCTCCTATTCTGCGGTCCTCCTAATCTACGTTCCTTCTCTGCGTGTCGCTCCTACGACCCTCCTTTACGTCTCTACATCAAACCTTCGACCTCTGCTACGTGACACATACATAGGCTGATAAACACCCTCACTTTGCGTCGCGCAATCGGACATCGAAACACATTGCTAAACCTATGAGTTGAAAATTCCCTCTAAAAGGATAATATAGGGGTTAAAGTTTGTTTAGAAGTTTGCCATTATGCCGATGGGAAATCCTATTTGGCAAATGGTTTGTCATAAATAAACTGGGATGAGGGGAGAATCTTCCTAAAATAAAAAAGAGTAGTATTACTTGTACTAGTTCAAAACAATTTTCATTCGCGTTAGACTCAAAAACTCTCGAATGGATTTTCATGCGATTTTCACCAATAGACAGAGTGATTCATTAGAAAGGTTAAGGCGTATAATTTATACCCGTGCAAAGTTGGGGCAAAAATCTCCAATAAAACTGACATAAACGAAGTCAAAGTCATCGCCGCTAAATCAGCTCTGCCTCAAAAGTCATAATGCAGGTCCTAAAGAAAAATAACTAGAGTAAAGGCTAGTAAAATAACGTGCAAGTGGGCTAAAAGCTTGTGTATGTGCACATCTAAGTTTCCTATTTTCATTAAATTTCTATTAAAACTGACTTAAACGAGGTCAAACTCGTAACCGCTAAATCAGTTCTGCCTCAAAAGTCATAATGCAGGTCCTAAAGAAAAATAACTAGAGTAAAGGCTAGTAAAATAACGTGCAAGTGGGCTAAAAAACTTGTGTATGTGCACATCTAAGTTTCCTATTTTCATTAAATTTCTATTCAAACTGACTTAAACGAGGTCAAACTCGTCACTCCTAAATCAGTTCTGCCTCAAAAGTCATAATGCAGGTCCTAAAGAAAAATAACTAGAGTAAAGGCTAGTAAAACAACGTGCAAGTGGGCTAAACAACTTGTGTATGTGCACATCTAAGTTTCCTATTTTCATTAAATTTCTATTAAAACTGACTTAAACGAGGTCAAACTCGTCACTCCTAAATCAGTTCTGCCTCAAAAGTCATAATGCAGGTCCTAAAGAAAAATAACTAGCGTAAAGGCTAGTAAAATAACGTGCAAGTGGGCTAAAAAACTTGTGTATGTGCACATCTAAGTTTCCTATTTTCATTAAATTTCTATTAAAACTGACACTTAAACGAGGTCAAACTCGTCACTCCTAAATCAGTTCTGCCTCAAAAGTCATAATGCAGGTCCTAAAAAAAAATAACTAGTGTAAAGGCTAGTAAAATAACGTGCAAGTGGGCTAAAAACCTTGTGTATGTGCACATCTAAGTTTCCTATTTTCATTAAATTTCTATTAAAACTGACTTAAACGAGGTCAAACTCGTCACTCCTAAATCAGTTCTGCCTCAAAAGTCATAATGCAGGTCCTAAAGAAAAATAACTAGTGTAAAGGCTAGTAAAATAACGTGCAAGTGGGCTAAAAAACTTGTGTATGTGCACATCTAAGTTTCCTATTTTTATTAAATTTCTATTAAAACTGACTTAAACGAGGTCAAACTCGTTACTCCTAAATCAGCTCTGCCTCAAAAGTTATAATGCAGGTCCTAAAGAAAAATAACTAGAGTAAAGGCTAGTAAAATAACGTGCAAGTGGGCTAAAAAACTTGTGTATGTGCACATCTAAGTTTCCTATTTTCATTAAATTCCTATTAAAACTGACTTAAACGAGGTCAAACTCGTCACACCTAAATCAGTTCTGCCTCAAAAGTCACAATGCAGGTCCTAAAGAAAAATAACTAGCGTAAAGGCTTGTAAAGTAACGTGTAGGTAGGCCTGTAGAGCTCGTGTATGTGCACATCAAAGTTTCCGAATGTTGGAACAGAACGTAAACTCGATCTCTTTTGAGTGGTGCAAGTTACAAGATATGGAAGTGTTGATTTTCAAATCAATATGTTGCAATCAACCGGTCATAAAGCCAGACTCGAAGTTATTAATTGAAAAATATAATGGAGAAGACAGATAGAAAGCCAGTAAGTTACACTTTGCCCAATTTGGGGATTAAACCTTGATCCCGATAAGAGTAGATAATAGAACAACGAGTCTGTCAAGCTTTAGAACCAATTGGGTTAGTGACAATGCGAACATTGTGAATGCGAGAACTATGTATATCGTTATATTCATGTAGATTTTATGATTGTCTGGCAGTTTGAGTATTTTTGCGGCCTACTCAAATGTCCTTACTTTGGTATTGTTCGTCGGTTCGTTGAGCTCCTCAAAGTTCTGAGTTGAGCTTCGCGATGACTGACAAATGCTTGCACTGTCTGGACAGGTCCACTCGAATTTGTGTGTTGCTTTCTTCAAAAAGCTCATCCCAGACATAAACGTACATGGTTCTCATATGATTTAACCAGTACACATTGTATGGATTTGAACACTATAAAAGAGACTTTGACCTCTGAGTTTGTTTCGGTGTTTCTTCTCAGGGTAGTCAGCTAGGAAACACCGGCCTCATCTAGCTTAAACTGACAGAAAACATTGACGTATAAAAGTGTTCCTTGTAACCTATTTACTGAATAAACATCATTTATCATTTATCATGACATAAAAAAATCTAACTAATCCGTCAGTTAGGTAACCAAAAAATATTGGACACGTAGTTTTTCTTGTGTCCCGTAAACAAAAAATTAAGACGATACATACATACGCGTTGAAATTTCGCATGACGTGACACGAGTTAAAATTGTACCACTTTTTAATCAAAAGTGACTTAACAAGCTCCCACTCCCGAACGCTGATGCGTTTTATCTTTGTCATTTTTTATTGATTTGATATAGCAAAACTAAGTGTCCAATATTTTTTGAAAATCTAACTTACTGACTAAATAGAATATTTTTTTTTACCATGAGATCATCCCTATTGACTGTCTTCATGTCTTGATTTGGAAAACATTATGAGGATATCGGCACGTCACTGTCCTAGAACCAAAAATTCGAAGACATGTGACATCCACCAACCCGCATTGGGCCCGCGTGGTGAATCACGGCCCACACCCTGTCACAGAGAGGAGCCCATTTCCCAACAATCGGAACATTAAAAGGTGATTATGCTTAATTAATGGACCCATTTTGGTTGGTAAATTTTTGCTTAACCTTTATGTTACCGCGCGCGTCAAAATGTAAACATCGGGCAAGCCCCGCTCCCACTTATGCGGCGCGAACTGCTGACGATGTTGTTCACAAAAAACCGTTTATTGATGCTTCTATGGGCTCTAGCCACTTACTGTAAACTTTTTTCTTTTTTCTTTCAAGGGATTGCCATCTACATCGAGATTTACCACTAAGATTGTTCACCATCAAAAGTATTGTTTACTTTGGCTTTGTTAACTATCAATTTATGCAAAAAGTATCTATATAACTAGCCAGGTTTTACAAAAAAATGGGAATTTTGATAATGAAAGCTTTTGTATTACCTACCCTTTGTTTTGATTGCATAAAATAATGTTAACAGAATGACTTAGGGAAAATGATTACAATTAGGATGACCAACAAAAGCAATCATCATCATCTTTATCATTTCAGTCGAAAGACGTCCACCACTGGATATAGGCCCTCCTCAAGTGTCGCCTTAACGACCGGTCCTGTGCGTCTCGCATCCTTTAAAACCAATCATGTCAGGAAGAATTTTTTTTTAGTATAAACAGCTGATATCTCACACCTTACATCCCTGGTATTACCTGCAAAATACTGAAAGGGGCAAGCACCAAAACTTACTGTACCCAATTTTAAACTCTACTGCGTTAACAACTACACCTTCTTGTCAACCCAAACCCCACCTTGTGTCTTTTAGAACATGGTTGAAATTTCATTATCTGACTAGAGAAGTTACTTACAATGGACGTAATATATCGAATTGTAAAAGCCTGAAGATTCGTGAAAGTTTCAGTCGCTGGGGAATGAGTGTTGGCTTACTTATAGCCGCTGAGTTCGTTTTGTCATAGTTCTCGGGCTTTTATGCTGCCCTAGTACTTTTGGTGGCGATAACTGTGCGTTGTTCTTGGTTCGGTCACATTCGGTCCATTGTGAACTTTTTGATGTGAAACATTGGCGCGACTTGACAGTAAGATCGACTCGAATGCTGTGACGGAAAAAGGTATGACGCTGTCGTACCACTATGCCCCCACTACGCCGCCGCTCTCTTCTCCCTAGAAACATCAATACGAAAAAGAATAAAACAACACACAACAACAACAGCCAAAAACAACAAACAACCAACGACAACAACAACCACGACAACCAATAACAACACAACACCACCAACAACAAAAACCGGCCAAGAGCGAGTCGGACTCGTGCGCCAATGGTTCCGAACAAATCATATCTTTTCGGACTAAAACTACATATAGGCACTTCTAATAGGTTTTCCTGTAATCTGTAAGTAGAGAAACCCTTTCATTTGATATGTAGCATTACGGTTTAAAAACTTTTTTTAAATTATTCTGATTTGCATCCCCAAAGTGACTCCCATATTCCAAATTCATTTATTTACGTTACACGTTCGTATTTGGGTCACAGGTATGTGTGTACCAAATTTAAACCCAATCAGTCGAGCAGATTCGGAGTAAATTGGCTGTGACAGACGGAAGGATAGACAGAGAAACGCAGGGTTCCTAACATCCGAATGTAAATCGGAACTCTTCTAGGATAACTCGTGCATCTGTCTGTCATAGCCAATTTAGTTTTAGTTTTAACCCTTCGGGTACGGAACCCTATTAAGGCAGCATACGATTATGTGTAAAGTTGACTAACTGGCGTAGTCGCGAAAAACTTCATGAACTCTCTCCATTGACCTAGCTTTTCAACTGCAAATGAATGTAATTTTCAAATTAAAGAAATTTTTACAGTAAAATTGTTTTTTAAACTGTTTTTTTTTTAACACTTGACTCTCCCCTATGTGCAAATAAACAAACGAATTAAAAAAAACTAGCTTCTGCTGGCAGGCATTAGCTTGTGTTATTCCAAACTATAATCTATATCTGTGCCAAATTTCATCGGAATCCGTTCAGTCTTTCTGGCGTGATTAAGTTACAAACATCTATCAAAGCTTTCTCAATTATAATGCTAACTTCTACCAGCGGCTTCACCCGCATGTAATTAGAAATTCCCCCACTGTAAATTATAGCCTTCGTACTATTCCAGATTAAAATCTATTTCTGTACCAAATTTCATCCAGATCCGTTCAGCCGTTCGGGCGTGTTTGAGACACAAACATCAATCCAACCAAACTTTCACATTTGTAATATTAAGTAAGACTAGCTGCGCCCCGCGGTTTCACCTGCATAGACCGGGATAGAAAGTAGCTTTTATGTCAATCCAGGGTGTAAGCTATCTTCATACCTTAATAATTTTATCCAAATCGGTCCAGCCGTTTGAGCGTGAAGAAGTAACAAACATACAAACACACACACTCACAAACTTACGCCTTTATACGAGTAATATTAGTGTGATTAGTAGGATATTAATTATTTACCTACCAAAGATCAAAATTATAATTTCGATCTCCAAATTGAATATGCAGACACAAATTACCAAATTAATGTGAGCACCTCTGACAGCGAATGAATGGGGAATTAATTGAGTGAACGAATAAACGAATGAACTGTTGAACGATTCGGGATTAAATGAAATATGGGTCGTCTGCGTATCGTAATTTGTTTTCTGTGATGGCAGGATTTAAATGGCATTTGTTTCATTCTTTATTTTGTTGAAGGATTATCTTGTTCATTTGTTTTGTAGTAGCAATATTGTGAAATGAATAAAGGATTAATATCGGTTATCTGTTATTATTACAGGCTAAAGACTTTATAGGTAAAGAATAAATATTTATGGGTTCTGTGAATTGATTTTATTTAAACTTTATGTACAGTAGTGGTAGGTACATAGGTGAACAAAGCATTAATATGCCAACGACCTTGAGTGGTTAGCTTGCGTGTTCTGTGCTGAGCTCACGTAACGCGTCGTACGTCCACCCAGTAATAGGACTCGCCCATCAAGGAGCGCTGTCCCAAATTAGGCGCATTATTAATTTATTATACATAAAACTACAGGAATTATAATACAACACGTATACTAAAACATAAATATTAAAATTATCTTTAAATTGGTGAAGGTTTCACCATTTCCCCAGGTACCTTCGATTACGGAACCCTAAAAAGGAAACTAAAACACATACCTACATACATGGCTTTTTCCGAACTATGGTTGGGTCGACTGCCAGTCTAGCCGGAAGCAGCTGAACATCAATATTTTGACATGAAACACGTATAGGCTGTCGCAAATCTGACCTCCACAGTCCAGTTATTTGGTAAAACCATTCATCTTGTAAAGGGGAATGCAACAAAATGCCTAAAATGGACAGAAAGTACTGAACTCTAGTGTCTTTTTTTTTGTATTTTTTTACTTCTATTATTATTTTAAGTCTGTCGGTAGGAACAGAGAACGGCCCCCACCCAAAATCAGATGGCGTATGATAGAAAATGAGGAGTGTGCAAGTATGTTTAAGAGTCAAGTGGTAGATAAAATGATAGAAATGAAGGATATGGAAGGAAAATCTGTGGATGAATGTTGGAAAGAGATGGCGGGTTGTATAAGGCGAGTAGCAAAAGATGTGTTTGGAGAATCGCAAGGTAAAGGCATGATAGAAAAGGATACATGGTGGTGGAATGAAGATGTGCAAAAGATGCTAAAAGAAAAGAAAATTTCGTTTAAAGTATGGCAGAATGTAGAAACCGGAAATGATAATTTGAAAGAAGAGAAAAAGAAAATTTATAAAGAATGGAAGAGGAAGGCAAAAAAGGCGGTTGCAGTTTCCAGGGCTAAGGCGCAGGAAAAATTATATGATTTACTGGACAGCCCCAGAGGCCAGAAGGAGCTCTACCGGATTACAAAATTAAGAGAAAGGAGAACGAGGGATATAATGCATATAAAATGTATGAAGGATGAACTCGGTAAAGTCTTGTCGAAAGATGACGAAATAAAAGAGCGATGGAAGGTTTATTTTGAAAAGTTGATGAACGAAGAGAATGAATGGAGTGGTGTGCTCAAAGAGGTACAAGTAAATATGGGTTTGGTGAGAGAAATTAGCATGGATGAAGTAAGAAAGGCAGTTCAATGTATGAAAAATGGAAAGGCCATGGGCCCTGATGATATACCAGTGGAAGTATGGAAGTGTTTAAAAGAGGATGGATGTATGTGGCTGACTTTATTCTTCAATAAGTTGTTGTATGAAGAAGTGATCCCACAAGAATGGTGCAATAGTTCGCTAGTGCCCATCTTCAAGAATAAAGGGGATGTACAGGACTGCAACAACTATCGAGGGATAAAGCTCATGTCACATACTATGAAAGTATGGGAGAAAGTGATAGAGAAAAGATTGCGAGAGGAGAGTGAGATTACCCCGAACCAGTTTGGGTTTATGCCCGGTCGAGGGACAATGGACGCCACCTTCGCTCTCCGTCAATTGTGCGAGAAGTACAGACGTGTGCACAAGAACTTGCACATGGTGTTCATTGATCTTGAGAAAGCGTATGATAGGGTACCTCGGGATGTGTTGTGGTGGGCCTTGAAAGAGAAAGGTTTGCCTGGGAAGTATGTTGAGTTGATTCGTGCTATGTACAGACAATCTAGTACCTACGTCCGGTCGGCTGCTGGCAACACCGATAAGTTCAGTGTGGCTGTAGGCTTGCATCAAGGGTCGGCTTTAAGTCCTTACCTCTTCCTGTTGATTATGGACGCTCTTACGTCGGAAATACAGGAAGAGGCACCCTGGTGCATGCTGTTTGCCGACGACATTGTTCTGGTCGGTGAAGATGGACCTGAGATCCAGAGCAGATTGGAGAAATGGCAACAGAAGCTGGAGAAAGTTGGCTTGAAAATCAGCAGAACCAAAACTGAATACATGTTCTGCGATTTCGGCGGTCTCTCCAGTTCTGAAGCTGTAGTGCTAGATGGCGCGCTTCTCCCAGTCTGCTCTGATTTTCGGTATCTCGGTTCACTCGTGCAAAGCGATGGCGAAATAGATCGGACTGTTAAGCACAGAATTAACACTGGATGGATGAAATGGCGGCAGGTCACCGGGACTATCTGTGACTCCCGCATTCCCCTAAAACTTAAGGGGAAGATTTATAAAACAATGGTCAGACCTGCTGTCTTGTATGGTTCAGAATGTTGGGTCACAAAAGGGATGAATGAAAAGCAATTGCATGTAGCTGAGATGAGAATGCTAAGAGCGATGTGTGGTGTTACGCGCATGGATAGAATTAGGAATGAGTATATAAGAGGAAGTCTGAAAGTGGCACCGCTGACTGAAAAGTTGTGTGGAAATCGGTTGTCGTGGTATGGGCATGTGATGCGGAGGAATGAAGAAAATGTCGTGAGGAAAGTCTTGTGTATGGATGTGGATGGCTATAAGAGTAGGGGAAGGCCAAAGAAACGATGGTTGGACTGTGTGAAAGAGGATATGGGTAAAAAAGGGTTGACTACAGAGATGATGACTAATAGAGGAGTATGGAAGAAAAAGACATGTTGCGCCGACCCCAAATAAATTGGGATAAGGGCAGGAGAATGATGATTATTATTTTAAGTCTCCTAATTAATCGACTTCAAAGAAAGGAGGAGGTTCTCAATTCAACTGTATTTTTTTTATGTGTGTTACCTCATAACTTTTTACTAGGTGAACCGATTTTGAAGATTTTTATTTGAAAGCTGTTGCTTTACATGTGGTCCCATTTTAATTTGGTGAAGATCTGATAAAGAACTTCGGAGATACACAATGGAACTCTTCAATAAATGATAGCAAACCTTTCAGAATTGCTGCAATCGCATGTCTGTATATTGTTTTCATCACTTCACAACATAACATCACGCTGATACGCTCTGAAGAAGTACACAGATCTGTACAGTTCACCCTGATACACCCTAATTTTACCAACTATGTTCAAATTCCCTATGTTTTGGGCTATCAATTCGGGCATAACTTTACTATTAATTTAGTTATAAAATGGGGTACAACAACTGAAAAGTGAAAAATATAATAAAAAATTTACAAAAAAAATACAACCGACTTCCCGACTGTGCACTAATTCTATAAAATAGTTCGATAAGGATTATTTGACGATTCCTCTTTGGCTGAATATCACTTACTCCTGTCAAAAAAACACGGCCTCCATTAAAAGTTTAAGGTGGATATCAAGTTAAATATTTTAGTGATCGTTATGTGGGAAATCATCCAATGACTTCTCCCGCAATGGGTTGGCGTGTCAGACTTTTACTGACTAAAACCCACCCCTGTTCCTTCAGTTGCCTGAGAGCCCAGAGGCGCGGTAACTCTGTTTAGAATTTATCTGCGACCCCTGAGTTAAATATACTTAAGAATTAAAATAAAATAAAATTTTACAAAAAAAAAATACAACCGACTTCAATAAATAATACTAAAAAATGCAAAATAACGTTATTTCGGAAGTCGGTGTTTCTAGTTTTTTTTCTTCGTTATTTGACACCGACTTCCGAAATTAACGTTATTTTGCATTTTTTAGTATTATTTATTGAAGTCGGCTGCATTTATAGCATAACATAATAAGGATGCGTTTCCACTGAAGCGGAGCTGGTCGGAGCGGAGTCGTGCGTGGTGGTATCGACCAATCGCAATGGTTGAAATTTTCATCGTGAAAAAAAAAATAACATCTATGATTGGACGGTTCATGCACGTCTCCGCTGCGCTCCGCCAACCTCGCTAGGCCTCGTCTCTGTGAGAGGGAATGGGCTTTAATCCACTTTCAATAAATCACACTAATATTATAAAGCAGCTGTGGAGCAGTGGTGGCCCAATGGTATTGGCCGCGACTTACAAGTTGTAGGTCGTGAGTTCAAACCCAGGCAGGCGCTTTGCTTTGTGTAAATTATTTCATCATCACTGCTCTCAAAACGGTGAAGGAAAACATCGTGAGGAAACCGGCATGACTTAGAACCAAAAATTCGAAGACATGACTGTGACATCCACCAATCCGCATTGGGACGCGCACCCTCTCACATAGAGGAGGCTAGTGCCCCAGCAGTGGGGACATTAAAAAAAGGCTGATGATGATGATGATGATGAATATTATAAAGGCGAAAATTTGTGTGTGTGTTTGTTTGAGATTTGGTATGAAGATAGCTTGTACCCTGGGGAGGCTACTTTATACGTATGTATGTCGGGCTGGTTGCCGCAACTCCACGCCCAAGGCGCGTATTTTGCGTACAGGGGAGGCTACTTTGTATCTCGATCCAAGCGGATGAAACCGCGGGGCGCAGCTCGTAATATTATAAATACGAAAGTTCGGATGGATATTTGTTACTCAATCACGCAAAAACGGCTGAATGGATCTGAATGAAATTTGGCACAGCGATAGATTATATTCTAGAATAGCACATAGGCTATAATTTATAATGGAGAAAGTACTAATACCACGCGGGCAACGCCGCTGACAGAAGCTAGTGTACCTATAGTCCAACCCCATAAATAGTGTATTCACATGACATGCATAGTTTGGAGTGACGGCGCAGTGACGTGACGTGACATCGTGACACGTCACAGCGTGATACGTCACGATAACATCACGCACGCGACGAGGGTCGAGACCGGGACAGTGGCTCGTTTAGGACTGGCTTTTATCGGATTTGGACTGGATTTTAGAAACTTTGTGAGTTGATATTTTGGATTGCTTTTGGAGGGAACTATTGTTTTAAGTTTAAGGCTTCCACTAATAAGTACGATTCGACGTCGTTTGTACACAGGGTGTAACAGAAAGGTGTGTTCATATTTTTAGAACTGCATCTGCCCATCGATGTAAACAACTTTATTCAAGAAAACCTGAGGAGATTCTCAAAAAAAAATTTACCTCCATATAAATATTGATCAACTGATGACGACTTTGTAAAGAAAAGATAGAAAGAAAGAAAGAAAAATAATTTATTCTGCACAGATTTAACGCACATTACAGAAAAATGGATTAAATAACGTAAACATACATGTGTAGCGACATCTATGACGCCGCACGCGAACTAAAATAACAAAATCCTACATCGCGCAAGCAGAGTTCTCCGCGCGATTTGAACATATACAACAATCCGAAATCAACCATCGGGCAGTTGCCCGGACCAGACACAACACCCGTCTGGTCGGAGGATCCTCCCTTTTCAACGGAGGTTTGCGGGACTTTACACCCTGTTCCGCATACCTCTAAACTGGTGACCCCGACGTGATGACGTCATCACCTCTAAACTGGTGACCCTCGACTATGAACGTCAGCGCAGCCTTCGTGCAGCTACTTCAGCGTGACGTCATCATCATCGCTTCCTTCAAGCTCTTGAGCAACGAGTCATACAGCCAGCCAGTACCAACGGCTTCTACGGGTATCCTGACCACCAGCATGCAGCGAACGCGCATTCCTGGTCAGCATCCTCAGCCTCTTTCATCAACTTCAAACCTCATCAGCGATAATGGCGCAGCAAACAGCACCTTCGGCCGGTCGAAGAACCTCTCCTGGTCGACGCCAGCAGTCAAGCCACTACGTCGCACAGCACCGCTCCGACCCACTGGAGCCCGCAGCACCACTCGGACTCACTGGAGCCTGCAGCATCATCCCGACTCACTGGGACATCATCACTCCGACTCACTGGGGCATCATCCCGACTCACTGGGACATCATCACCCCGACTCACTGGGGCATCATCCCGACTCACTGGGACAGCAACACCCCGACTCACTGGGGCATAACTGCAGACAGTTCCGACTCACCGTGAACTATGCGGTTCTTCCGGTTCCGACTCACTGGAACCAACCTTCCACTGGCCCAGCAAGCATCACAAGATGTATGGACGACTCATCAAGAACCATCGATCTCCGATCTCCGGAGGGGAGTGATGTAGCGACATCTATGACGCCGCACGCGAACTAAAATAACAAAATCCTACATCGCGCAAGCAGAGTTCTCCGCGCGATTTGAACATATACAACAGTCCGAAATCAACCATTGGGCAGTTGCCCGGACCAGACACAACACCCGTCTGGTCGGAGGATCCTCCCTTTTCAACGGAGGTTTGCGGGACTTTACACCCTGTTCCGCATACCTCTAAACATGAATGCTAAAAGCCTCGTATTCAATCAATGTAAGTCTTCTGTTCATTGCCTGGAACCATTGTATGGAAAGTATTTTTTTTTTTTGGGAATTTTATATTTTTTCTTAAAGGAGGTTGTTTATTTCCATTGGCAGAACCGGTTCTTAAAATATGACCACACCTTTCCGTTACACCCTGTATAGAAATTGTTGTGTATGCGACTTATCTGTCAGCTGGGGTCTTAACATTGTTACCCGATTGCCCCAAAAGGAGGGTAACGTTTTTCGAGACTACATAAGTATGTTTATTTTAACTATATATACCTATATACTTTCGTAACTATTTTCGTCTTAGTATTATTATTTTTTTCAGTTTATGCACCTGCCATGTTATCTCTCCACCACCCTTGGTTGACTGGTAGAGAATGCCTAAGGCATTGAGTCCGCTTTTGTACATTTGTGCTGCATGAAGTTTTAATAAATAAATAAATAAATAAAAAGAAAATGGCGGGCGCCATTTTGTGAGGATGTATTTTGTTGTGATATAATTATGTGGAGTACATCTAAAGGGCTCGAGGAGGCGATTCAAAAAAATATAAGTCAAAAAACTTAAATATTTTGAAAAAACCGACTGCAAAAAACAACTAAAAAGTTCCAATTGGTGGCATTTATTTTAGGTCAATCTGAGATATTATGATGCCACTAACTGCATCAAACTGCTTGAGAAGTGACTTTTTATACAATATCCATTTTTTTTGTGGGTTGGGAAATCATTCAATGACTTCTCCGGCTCTGGGTGGAGCGGGCGATGAGTATTAGAGAGTATCATAGAGTGTCAGACTTTTACTGACTAAAACCACCCATGTTCCTTCAGTTGCGCGGTAACTCTGTTTTGAATTTATCCGCGACCCCTGGGCAGTATACAATACCCCTGGGTATTCTACAAACAAGTAACTTCTCAAGCAGGTTTAGCGGTTACTCAACAGTTATTGGTGCGCCCTGATAAGAGGTGAGCTTAGCCGGAGTATTTGGTGCTAGGATTGTAACAAAGTTACTTGTTTGAAATTTGGACTTTGATGACAAGGTTAGGTGTCGTGGGATGATTTCATTTTAAGAGTTAAAAGAAAGAAAGAAAGAAAATACGTTTATTTACGGTAAACATGACGCAAAAAACAGAGAAACACAAAAAAAAGAAGAAAAACTGGGGGAAAAAATGCGTCACATCCACGCAAAACGGCCATCGCTCAGCTTAAGTGCTATGACCCTATGCAAGACAGAGCCCCAGCGCTGGTTTTCAGCGACAGCCGGCGCCAACGTCATGACGAGAGTGAAAAAAACGGCCGGCGGACGGGTGTGGCGTGAGTTCCGAATGAAAAAAACGGAACCTGTATAAGATCACTTGAGCACCTGTCTATCTGTCACAGCCCATTTGCTCCGAGTATACTGGACCGATTCAGTTGACATTATGGCACACATGAACTTCTGTGACGCAAACATGGACGTGTAACGTGAATAAATCCTACTTTCTACTAATATTATAAATGTGAAAGTTTGGATAAATGTTTGTTACTCAATCACGCCCAAACGACTGAACGAATCTGGATGAAATTGGGCACACAGATAGATTATTGTTATAAGAGTGGCTGTAGAGGTGCCACAGCATTCTCACCTTCCACCTGACGCAGGTCCTCACCTTCTGTTTCGGGCAGTTCCTGTGTCGAATAATGTGAGTGGAAACTCCCGGGTGTCACCACTGTGCGGATCGCCCAGACGACACTGTGTAGCATACGTTGGAGTTCTGCCACACTTGGACGGAGCACCTCCGTGTCCTCGGGAGGCGATCGGCGGCAGCGATCTTTCGCGCCCGGCCCTGGTCCAGGCCATGGTGCGGAGTGAGAGGGAATGGGAAGCATTCCTATTCTTTTCCGAAGCAGTAATGCTCGTTAAGGAGGAGGCGGAACAGATGAGGGAGACTCAACAGAGTCACCCTTACGCCCCCAGCAGCAGCCGCTGCAGAAGACGCTCTCGGCGTCGGGGATCGCGAGTTGATGTCCGGCCACCGTAGGCGCTGACCTGCGGACGGCGAGTAGTGGTTAGTGCGCCGTCCGATCAGCACCAGGCCCGAGAGTCGACGGCGCGTAGTGTTCCACGCGCGCCTCAAAGAGATGTCAGCAACACATAGCGGGGCCTGTCATGGCCGATGCCTGCCCAAAGGTCGTGGTTAAATTCAAAACAGAGTTACCGCGCCCCTGGGCACTGAGGCAACTGAAGGAATAGGGGTGGGTTTTAGTCAGTAAAAGTCTGACACGCCCTCCTGCACCTCTTCAGTCATTGGATGATTTTCCACCTCAAAAAAAAAGAGATAGATTATAGTCTGAAATAGCACATAGGACAAAATGAATAGTGGGAGTAGTACTAATTCCAAGAGGGCGAAGCCGCTAGCAGAAGCTAGTCAATTTTAAATATGGGGTCACTTTTGGGGGACAATTTAGAAAACTCCATAATCTTTTGCTTCTTATGTTCGTAAGAGATTCGTCGCTCAACAGTATATGAACGCAATGCCAGTGATAGAATCCTCACAATGTAAAGCAGTTAACTGTGTGTTACCTAATTACCTCGCCGAGTAAAAACTTGCGGAACGTTTGAACAAAAATGATGAATCGTTTTGGCCTTTGAAAAATTTGCAAGAGGCGACCCAAACCCCAAAATTAAAATCTTCTTTTATGGCGAAAATGGCCTAACTAGTAACGATAATTGTTAAAGTTTTGCATTCGAAGTTCTTCCAGCAAGCTTTTACACAAACATAATATTTCTATGTTCAACAAAATGGCTAAACCCGAATATTAAGGTGGAAGTTTGGTTTCACAAAGGGTCGTTCAACAACTGATGCTGGTGTTGAACTTTTGGGACACATTTATAATGCATGGGAAGATAAATGCGATGCGTTGGGCATTTTTTGCGATTTGTCTAAGGCTTTCGATTGCGTTCTCCATGATACATTGATCAGGAAGCTGCACTACTACGGAGTCCGGGGCGCCTCTCTGGATCTTCTTACTTCATACTTGGGTAATAGGATTCAGAGAGTTGATGTGAACGGCAAAAGGTCTTCCGGGTCTGTAGTCAGAATGGGGGTTCCTCAAGGCTCAATTCTGGGTCCTTTTTTGTTTCTAATCTATATCAACGACTTGCCTTACCTCATAAAGGATAAACATGATATAGTGCTGTTTGCAGATGACACTTCACTTTTATTTAAACTCAAACGTCAGCAGGTGGTTGTTGATAATGTAAATAATGCTCTTTCAACTGTAGTTAACTGGTTTAATGTCAATAATCTTCTCCTTAACGAGAAAAAAACAAAATGCATAAAGTTCACATTACCCAATGTAATACAAGTGAACACTAGTGTGTCAATAAAGGGTGAAGAGTTGAAACCCGAGGATTCCACAGTGTTCTTAGGTTTAACTTTGGATGCGCAGCTTCAGTGGAGCCCCCATATAGATAAACTGTCCAAAAAACTTAGCTCTGCAGCATACGCCGTAAGGAAAATTCGTGGTTTAACTGATTTAGAGACAGCTCGTTTAGTATACTTTAGTTATTTTCATAGTGTGATGTCGTACGGCATTCTGTTGTGGGGAAATGCTGCCGATATTCAGACAATTTTTGTTTTACAGAAAAGGGCTATTCGTGCAATTTATAAATTAAGTCCCAGACACTCCCTCAGAGACAAATTTAAAGAGATTAATATTATGACTGTTCCCTCTCAATATATTTATGAGAATCTCATGTATGCACATAAAAATATTAATCTGTTTAAAAGATACAGTGATATCCATAGCATAAATACTAGGAACAAACACAAATTTATTGTACCAAAAACCAGGCTCAAGAAAAAAATAGGTGGTTCGTTTAGATGTCAATGTATACGTTTCTATAATAAACTTCCTAGCCAAATTCAAGAACTAAGCATAAATAAATTTAAATCATTTATTAAACGTAAGCTATGCCAGAAAGCTTTTTACACAATTAATGACTTTCTTGAGGACAAAAAGGCGTGGGATTGAGCTGCTTCAATGATATACATGAGCCATTGTTTTCATATGTACTACTTACTGATGAAAAATTTTTTATATATATATTTTTTTTAATATTCGTTTTTGACATGAATACTTGTATAGTATTGCATTATATTTTTTATTTTATTTTTTTATTGACATTTTATTATTATTATTATTTTTTTTGACTTGAATACTTTGTTAAGTATTATATTTATTTTTATTTTTTGATTGACATATTATGATTACTATTTTGTTTGACACAAATATTTACTTTGTAAAGTATTATATTTTTATTTTTTTTTGATTACTTAATTATTGTAAATGTGAGGACTATGTGGGTTATTATTATTATTTTCTCCTCCTTTTTACAGTAATTTTCAACGTTGTCTGACAGTTTGAGTACTTTTGCGGCCTACCCAAATGTCTTTTCTTTGGTATTGTTCGTCATGTCATTGAGCTCCTTAGTGGTTTTTAAGTTGAGCTATTCGACTATTGACAAATGCTTGCACTGACTGGACAGGTCCACTCAAATATGTTTGGTTCTTTCTTCAAAAGACCACTACAGACACTAAGCTGCATGGTCCTCATATAGAATAATGTGAATGCGAGAACTATGTATGTCGTTATATTCATGTAGATTTTATGATTGTCTGGCAGTTTGAGTATTTTTTGCGGCCTACTCAAATGTCCTTACTTTGGTATTGTTCGTCGGTTCGTTGAGCACCTCAGAGCTCTGAGTTGAGCTTCGCGATGACTGACAAATGCTTGCACTGTCTGGACAGGTCCACTCGAATTCGTGTGTTGCTTTCTTCATAAAGCTCATCCCAGACATAAACGTACATGGTTCTCATAGGATCTAACCAGTCCACATTGTATGGATTTGAACACTAAAAGAGACTTTGACCTCTGAGTTTGTTTCGGTGTTTCTTCTCAGGGTAGTCAGCTAGGAAACACCGGCCTCATCTAGCTTAAACTGACAGAAAAACATTGACGTGTAAAAGTGTTCCTTGTAACCTATTTACTGAATAAACATCATTTATCATTTATCATTAGAAGCGTCAGGGTAGTCCGTGAAATTCAAATTTTCTTAAGTTTTTTGCAATTTACACGTAACTATCAGGTTGTATGTTGGTCAAAATATGATTCGCGACCGTAGCAAGTACGTATTAACAGAACTGTAATCATTAAAGCCATCAATACAACTGTCTCAGTTAGGATTGACGCAAAATGTCATGATGTCATGAAATACATTTGACATCAATTCAAGCTTGAAAGAGTTTGATAATTTTTATGATTTTAATTCTATAAGTAGAGAAAAGTATAAAAAGTTTTATTTGGAACAGAGACAGTTGGCTCAATCACAAAGAAAACGATGATAGATACAAAAGTTTATAACTGTGTCGCAGCTAGTTGATAGCTGCTGTTGCAGCTGGTTGGGCGTTGGCCCATTTAAACATAAGAACAATTGTTCCAGACTTAAACTATTACGTTTGGGTAAACTTTAGTAGAAAAGAGGGAGTGTGTGGGAGTGTGTGTGTGTGGAGCTTGGAGCTGATAAACCTGAAGTATCTTCTCGCTACTGCTATTCCACAGGGTAGATTTTTGCATACTCTGTCAGATAGGCGCTTTGCATTACTATAAGTTGAATCGTAGTGTATCTCTTTGTGTTTTCTGAGTATAGTCTGTAGTGCGAAGAGCTGCCTAACCGTGAGAACCTTGCAAAGTGAATAGAGGTCAGATGTCGGAAAGCGGATTGGTTTCTTTGATAGGACCTTTAATACGGCCCTTTGCACCCTTTCTAGACGTAGCATGGTAGTTTTGTGCACTCCACCCCACGCGGTTACGCAATACTCAAGGACTGATTGAGCGAGAGCAAGGTAGACAGTTGTAATAAACGTATTTTCTTTCTTTCTTCTTTCTTTCTTTCTTTATCAGACTTTGAAGTCAGCAACGCCCCTAAGTTTTTTAAACATATAAATTAATCTTCGCACACGTTTCACTGTAGAGTCGAATTGCTTTCTCAGTTTAGGGAGATTGTCAATGATTACTCCAAGATATTTAATGTTGTCAGTTCGTTCGCTAGGTGTACAGTTACAAGTTGAAAAATCAGTAACAGTGCAAGCGTGAGCTTTGATTTTGAGGGATCGGGGGGGCTGGCTTAAAATGTCTGGGGTAAAGCGTATGAATTTGGTTTTGCTGATATTAAGCGTGAGGAGGTTTGTGTTTAACCAGTACATGACCACGCTGAGAGCCATCTCCGCTGTGTTGAAGGTATCCGACCAGTCCTTGCCGTGAATAATAAGCGCTGTGTCATCGGCATATGTGATGATATTACAGTTTAGAGGAGTTAGTTTGCAGAGATCATTCAAATAAATGAGGAAGAGAGTAGGTCCAAGGACACTACCCTGGGGCACACTAAAAGTAACTATCTCCTCTTTGCTAGTAAAGATTTCAATTTTTACAACCTGCTGGCGGTCTGTCAGGTAGCTGTGGAAGATATCGTTAGCAACACCACGAATTCCAGAAATACATACTTGCTACGGCCGCGAACAATATTTTGACCAAGTTACAACCTGACACTGATCTGCAAATTGCAAAAAATTTAAGAAAACCTGAATTTCGCGGGCTACCCTGGCATTTCCACCTAACCTAAAGCGCGATCACCCTCGGACTGCTTATGAAAGAAAGAGATGCGCGGCGACATAATTCTTCTAATTTATTGCAAAAATGAACCTTTTTATCGATTTACTCACAAGTTCATCGTCCTGCCCTTATCCCATGTTACTTGGGGTCGGCGCAACACGTTTTTTTCTTCCATTCTGTCCTGTCAGCCGTCACGCTATCACTAACTCCCTTTTCTTTCATATCACTCCTCACACAATCCATCCATCCTTTCTTTGACCTCCCTCTCCCTCTCCATCCATCCACACTTATGTTCATAACTCTTTTAGTTACATGCGTTTCGTCCCTCCTCTTTACATGACCATACCAAGATAAGCGGTTCCCTTTCAACTTTTCTGTGACTGGCGCCCCTTTTAAACTACCTCTAATGTAGACGATGTAAACGATTTACTCACAAGTTGAGCTATTATAAAAAACTTTTTTTACAAAAAAAACAACCGACTTCCAAAAAAAAATACACTAAAAGTTTATAAATAACTTTAAATTCGGAAGTCGGTGTTTGTATTTTTACTTGTTCGTTCTTTGACACCGACTTCCGAAATTAAAGTTATTTATAAATTTTTTGTGTATTTTTTTTTGGAAGTCGGTTGTTTTTTTTTGTAAAAACGTTTTTTATTTTTCACTTTTTAGTTGTTATAACCCCAGAACTAAAAACCCCAATATAATGGAACGTGGAATTTAAACATTTGGAGAACACCAAAACGTCATCGAGGTACACGTATTTTCCGTTTTTGTTCAGTTTCTCAAAAAGCGCTGAAGCAACTTCGATAAAATTTATATGGGACCACCTCGGGAGTATATTCTTTCAGATGAAAAAAGAATTTTGAAAATTGGTTCACAACTGACGGAGAAATCGGGTAACACACATACAAAAAAAAAAAAAAATTGAGAACCTCCTCTTTTTGGAAGTCGGTTAAAAAATCTAAAACTGATTATAATTAAGATTTGATTCATTATTTGCTATTAATTTTATTGGCCTAATACGGGAAAAATCTAGAAAAGAGCTAAGTTTGACGATCATTTCTATCGAACATTTTATTAAACGTGTTTCGGAGACAACAAAGTTCTTAGAAAATTAAGATGTATTTTTTTTGCAGCTTCGAATTAGTTAAAGATACAAAGATTTAACTAATTAAAAAAAAAAACAGCTAAATGCGTGACGGACATCGCACATTTAGGGTTCCGTACCAAATGAGGGAATTATCAAAGAAAAAATCAGATTTATCAATATATTGGTATTTGTTATTAAAACCTAAGTAATAAATAAACGTTATCCCGAAATTTCAAGTTCCGTCAATGGGAAGTTAAGAAATTCTTCGGAACATAATTTTGTGATAGACGACGGACCGACAGACGGACACGTGAGTGACAGCAATAAGAACGGAACAATAAAGACCAGCAATTTTCGAGTTTTTGCGAATGTCACCGTCTCAACTAGTTACGAAAATTATTAAAGTTTTGTATCCCAAGTTCTTCCATCAAATTTTTACAAAAGCATAATATTTCTATGTTCAGCAAAATGGCTAGCCCGAATACTAAGTGCCTCCATAGACGGACTGCTTGGAGCAGTCAGTGCCGGCAACTTCAAGCGGTAGCTGTTGGGCGATCTGCAGTTTCAATGCAAAATTGACATTTGCCATACACGGACCGCTCAAATAATTCATTTGCAGTCGCAGTTAAAAATGCAGTAGGTGTGCGGTCTAGTTTCGCCGTGCTGCCGGCAGCAAAGAGCTGCTTTACCGCTACACCTACTCGATACACGGCTGAGCTCACGTAACGCGTCGTACGTCCACCCAGCAATAGGCCTCGCCCATCCTGCGGACGGCGAGTAGCCGTAGTATGGGTAGCTCGCCGTCCGATCAGCACCAGGCCCGAGAGTCGACGGCGCGTAGTGTTCCACGCGCGCCTCAAAGAGTTGCCAGCATACATGACGGGGCCCCTCATGGCCGATGCCTGCCTAGGGGTTGAGGATAAATTCGAAACAGAGTTACCGTGCCCTCGGGTACTCAGGGCAGAGAAGGAACAGGGATGGGTTTTAGTCAGTAAGAGTCTGACACGCCCTCCCGCTCCACCCAGAGCGGGAGAAGTCATTGAATGATTTCCCACCCCCCCAAAAAAAAAAAGGCCTCGCCCATCAAAGATACTTAAATGGTCTTTAAAATGGTGAATGTTTCATGAAAATACGCTTAATAGTTTTTGCATGATTCTCAATTTTATATCCGCGTTAGACATAGTTTACAAATTAATTGCACTATTTTATAAAAATATAATTTCAATTTCAAATATTCACATATTTTCAAATTACGAAGGAAATTGTCTAGATTAACATATATTTTTTCCAAAGAAATAGACTAGTCGTTTAGACGTCATATTAAATTAAAAATCATTAGAAGTCGTATAACTGCGCCCTTTTTTTTTTTTGTTGGGTGTGAAATCTTCCAATGACATCTCCCGCTCTGGGTGGATCCTGCTCCACCCAGAGCGGGAGATGTCATTGGAAGATTGGGCGTATCAGACTCTTACTGACTAAAACCCCCCTCCCCTGAGTGCCCAGGGGCGCGGTAACTCTGTTTCGAATTTATCCACAACCCCTGGGCAGGCATCGGCCATGACGGCCCGTCATGATTGCTGACAACTCTTAGAGGCGCGCGTGGAACACTACGCGCCGTCCACTATCGGGCCTGGTGCTGATCGGACGGCAAGCTACCCATTACTCGCCGTCCGCAGGCCCGGGTTTACGGTGGCCGGAGATCGTCTCGCGGCGCCGGAAGCCCCAGGTGTCTCCTGCGGCGGCTGTTGCTGAGGGCGTGAGGGCGACTCTGTTGTTAAGCCTCGCTCACCCATGCCACCTCCCTCTTCGCGAGCAATACTGCTTCGCAGAAGGAGGAGACTGCTTCCCATTCCCTCTCGCTCCGTACCATGGCCTGAACTAGGGCCGGGCGCGAGAGGTCGCCGCCGCCTATCACATCCACGAGGACACGGCGGTGCTCCGCCCAAGTGGGGCAGACCTGCACCGTATGCTCCATCGTGTATAACTGAGCCTTAGAGCGGTTCAGTCTGTCTGCTCGCCGCTTCCTCTCTCCGCGCCCCGTCCAGCCCTGTTTTTTTTAAATACGGACTGCTTTTAGCAGTGTCAAACACAACTGTACAGCAACTGCACAAGGACTGTTTAGAGCAGTAGGGTTGTAGTTGAATCAAACCGCAACACGACTGCTCGCGTGCAGTTGGTCTCGACTGCTGCACGTCTGTGGAGGGCCTAAGCCAATTATTCTAAACATTATAAATCACCGATTTGGCCGGGCATTTCGGACGTTTTCCGGTCATTGTGCGTATGATTGATGAGTATAATTAGTGGCTTTCAATAGTATTTAACATAATGAGTCTCAGTTTTATTGATATACTAATTATGCTTCCTGACGTTGTTCGTTTTGTAAAGGGAGTGGCTTCCTTAATTTTGTAGACGATTAAATTCTGTCACCATTATTTTCAGCGTGGGCTGATGAAAAGTTTGATTGAATGGAAGCCGACCAAACCAGTATAATTAGGTATACAGAGTGTAACGAAAATGCGTCGTCGTCGTTAAATTTTTAACTGACTTCGAAAAAGGACGAGGTTCTGTGTTCGACTGTATGTGTTTTTTTTTATGTATGTCCATCGATTTCTCTGTCAGTTATAGACCGATTTTCTAAATTCTTTTTTTATCCGAAAGAATATAATCCCGAGGTAGTCCCATATAATTTTTTTCGAAATTACTTCCGCACTTTTAAAAAAAACTAAACAAAAGTTTTCTCCAATTACGAGTATGTTTAAATTCCACGTTTCATGTTATAAGGGTTTTGAGTTCTGGGATATAACAACTAAAAAGTGAAAAATAAAAAACTTTTTTACAAAAAAAAACAACCGACTTCCAAAAAAGAAAATACACTAAAAAATAAAAAATAACTTTAATTTCGGAAGTGTATGATCCCCGATTACTCGAAGACGCCTGAACTGATTTGGAAATTTCTTTTTTTTGTTTGAAAGGCCTTCCCAGGTGGTCCCGATTATAATATGAAGAAGATCTAATGAAGAACTTTGGAGATAGACAATGGAACTCTTCAATAAATGATATCAAACCTTCCGGAATTGCTGCAATCGCATGTCAGTTTATTTTTTACACCACTTCATAAAATAACATCACGCTGATATGCTCTGAAGGGGTAATTACACAGATTTGTACAGTTAACCCTGCACACCCTAATTTCACCAATTATGTTCTAATTCCATTTTTTTGAGCTCTCAATTTGGGCATAACTTTAGTATTTGTTTTTAGTAATGGGGTAATAAAAGTGGTAAACAACCACTAAAAAGTGAAAAATAAAAAAACTTAAAAAAAAATACAACCGACTTAAAAAAAAAACAGAAGTAAAGTGGGTGTCAAATAACGGTTAGACTGGAACCCGACACCAAGATAGTTAGGAAAAGGCTAGGCAGATTGATAGGTGTCAAACAACGAAGAAACAAAACTAGAAACACCGACTTTCGAAATAAAAGCTATTTTGCAATTTTCAGTGTTTTTTTTTAAATACCCGAAACAAAAATTGAACTTTCCGTACAAAGTTAACATCGGCTGATCAGAATTATTATGAAAGGTTAGACTTCTTTTTTGAAATTTACTATTCTGTCTTCACGCGTATTTTGCTGAAGAAATTTGTCCACTATAAATAATTTGGATGGGGTTTTCGTTTGTTTATGTACTGTTTACAAAATTTAATGGGAAACCACAACTAAACCGTAAAAATATTTTTTTTCTTACAAAAAATAGAACCGATTTGTAAAAAGAAAAAAAAAAAAATGTGGCAAATAACTTTAATTTCGGAAGTCAGTGTTAAAAAACGAAGAAACAAAACCAGAGACACCGATTTCCGAAACTAAAGTTATTTCGCACTTCTTTTGTTTTTTTTTTTTGAAATCGCATCAGTACCTACTTATAGAGATTAAACGTATACTTTTTAAACGTCATCATCATTCTCCTGCCCTTATCCCAATTTATTTGGGGTCGGCGCAACATGTCTTTTTCTTCCATACTCCTCTATTAGTCGTCATCTCTGTAGTCACCCCCTTTTTACCCATATCCTCTTTCACACAGTCCAACCATCGTTTCTTTGGCCTTCCCCTACTCTTATAGCCATCCACATCTATACACAAGATTTTCCTCACGACATTTTCATTCCTCCGCATCACATGCCCATACCACGACAACCGATTTCCAAACAACTTTTCAGTCAGCGGTGCCACTTTCAGACTTCCTCTTATATACTCATTCCTAATTCTATCCATGCGCGTAACACCACACATCGCTCTTAGCATTCTCACATTCTCATCTCAGCTGCATGCAAAAGCTTTTCATTCATCCCTTTTGTGGCCCAACATTCTGAACCATACAAGACAGCAGGTTTGACCATTGTTTTATAAATCTTCCCCTTAAGTTTAAGGGGAATGTGGGAGTCGCAGATAGTCCCAGTGACCTGCCGCCATTTCATCCATCCAGTGTTAATTCTGTGCTTAACAGTCCGATCTATTTCGCCATCGCTTTGCACGAATGTACCGAGATACCGAAAATCGGAGCAGACTGGGAGCGCGCCATCTAGCACTATAGCTTCGGAACTGGAGAGACCGCCGAAATACTTTTTAAACGTATGAGGTAGGTATAAATTATGTACACAACAAAAAAACGATTTCTTTCACTTTGTGTGTACAAAGTACAGCAAATATTTATTCGGAAAAGAACAATTTTTTTACAAACAGCATCGTTTACAACGATAAATAAATTAATATTGACTGACATTCTAAATAAACATTTCACCCTTGTGGACCCCTGAGTCCTAAGTGAAGTTTACTGTCATAGACTAAATCATATCACAGAGGAGAAAATTACGTTCATCTCTGTGATACAACTTAGCTATACTCATTTTAGGAATGTAAAAAATAAAAATAAACATTTCACCCTTGTGGACCCCTGAGTCCTGAGTGAAGTTTACTGTCATAGACTAAATCATATCACAGAGGAGAAAATTACGTTCATCTCTGTGATACAACTTAGCTATACTCATTTTAGGAATGTTAAAACAATGAGCCTAATTTATAAAAAAAATCGGCCAAGTTTGTATCGGACTACGCACATTTAGGGTTTCGTACCAAATAAGGAAATCATTAAAGAAAAAATCTGATTTATCAATAAATTGAGTGTGACATTTTTCAGAGAACAAACGATGTTTTGTTCCTATATTGGCCGTAGGGTATTGTGAAACTGTGTATAATAGCTGTGATAGTAATTTACCCGGGAACGAATGGGTTTGGTTCCTCGACTAAACTTTAAAGTGAAATATTTGATAGTAAAATAAACTTAATAATAAACTTTATCACCAAATTTCAAGTTCATAGATCAATGGGAAGTTAAAACATTTTTCGGAACAAAATTTTGTGACAGGCGACGGACAGACAGACAGACGGACACTTGAGTGACAACAATAGGGCTCCGTTAGGACCCTTCTGGTACGGAACCCTAAAAAAACAAATAAAAAAATATCACCTGTATGTAGTCTTAGCTAGTGAACTTCATATAATCTATACTAATATTATAAAACTGAAGAGTTTGTTTGTTTGTTTGTTTGAAAGCGCTAATCTCAGAAACTACTGGATAAAATTGAGAAATTCCTTTTGTGTTAAACAGTCCATTTATCGAGGCTATAATACATCACGCTGTGACCAAAAGGACCGGAGCATCAATAAAAAATGTAGTAAAAACGGGGGAATAAAATATTTCTTTTGAGAGCTTCCGTTGCGTGCGCTACGTAAACGGTTAAAGTTACGCAAAAATTATGTATGACGTAATTGTTTCCCTTTAAAAGTTCAAAAAAAAGTCCACAACCGCATATGTCCATCTTTTAAGGTTAACTCACTGTAATCTTTTTTATGGCAACCTGGGCACTCACGCAGGGAAGGAACAGGGGTGGGGTTTAGTCAGTAAGAGTCTGACACGCCCTCCCGCTCCACCCAGAGCGGGAGAAGTTATTGGATGATTTCCCACCCCACCAAAAAAAAAAAAAAAACTCTATCACTCAAAGGTTTGCTAGGAGAAAACTCAACTTTGAGTTAAGCTCGCCTTTGTACATGAACTGTGTAATGACTGTATTCTATGTTAAGATGTGGTGTACAATAACGAATTAAGAAATTGTCGCTTCTGCAAATTTATTCTACGTCAATGCAGAATTATTTTGCGATTTCCCAAAGTTACATACGTTTCATAATATTTATTGAGTACATACAACTTTTTATTGAATTCCCTCCTGCGTGTAAGTCATTTGCGTTCGGAGGGTACCATAGTAATACTGTTAGGAAGTTTGTCGTTTCGTTGATATGATTTTCGTGAGATTTGTACGTATTGGCTGATTTGAAGAATATTTATTTGTTTGTTGATTTTTTACTTTCGAGACCTTTGTAGAATGCTTATTTAATATGGATTTTATTGCTTGCGAATGATTTAAAATAAAAGTTGATTCTGAAATTTTATTCTGTTCATTATTTTATTATTACTTTGAGCCTGTGCTGTCTCACTACAGGGTAAAGTCCACCCTTCTCTCCTTCCACTTTTCCCGGTCTTCTGTAATTCTGGGCCAGCTCTTTGAGAAGGAGTCCAACTGATCCTGCCATCTCTTTCTGCACCTGCCGCGTTGTCGTTTCCTTGCGTTTGGGACCCACTGTTTTGTATTCTTCGCGATTTGCTCCTCCGACAAGTGGCAGATGTGACCAGCTCAGTTTCACTTGAACCTCGCAATTGTGTGGCCAACGTCCACTATTTCCGTTTTGGATCGATATATAGAATTTCTAATAAGGTCTGTGAGTTTGACACCCAGTATACTTTGTTCCATAGCGCGTTGGCAGACCCCAAGTGTAAACTAATGACAATTGGTAAGAGACCATGTTTGTACCATGGGACATCTATGGAGGTCAGGGTATGTTTATTTATTTATTTATTTAACACTTCAGTATTTTCTACCAGTCAACGTTTGGGTGATACAGAGACAAATAGTGGTAGGTGAAATATAAAAAACAATGCGATGAATATTTATTTAAATACAAAGATAAAATATAAATATGTGCTCATATGAATAAACACAATACTCAAATATACATAAACTATAGGTACAAACAGATAATTGGATAAAGCATTAGTGTTGTGATGATATTACTGCCAACTTCTTACGAATGTGCTCGCGAACTTAAACCTTCAAGGTCAATCGGTTGGTTGCCATCGTGATTTCTTGGGGTAACGCATTCCTCAGAGATATAGACTGATCGAAGAAAGAACAGTGAATGAAGTAACTACGGTGAATGAAGTAAGTACGGTGAGCAGGACATTGGAGAAGACGATTATGCGATGACCGTAGATTTTTACTGTGATTTGAGCAATTGTATAGAAAGTGAGGGGCTAAATAGCTAGGAGAATTGGGACAAATAAGAAATGAGAAAACGCCTTTTGCTCTCTGCGCTGACGTATTGGTAACCAATTTAAAAGCGACCAATGCACAGAGACGTGATCATTTTTGCGGAGATTAAAAACAAATCTAATGCAGTAATTTAGAAGATGGTCAAGTTTGTTGAGCAGATCTGCATTCAGGTCATATGTAGCTGACGTCACCATTATCGATGATAGGAAAAATTTGGGTCTGTACAAGTACAACCATTGCGTTTGATGGTAAAAAGATTTTCAAACGATACAGAGCCCGCAGCGTCCCCGTAACCTTTTGGCTTACACTAGCGATTTGAGCACGCCAAATCAGGGTACTATCAATGTGCAACCCAAGGTCCTTTACGTCAATGCTGAAATGAACAATCATACCGTCGAACAAAACCGATGGCAAGGTTGCACCATCCACTTTGGCGATGCTTCGAGAACTCCAAATGATGATGACCTTATTATTCGTGGATGGAGGATTTACTGCAACGCCAAATCTATCGGACCAGGCTTTAATGGCAATCAGGTCTCTATTTAATTTGCTGATAGCGTCAGATATTTCATCGACCCTCCTTCGACAGTGCAATTGCAAATCATCAGCATACAGATGATACGCATAATGAAGTTCGGAAGTAATGAGATAAATAAAAATAGAAAACAGAAGAGGAGAAAGAATGCCACCTTGAGGAATGCCAGTTTCCAAATCATACCATGAAGAAGAAAATTCCCCGGCGCGAACCGACTGGACGTTCTTGAAGATAGGAGGTGAATCATTCCAGTGCTTCGGGAGAGAGCATCACATAGGATAGAATGCCTAATAAGATGTCTTGACTGATGGTATTGAAGGCGTTCGAGAAATCGACCAACACTAGTACAGTGAGTTTGGTCTCTTTCAAGCCATTTGTGGTCGTTTCATATTGTTTGCAAAAAATATGTCTCTTGATTCATTAATAGCTTTTTCACGAGGCTTCTCTCCTGTGGCCTGTGCAGGACCCATGCATATTTTTTTTGTTATTTGGTCTACTATCGTAGTCAAACGCGAGCCTATCAATGATAGATAAACCGGCCAAGTGCGAATCGGACTCACGCAAGTAGACGCGTTATTCAAGGAAAAAAAACACGTTTCTAGTAGGGCAGCTCCCATTATTTTTTTATTTTTATTAATTGTTGTTACAGCAGCAACAGAAATATACATTCTGTTAAAATTTCAACTGTCTACCTATTACCAATCATGAGATATAACCCGCTGACAAACAGACGGACGGACAGACAGCGAAGACTTAGTAATAGGGTATCGTTGGTTACCCTTTGGTTACGGAACCCTAAAAACAGTTTGTAAATACCCAAAGAACGCAACTGACTCCGTAGGACATAGCCTTATCGAAGAAATAAAATACAAACACCGACTCCCTAAATTAAAGAATTTTTTTAAATATTTAGTGTATTTTCTTTCATGGAAGTCGGTTATACTTTTAGTAAAAATAGATTTTTATCTAACCCAAAGGTTAGCTGGTAGAGAGTGCCTATTGTTTTAAGTCCGCCTATGTATCACTACTGTATACTTACTATATCCATAGTAACATTATAAATGCCAATGTAACTCAGTCTGTATGTCTGTCTGTCTGTTTGTTACCTCTTCATGTCTTAACGACTGAAACAGATTTGAATGGAACTAAGTCCTGGATGACATAGACATAGGACACTTTTTTCCGCTAGATAGTATTAATATAAATATTTATTTATATTTATTATGGTTAAAGCAGTCCCGGGCTCGAATGCACTGGTGGGCGTGGTCAAAAAGCACGCTATCTCACCTGGCAAAGTGTACGACAAAGAAAATCATCAGTATGAGCAGTTAGACGCTAGTCTATACGCACAATGTCTAGTTCGCACGCACACAAACACCGCTGCACCGTTCCGAACTGAAACGACCGCGCAAAAAAATACTAAAAGACTTTTTTTAAAATTGAGTTTTATGAAAACACCACTTTTTTTTTTTTTTTTTTAAACGTTGCCCCACACTAGGAATTACTCCTGTATCGTGGGTGCGTTCACAAACATGTATATTCACATACACAGACACCCAGACCCGGAACAACTATCTGTAGGTCATACAAATATTTGTTCCGTGCGGGAATCGAACCCGCGACACGCAGCGCAGCAGCCGAACGCTCAACCACTGCGCCAACCGTGTCGTCAGACCACTGCTGAACTAACTTTTTTGTTAATTTTGGCGCCTGTAACAATTTTGTCGTGTTATTAAGATAAATTATCGTTGTGTGATTAGGGAACTAAACGTAATCAATTACAAATAAGTTTATTGAATTCTTCTATAATTAAGGTTTGTCGGTGCCAAGTTTGTTTTGGAGTTTTACACTTCTTTCACTACTTATTTACGCCCAAAGTTGCGTTAAAATTAGCAAGAAAAATGAATCTTTGTTGGTTTAAACTCTTTCATGGCTTTTTATTTTACTATTCAGTTTCCGCACAGACAAAATTTATAATGAGACAAAACGATATATCATGTCTTACATTGGATGTACAATATCAAACACTGGAGTAATACCCTCCCGAAATTTGTAAGGACAAAATATCGACTAGTGCAACCTTAAGTACATAATATTATGCCTAGGGGTAGCGGATAAATTCTGAAAATGAGTTACCGCACCCCAGGGCACTCAGGCAGGGAAGAAACAGGGGTGGGCTTTGGTCAGTAAGAGTCTGACACGCTCTCCCACTCCACCCAGAGCGGGAGAAATCATTGGATGATTTCCCACCCCACAAAAAAAAAATCATGTAATATTACAATCTTCAAGTATACTTGAGATACAATTTCTAGACTTTATAAGTATCACATTCATTTTGGTGAACCAAGTTAGCTTCGAGTGCATTATTAATAAGTACATTCAAACTACCAGTCTGCTTCGGATTCGATCGGCGGTAGTGACCTCTCGCGTCCGGCCCTGGTCCAGGCCATGGTACGGAGCGAGAAGGGCATGCGGCATACGGGCATGGGAAGATGTCACCTCCTTCCGCGAAGCATTAAGGCCCAGATGTCTATAAAGCGCGGTCACTCTCGGATTGCATAGAAAAGAAAGAGATGCGCAACGACAAATGGTCGCAATTTATTGCAAAATATGAAGTATTTTATCGATTTACTTAGGATTTACTAATAAATTTATAAAAAATAATCCATCACTGGATGCAACTTAGCATTTGAAATTTTACGGTATATTTTTTATTATGATTATAATTGTTAATGAAGGGATAAACTGCTTTTAAAGATAATTTAGAGGTATTTTAGAAGATTTTTTTGATGCATTAAAGTATGTTAAATTATGTTTCTAGCTCCATCACTGTATGCAAGTAGGACTTGAAAATATCATATTTTTTTTATTTCTCAAAACTATTTACGGTTTAAGAGATACACTGCTTTTAAAAACCACCTTTTTGACCATTTTTGGGAACCTCCGCCTTAATGCTCGCGAAGGAGGAGGCGGGACTCGTGAGGGAGAGGCAACCCTGGCGCCCCTAAACGTCGCAGGAGTCACCCTGGGCGTCGGGAGTCGCAAGCTGATTCCCGGCCACCGTAGGCGTGGGCTTGCGGACGGCAAGTAATGGGTAGCTCGCCGCTTATAAGGACCAGGCCCGAGTTGACGGCGCTTAATGTTCCACGCGCGCCTCAAAGGGATGTCAGTAGTAACTGACAGGGTCCGATAGGGCCGATGCCTGTCTGGGTCGTGGATAAATTTGAAAGAGAGTCACCGCTGCCCTGGCACAAGCAACTGAAGGAACAAGGATGGGTTTTAGTCAATAAAAGTCTGACACGTCCTCCCATTCTGGGTGGAGCGGGAGGAGTTACGTTGACTACAACGGTTTCAAATCCGAGCCATACTACACCATGTCAGGCGTGAGCCAGGGCAGCAATTTGGGTCTTCTCGAATTTATTTTAATGATAAATGACTTACCAGACGTAGTCAAACATAGTTTATGTTTATTGTTTGCAGATGACCTCAAATTGCTGCTCGAGGTCAAGGGTGAGTCAGACTGTGAGAGATTGCAGGAAGACATAGAGTGGTAGAGTGGAGCCATAAAAATAAACTCTATTTCAACGCAGCGAAATGCTCAGTGATGACATTTACGCGCGCGAAGACTGCTTTAGCCTACGAATACAAAGTAGAGGAAGCGCCGATGCAGCGAGTGTCTCAGGTACGAGATCTAGGAGTACTGCTTACACCGGATCTGACTTTCCGGGATCATATAGTTAAGATTTGCAAGAAGGCGTACAGAAACCTGGGTTTCGTACTGAGACAGTCGCAGGGATTCACAAACATTACCACGCTCAGGGTACTGTATGACGCTTTGGTAAGGAGTCACTTGGAACACAGTGCGGTGATTTGGGCTCCTCATGAAGCGAAATACAAGGTCATGCTGGAGCGAGTACAGAATAAATTTACAAGACACTTGTATTTCAAACTTTATGGGGTTTACCCATTTTACCCGCTGATGTATCCTACACTGTTTGTACTGGGTATGGTACAACGAACTCCGAGTGCGCCGGGAATTTGCACTCGCAGCGTATGCACTAAAGCTCCTGCGTGGAGTAGCATATAACCCGGGTGTGCTGCGTCACCTGAAACTATGCGTGCCAGACAAGTACTTGTGGAGGCGGCGGAAACCGCCACTGCTGGCCGTGACTGATTCCAGGACCAAACTGATGTCTAGAACACCCTTCTCCCGCACCATATGTGTACTAAATGAAGTGCATGAGAGGATTGACTTATTTTCATGCAATATGAGTGAATTTGCAAGAGTTTTGTTGAATTTTGTTAGTTATATTTAAATATTAATATCCTGTGTTAGGTCTGATTTTTTATATGTAATATTTTAGGTTAAGATTTTAAAACATTAAAAAGGTTTAGTTTGATATTTATTTTATAATTATAAAGTATTTGTGCAGATTCAGATGATTAGTTGTTTTATAAATTTTTAAGTATTAGTCTTTAGTTGATTTTTCTGTTTATTGGTTGAGTGTTTGGAAACCACTATTGTATTGGGGTCATCCTGTAAAGATAGTGTTTTTAAGTTTAATAATAAATAATAATGATTTCGCATCCAAAAAATACTTCATTTTATAACTAACGGCCTCTCCCTGGCTATGACGTTTCGTTTTAGAATTTTCGAAAATGTCCGAACTTTTTGGACGGACGTTATCTCTTTAAAGTGTATTGAATAGGATATGTGCTTATGGTACTATACTGGAAAATTCAAAAAGAAAAAAATACTTTTATTATTTTAAATAATGTTATCGGATGTTAATAGTTGTATTAATCTATTAATTCATATTGATTTTGTTCTAGGTCATCGATTATTTCTTGACATTCTTTACGGAAAAGAAGATTTACGTAGAACGGTAAACCAGGCTGAAAAATAAACAAATATTAATACATTACTTTATCATACTATCTCTGTCGTTTTGTGCTGGTACTCTAAAGTACAACTTACTAGAGCATTCAAGCAAAACAATGCGGATCCTAACCGGACTTCTAACTCTAGCAAATGACGGAATGAAAAAAAATATGATGCGTGGAAATGACAAATTACTCACGTTCAACTGTGATTCTTGAAGACTTTCTGGTGCATCGCATTTGACCCAGCAACGTTTGTAATAACAGACAACGATGACTATCACAACCAAAACTGTTGCTAATATAGATCCACTTATAATCATAATGGTGGTACAGTTTGTAGTTTTCGTAATTTCTGCAACTGGAACAATTTTATGTGTTTATTCTTCTGAAGTTTTGAACTGTATATTCGTAATTATATTATTTTAACCAACCCATCAAAGCTTTATGGTCTCTCAATGAACTAGTTAAATAGTTTACTGATACAATCGAACGCATAACGGGTTGTACTTGGTTTAAACAATGCAATTCACTTTAAAACGTCACTTGAACTGGGACACTGGAACTGGCACTAGGTTGCACGCCTAATAACTGTGATTTCAAATATTTAGGTTGTAATGTGCCTTCATATAAATTTATTCTATATTTTCTATTGCCACTCAATAATCTCAAAAAAAAAACGAAAAAGTAGAATTGGTCCTAATACTGTGCCTTGAGGAACACCATTGTAGATGTTCTACTGTTGTGGATAAATTAATTGCTCTTATGTTTGAGTGCTTGTAATTTTTGCATTGTATTAGTGGTTTTGGGTATAAAAGTTCTTTGATTTCAATTGTTGCCATATTTTAGAGAATGACGATGGTTTCACACGCTTACCTCCGCATTCTTCCCTTAAGTCAACTTCAATTTGACAGTGACTACCGTCGGAGCAAGTCACACCAACTATAAAAATAATAAGATTAATTAATTTAGTACTGAAAATCATCTTTTTTACTTTAGTTTTAAAGCGATTTTGTTTTAACATTAATTAAAAAAGTATTTTTTTACTTGAATAATCCAAGTCGCTTCTGCCAAGTTTCTTTTGAACAACTATTCCTTCCATTATTCTTTTGATTGAACACATTTTGGTTTTGTTGTATAATTCAACATCTATGTGAAGTGGTTCCCTCGTCAAGAACCATAGAACATATACAACCTTATCATCTGTTTCATCTGACAAGTGACGTTGTGTGATTTCAAATGATTCTATGAGTCGCTGATCTGAAAATTTTACTTTTATACATGTGTTATACATGTCAATATTAATTTGCACTGAATGCGTTTAGTGATAAACATAATATTTAAAACAATGTTTACTGTTGCAATTTTTATGTATTTGACAGAGACGGATTGATGTATTACATTTTTTAAAGGAGAATGCGCAAAAATGCCTGAAATGGACAGAAACCAATAATAATCCTTAATTCTATTTAGAATAAAATATATATAACTAGCTGTGGCCCACGATTTCGTCCGCGTGAAGCTCGTTAACCTGTACAAATTAAATTATAATTCTGTGTTTGCGATGCATTCCGAAAGGATCTTATTCATTTATTTTACTTTCACATAATTTAATTCGGTAAATATGTTGTGTGTTTGTATGTGTACCAGATGTATGTACGTCAACGAAGCGGAAAGAGTAAGTCAGGATCGTAGCATAAAAGTGAAAAAAAGAATAACATTAGATACTAATAAAACTTTTCTTTCAGCTAGGAGTCTTGCTTTCAACAACCAAAATGTATTGAGAGTCAGGTGTGGTGACGTGGGAGCAAGTGAAAGATTTCTCTGTCAGTTGTCGACCGATTTTCAAAACTCTTTTTATTTCCGAAAGAATATACTCCCGAGGTGGTCCCACATAAATTTTATCGAAATTACTTCAGCGCGTTTTGAAAAACTGAACAAAAACGAAAAATATGTATACATAGATGACTTTTGCCTATGAATACATTCATAGACAAAAGTCATCTATGTATACACTTAGTAATGAATTAAATTATGTGAATGCAAATAAGGGTGGGCGCTGATACCTACATTACAAGATATTAAGTTATCTTAGTTTAGTTAATAATTGCAAATCTAAAAATATAAATTAATGTAACCTTTCGTCCTATTTTATTGTAAACCTGTTTCATGTTAAACTTGAAGGTGAAAAATAAAACAATATTATAATTATTATTGTTTTGGTTTCCTCCAATTACGAGTATGTTTAAATGCCATGTTCCATGTTATTGGGGTTTTGGTATAACAACTAAAAAGTGAAAAACATTTTTTTTTACAAAAAAAAAAAACAACCGACTTCCAAACAAGAAAATAGACTAAAAATTTAAAAATAACTTTAATTTCGGAAGAAATAAAATACAAACACGGACTTCCAAAATCAAAGTTCCTCGATGATATTTCTTTGCAGATGATTTTAAGCAGGCGCTTATAGTTTACTTGATGTTAGCGACTTCAAATATTCTACACAACAAATCACCCCGTCCTATTGCTTGACAATATTGGGTGTATTTGAAAGAATCATCGCGGCTCTGGCACAGGCGACTGAAGGAACACGGGCAGGTTTTAGTCGAAAAAGTCTGATACATCCTTTCGCTTCGACCACAGCTGAAGAAGTTATTTGACGATTCCCACCCAAAAAAAAAATCTTGCTTAACAATAGTTTCTAAGGAGGCGTATAACACTTCGTTTTCTTTAATTTGCGACGAAATGCTCGTGAGGATTGCTGCAGCTTGCTCATTTTTAGACGTCTTTTAGATAGCTCGATCACGTTCCCAAGAATTTTCTTGGTGCTAAATTCGAATGACGTCCCCGTTCATCAGAAAAATCAGTTCTTTTATAGTGGGTACTACTCTACCGAGAGACTCTGAAGGGTGCCTTCACCCTCTTTTGAAAGAAGTTTGGCGAAGTTCTAAGTCAAGCGCAGTCTATGAACTCGTGACCATAAAGACTTCGTTTCAAAAAAGCGTTCACTACGTCAGCTCGAGTTTCTCGTGACATCACAGAGTACGAAAGAAAGCGCCGCCAAACAGCATGTCTTAGTTTCTGCTGATTTTAACAATCACCAGCAGGGGTATTTTACAGCCGCCGCTGCTTTTCTATTTGCCACAGAGTATTCATTCCATACTATCAAAGAGCAATTTACGACTTGCGCGCGGCCTTTGCCATTAAATACACCTCTTTGCTTATTTCACGTATAGTACGCCAGTTGGCAGCACTTTGTCATACGTAAGGTAGTTCGCAAGCTCAAAAAATGCCAAGACCGTGATTTGGCGCAGATTTTCTAAACGTTCTGTGTCATTTTTAGGATCGGTAAAACTGCGTTCTAAAAATGGACGTTCAAATGCATGGCCGTTGGATTTCGGTCATGTATAGAGAAGGCTATTGTCCGCCAAACTGCCTCGGCCTGGCATAACGTTTTCGCATAACTTTTATTAGCTTAATAATACTTTGGCATAATGCAAAGGTTAGTATAACTGTCATTTGATCTTATTTGTTTTGGCATAATTTGGAGTTGCATATTTTTTTACAAAAATTTGTGACAAAAACGAATCGTTGCGAAGCCGAATCCACATAGTATTGTCTGCTCTACCCCTAGAGTGTAATTTAAGCCCGCGTAGGCGCCGAGGAGCAAAGTGGCCCGCGAGTTGAGGAGCAGGTGGTTTCAACGCCAAGGGTGAGCGTTAAAACCATCTACGACGAGAAGCTTTCGTGGGACCGCAAGAGCCCCTCAGTGCCGAAGCCGTGACAGAAACCATGCCTGTTGCATGTTGCATGCTCGCTTCCATGCTACATGTGGCATGCTCGCTTGCATGCTGCATGCTTGCTTCCATGCTGCATGTTTGCATGCTTCTTACAACAATGCCCATCTCGCCTTATTTTTATTCCAAAGAGCATGATATATAAATATCATTATGGTTCATTATTATTATGCCAACTGTATTTATGGCACTAAACATTATGGAAAAAAAATTACCTATGCCTATTTTATTATGCGTCATCATGATGAATTTCGTTATGGCAATGTAAATTATGACAATACATTTTATTCTTATCTAAAGTAAACCCCCTGTAGATGATATCGTGACGATTTTAATTTCAGAAGTTAAATTCGTAACTATGTGTAATAGTTTATGACTTTTTCACCACTTCAATTTTACTCTATGTTTTGGTAATTTTACAAAAAAAAAAGAAAAATATCGAATAAAAATGTTGATGTTATGTTGAAAAGTCATTTCATCATTATTTTTAAAATATCATCGTATAATAAAACAAAAATACAAAAATAAGTGGTTGTAACTGGGGTTCTAACTCGCGGTAAAGTGTCATTCAAACAAACATAATGCAACATTGCTCACCCCCCATAGGAAATAAAATAAAATAGTGTGTTAATTTACAGCCTATAAAATGACCAGACCAGTAAATGTTATTTATACAAAATTCTAGTCTAGATAAGTATTAGTTCTAAGTTTCCGGTTTTAAACTGGAAAGAATGAGATTTTTCACACATGTAGGTTTTAAGATTTCCTCTTTTCACTCCGATATGGGTTGATTATGAAAAATTCATTTGACTCGTTAAAATTTACTTTACTTTTAGATAATTTATACCAATTTTCGAGTTAAATAAAGGAAGCATAAAACAGAATCAGATCAGAATGTTGGGCTGTGCAAAAGACGGATGAAAAAGATTGCATGTGGCGGAGATGAGAATGATGAGATGGATGCGTGGAGTAACGAGAATGGATAAAGTGTGAAATGAGTTCATTAGAGGTAGCTTAAAAGTGGCGCCAGTGACAGAAAAGATGAAAGGGAGCCACTTATCTTGGTATGGTCTTGTGAAGAGGAGGGATGAAACACATGTAACTAAAAGAGAAATGAATATAAATGTTTGTGGATGGAGTGGGAGTAGGAGGCCAAAGAAAAGACGAATGGATTGTGTGAGGAGTGATATGAAAGTAAAGGGAGTTAGTGACGGCACGGTTGGCGCAGTGGTTGAGCGTTCGGCAGCGCAGCACGCTGCGTGTAGCGGGTTCAGCTCCCACACGGATCAAATGTTTGTATGACCTGCAGATAATTATTCCCGGTCTGAGTGTCTTGTGTATGTAAGTATACATATTTGTGAACGCACCAAAGATACAGGAGTAATTTCTAGTGTGGGCAACGTTACGTGATAGCGTGACGGCTGACAGGACAGAATGGAAGAGAAAACGTGTTGCGCCGACCCCAAGTAACATGGGATAAGGGCAGGAAGATGATGAGTACTTTCTGTCCATTTCAGGCATTTTTTTGTATGACCGATTGGCATTCCTTTTTATAGATGTTTGTCCTGTGTTATTATGAGGCGTACAATATAGTATACAATATATAAATTAATATAAAAATGTACAATGATGAGCCACAAACTTGCCTCTATTTCGTAGTAATACAAAACCGACATACGCATTCGATGGCAATTTAAAAAATATATCCATTATTACTAGAGATCCCAAGTCCTTCGCTTCATATTCAAATTTAAAAGGTTCATTAGTAATCTGAATCCGTTTATTAGGCTTATCTGAAATAAAAAATAATATATTTATGTCGAGAAGTCGAATCCTTAAGAAGCATTTATACTAAATACGACGGGAAGACAAGTGGTGATCACAACTTACCTGTTCTAATCTTAAGCCCTGATGCATAGAATTTGTTCGTATAAATGTTTGCAAAATTATCATCATTTGATAAGTTAGGTCGGCTTAATTCAGATTGGTTTTCTGTAAGGCGATCTGAAAATTTTTGTTTTATCTAAATACACCATAAAAAAATAAAAATAGTTGTATTTTTCCTTCTACAGTTTTCTATGACTAATGATTAATATTACTAATTTCTTACAATGTACCTAAATAATATTATGTTTCTTAATCTATTATTAATATATGTACCGTTATTTACGATATTATGTACAAGAACCGCTAGCAGTAGCGGTAAAAGCCTCCTCCATCCGTTTCCATGTTAATCTGCTGCTAGCTACTCTGCTCCAAATTTTACCCACTATTTTTATAATATCGTCACTCCATCTCATTTGTGGTCGACCTTGTCAGCGCTTTTTGTTGAAAGGTACCAGTTCGTGGTGATTTTCGTCCAGCTTTCATCTGGTACTCTTTGTAAATGTCCAGCCCATTTCCATTTCAATCGAAGTACCAGTTTGGCCACGTCCTTTGCCTTGGTTTTATATCTAATTATTGTTCTTTACTCTATCTTTAAGTCTGTGGTTCATGTAGCTCCTTTCTATTCCTCTTTGGCACACTTTGAGTTTTTCTAAATTTCGTTTTGTCAGTGGTCTTGTTTGACAGGCATATGTAAGTGTGGGAAGTAAGCATGTTTCCATGGATTTAGTTTTTATTTTGGTTGGCATCTTGCTCTTGAACATTTCGTTTAGTGTCCAATATTTATTCCAGGTGGATTTTATTCTTCTCTCTATTTCCCTTTCTGTACAGTCTTTAAAAGTAATTAGGTTTTATTGCTCTAGCACCGCTATGAATATTTTGGGGGAAAGTGGTCACCTTGTTTGACTGCTCTTTCGATTTTAAAACTAGTTCCTGATTTCTCGAGCATAATCCTAGAGTTACTATTTTTGTAAATGACCTTTATCAGATCGAGGTACTCTTTGTTAATTCCTTGCACTGATAGAGCTTGCCATATAGAGCTGTGAGAAATTGAGTCGAACGCTTTGCTGTAATCGATGAAGCACAGGTATAGAGCTTTGTCGTACTCGTTGTATTTTTCCAAAACCATTTTCAGAGAGTGTATATGGTCTATGGTAGAGAAACCACGAACAAATCCTGCTTGTTCTAATGGTTGATTTTCATCTATTGGCTTTGTCAATCTTTTTAGTAGAGTTGCCGAAAATAGTTTGTAGAGATTTGACATGAGACTAATGGGTCTGTTGTGTGATATTTGTTTCAGGTCTCCTTTATTAAACAAAAGTACAATGTTTGAGCATGTCCATTATCTGGGTATTTCTTTTTATTAAATTGAATAATGACGTTAATGGTTTGGTCCTTTTTTGTAAAGATTTTTGTAGAAATTTGTAGCTACTTTAATTAAATCTTTTCTGTTTGTAATAAGGTGGCCTGACTTATTCTGTAGCTGATTCATGAGTGTTTTAGTTTTCGCTAGATATTTATATGCTTTTTTGACAGCGCCAGCTTTTTCTAGGTAATTTTGTAAGATTTCTTGTCTATATTTTTTGATCTTATTTTGTATCTTTCTATGTATCGCTTTGTAGAGTTTCCTTAGCAGTTTTTTTTCTTGTTTGGTTTTATTTTCCTTATTTCTCAGTATATGTTTTTCTTCTATAAGTTTCATGATTTCGTCGTTAATAATTGTTTGTTTGCGTGAACTTTTCTAGGGTAGGATAGCGCAAGTGGAGCTATTCAGTATATTTTTCTCGAAGTTATCATAATATTCTTATTTATTTATTTAACAATTTATGTACACACAAGATAAGCTATAAATAAACAACATAATAAAAAACACAATTCACAATTCTTGTACAGTTTTCTTCTCGGATTCTTCGTGCTTGGCTAGTTCTTCTTTATATTTCTTGAAATTAATATTTATATGGGGTTTATTTCGGAAGTTAGAGCGTGTTTTCTTATTTCTGGCTGTGTTTATTTTTATTCTGATGATACGGTGATCGCTTGGGTGTTTAACGCGTCAGGCCCCAACAATAGGTTTTTAATTATGTCTGCTTATGAGGGGCTTGACGCGTTAAAGTTACTAAGTACGCTGAATTTTTCGATAATTTGCGGCTTATTCGTTGCGATGTAATTATTTCGTTCTTCACCGTACCGTTAGGTGACATCCACGTCCATCTTAACTTAGGTGATTTATTAAACATTGTGTTAGTTATTTTGAGGTATTTTTGAAGACACAAGTGTATCGCACGACTTTCACCCTCTTTTGGTAATCCTATTTCAGCATTTAAGTTGCCGAGGAGAATTATATTGGTTGTGCTTTTCTCAATCGCTTTTCCTAAAGATTCATAAAAGTTACCCATTACTTTTTCATCACTACTAGATGTAGGTGCATATGTTTGGATTATGGTAAAAGTTTTCTCGTGAATCTTTACATGAATCAGTGCTACTCTTTCTGATATACTATAAAATCCTGTACTTCTATATGTCTTTGTTTTTTGACCATGAATCCTACTCCATTTGTTCCCTTGCTTTCATCCATTAGGTAGAGTCAGTATTCATGCCTATCTTCCACGATGTATCCTTGTTTACGGCTTTCACATATTTTGCCCAGAATGTCCCAATTTATCATTGATAACCCATATTCTTCTAATTCTGTTATTCTGGTTTCATTTGCCAGGGATCTGACGTTGAAAGAAGTAATGTAGGTTTTATTGTGGTTTTTTGGAGGGTTTTAAATACACCATAATTCACTAAATCTACACTCGTTCCTTTTCTGTAATTCTCAGTATTTTTTTAATTTACAGAAACAGAATGCGAATTTTAATGCTAAATAATTATGTTTTACTGTACACTGAGTATTTTTTCCTGTGGCAGCACTACAGTTAACAGCTTTGATTACCTGTAAGGTACCAATACCACACCGGTGTGATTTGAACAATAGATTTTCTCTCACTTTAAATTAGTTTTTGACTTAAATAGTATTTGACAAGCAATTCAGTAATGTCATGTGCTTCCAGTGGACACCTGCAGCCATCATCGGGTCATCGGTCTCTCTAGTGGGAGGACTTCCAACCTTTCGGCCATCCGTTACAATATAATTCATATTAATTGATTCTTAAGAACCATATCCAAATCAAAACTGCATCCAATGGTCCACTCTACGAATGTACGAGATGAGCTAAAGTAAGGGAGGAATGGCGATAGGTTGTGCAATTTGCCACGACCCTTGATGTAAGGACCACCACCTCTCTGCCTAGAGTTTTACGACCAAGAGATAAAGAACCATGCAAATAAGTTAAAAAGTGTATGTATAACGTATTACGACTTACGGAGCCGAAACGTGGACACTCACGGCACGGCTGGTCCATAAATTCAAGGTCGCTCAGCGAGCTATGGAACGGGCTATGCTTGGAAGACTCCATTGAGGGATCGAATATGGAACAAGGTGATCCGGCTGAGAACCAACGTTGTTGACATAGCTCACAGAATAAGCAAGCTGAAGTGGCAATGGGCCGGCCGGGTGAAACGCCTGGCGTTTTGCAGAAAATAATGACGGAGTTTTGCCGACAGTGACGAATCGTGGGAAATTCAACTTTAAAACTCTAGCATTAAAGTACACGCCAGGAGATTCACCCGGCCATATTTGCCGTAGAACCGATGATCGTTGGAGTAGACGTGTTCTCGAGTGGAGACCGCGAATTGGCAAACGTAAGATAGGACACCCTCAGGCTAGGTGGAGCGATGATCTTCGCAGGGTGGCTGGTAGCAGCTGGATGAGAGTTGCCGACGACCGAGCTGAATGGCGTGCAATTGGAGAGGTCTATGTCCAGAAGTGGACTGCTATAGGTAGATGATGATGATGACTTGCATGACGGGAAAAAGCGGTGGAATTGTATATACCTCTATATGTAGAACGGAATGAATGGCTGTTCACATACGGAGGCCATTCACCATTTACATCCATTCGTTGGTCATTCTGTGAGTAGTCATAATCAGGTTGTGATGATTCATCAACATTACTAGCAGGTCTTACTGGCCAGGGTTGTTGTGATTTTCGTGCTGTATTTCCATACTCATCTGAAAACAATAGTAATATATCAACGTCTGATAGTCATCTAGTCTAAGTAATTGATCGCGACGATAGGTCGTGGTGGAGTAAATAAAATGGTAGTGGAATGTATACTAAGTATAATAAGAAGAGATATTAAAATACAACGATAAACTGTTGGTATAAGAACAAAGGAATATGAGTAAATATTATTAAAACGCGCAAGCGCAGCCGTGCGTGAGGGCGTGCAACAGCTGACTGTCATGGCGCAGGGGCCCGCGCTCGGCCGTCGTCGGCTGGCTGGCAAGCCCTGTCACCGCACCCCTCTTTCACTGCCACTGGCGCGCGATGTTGAGATGAATGGACTCAACAGTGATTAATTTATGAATAATGAGTTACCTATTTATTAAACGGGTCACTTTGAGCTGTGATAGCTTCAATTGACTTGGAAACATAAGATCGAATGAAGTGTACACGCTGAAATTTTAATGGTTGTTTTACCGCAGTGAAATGATTTTGTCTTGGTAGTACATTAGATTTATAAAAAAATAAATAAATAAAAAAACCAAAAAATGGCAGATTTAGCATTCTGAGAAACAAAACTCGAAAGCGACCTCGAACCAATAGTAACAGCGCTACAGCTGATAACTACCGAGTTAACGAAACACAATACTTACCTAAAATTTATTCCAATTTTCCCTTCATACTTTTACGGCCTTAGAACTGTCATAAATACTTTTTTTTACCAACAACTTACTGAACAAGAAAGTAATAAACAAATTTACTTAAAAAAAAAAATTCTGAATTAGATAAAGAAGTATTTATGGCGTATTTAAAAAAATACGAATCAATTTATTTACAATGATTTTAATTAACTAACCATTTTTATTTATATGAAAATGCTGGAAATCCCGCGAGTAGTAATGATCAGGTTGTGATCGTTCATCAACATTACTAGCAGGTCGTACTGGCCAGGGTTGTGATTGTCGTGGTGTGTTTCCATAGTCATCTGAAAACAAAACTTACAAAACTTACTCGTATATAGAGTGACTGGTAATTAGTGACCGATACTTAAACACGTAATTGTACTCATGATATCAAACAATTTTCCCAAAGAAACATATAGTGAGATAGGACGGTGCACGCGGCTAACAGTTGTTAGGTTACAGCCCCGCGCGCGCGAATTTCATACAGCTGTTGGGTAATTGTGATAAAAGCGAATGATTATAAATAAAATGTTTCTTTGGGAAAATTGTTTGTTATCATGAGTACAATCACGTGTTTAAGTATCGGTCACTAATAACCAGTCACCCTATATATCAACGTCTGTAAGTACTCTAGTTTAAGCTCTTAATTTGTAAATATTGATGTCATCATCATCATCATCAGCCTTTTAATGTCCCACTACTGGGGCACAGGCCTCCTCTGTGAGAAAGGGTGTGGACCGTAATCCACCACGCGGGCCCAATGCGGATTGGTGGATGTCACATATCTTTCAATTGGTTCTGGGACCTTTCCTCACTATGTTTTCCTTCACCATTTTGAGAGCAGTGGTGATGAAATAATTTTCACAAAGTAAAGCGCCTGCCCGGGTTTGAACTCACGACCTACAACTTGTAAGTCGCGACCAATACCACTGGGCCACCACTGCTCAAATTAATATTGATGTATACCAATTGATTGATGTAACTCAATAAATTTTAGGTTACAGCCTATTATTATTAATTATTAAATTCGTTTATTTCGGACCATTGTCCATATGCTACATACAACATGAAACAAAACAAAAACAATACAACACAAAAAGAATAGGAAAATAACAATAGATACTCGTAATACACATTAAGTTCGGAGAGGGGGAACTGTCCACTGCTCACCGAACAGCATGCAAGCGTATCCAGTGGCGCAGCAGTGGAGAGTTCCACCTGTCCGCGAACACGCTCAGTATGCTGTTGCTGCTGGACCTCACGCGACTCAGCAGCGACGCACACTGTTTCCTAATAAGGGCGTGAAAGCCATTAGTGTGCGCTTCTGCGAACATAGTCGAAGCACTGCAGAATCGCGGTAGCCCCAGCAGCACCCTAAACGCGTTGTTGTATTGGACACGCAAGGCATTGTATGCCACCAGTGTATAGTAAACCCACAGGCTGCATGTGTAAAGTGTTTGGCAGTAATGCCAGACACTTTACACGTGCTGCCTGTGGGTAAAGCTATGAAGACTTAAAAAGCTATGAAGCTGCTGATTTATGTAACATGTCACTTTGAGATGATAACTTTGGATTGGCTTGGAATAATAAGACTGAATAAACTTTATATTTAAAACACGTTAAACCTTTTTCGAAATTAGTTATCGTTTTGTTTCTTTGGGTTTTGTATTTTTTGTAATATGGCTGTAATTATAACCATGTTTGTATGAAATCTTAAAAAAACTCCTTTTATTTTGGAACATAAGTTCTACCGTGGAAACGATGCCTCTCAAACGATACGCAATATTAATGACGTATACGGATTTAAAACTGCTACAGAATGAGCAGTGTAGATAATATTATTGTTACAATCACTTTCATTTGGGAAATTTTACTTTTATTTTACAAATAAGTCGTTTTTTCCGGGCGGTTATTAAATGGGATAAAATTTTCAAGACAAAAGCTAAGCAGAAAAGCTGTGGTATTCTGCTCGGAATCGCAAGATTACCTCTATTACGGAATGATCCATAGTCGTTGTTCGCAATTGGAGGCCATTGAACCTCTACATCAATTTCTTGGGAATCCCTCGAGTAATAATGATCAGGTTGTTGTTGTTGCTGCTGTTGTTGTTGTTGTTGTTGTTGTTGTAGTTGTTGTTGTTGTTGTTGTTGTTGTTGTTGTTGTTGTGGTTGTTGTCTTACATTACCAGTCGATCGTGATGTTTGACCAACATTACTTGCAGGTCGTCTAAACCGGGGTTTTTGTGATTGTCCTGCTGCATTACTATGCTGAAGCTTAGTCTCATCTGAAAACCAAAGTGATATATCAACTTCTGAAAGTCCTCTAATTGAAGCCCTTATATTTACTTAAACATATCAACTCATTAAATAATTCAATTCAATGACCTGCGCGAGCACGTCATTGGCTCTATTTAGTCATCTATAGTTAATTATTTAAAATTAAATGACAAGGTATAAACTGGAATATTCAACTGACGGGTTATGGTGAATTTTCATCGGCTTCTCGCATCCAGCGGACTCCTGTGGCCCTCACCAGGTCATCAGTCCACTTGGTGCGGTCTTCCCACCTTTCAGCCAATGCATAAAGTACTTGAGTGACAGGAATAAAAGCTGTGGTATCAATCACAAACTTACCTTTACTATTTATTCTTTTCGCATTCGTTTGTTGTTGTTGTTGTCCAACACTACCAATTGACCGTGATGTTTGACCAACATTACTAGCAGGTCGTTTTGGCCGGGTTTGTTGTGATTGACTTGGTGTATTTGCTTTCTGGTGCTCATCTGAAAACAAATATATAACATTATAAATGCACAGCTTATTTCTCAGTTCTAAGTACGTATACGTCATTAAAATTTCGTACCGTTTGACACGCATCGTTTCCACGGTAGAACTCTTATTCCAAAGTAACACGAGTTTTCTTAGATATCATACAAAAATGGTTATAAATATAGCGATAATACAGAAAATACAAAACCCAAAAAAAAACAGTAATTGTTAAAATATATAAAGTTTATTGGAACTTTTAAACGATAAAATGTTGAAATTCACGTGACGTCACACCTACACAAAAAATGTACTTTTTACCTACATGTGTCGTAACTTGCAGGGTTTGTATGTATGTTTGGGTCTAATCTTGCAAGCTGAATTAGTATCATTTACTTTTATCACCGGTGTATCAGTTTTATCAGCTTTTTCGTATTTTGTTCTTTTGTTTGGTTGTGTATTTCTCTCTGTAGGTGGTGCAATGACATTTTTTTTTTTTTTTTCTGGTGACGTAGGTTGTTTTCGCTTAGTGATGTTTCTAGATATAATCAGTTTGTCATATTTAATTACGGCTGTGTTTCCCTTCTCTCTCTCGAGTTGTAGCTGTTCTTTTAGTTCCTTCCTCTTCTCGAGTACTTGTTTTGGATAATCTTCCTGACAATAGTAGTGTGTATCTCTTAGAGCTCCTTTTTGTTTCAATATTTTGATTTTTGTGCCTAGGGTCAAGAAAGTTGCCACTATAGAGCGTGGTCTATCTGCCTTCTTTCCTATTCTTTTTACTTCTTGTATATCGCTGTAGGTTAGCTTGATAGAGAAATATTGTTCCACCCATTTAATAAATTTTTATTTATTATTTATTTACTTTTATCACACGGAATTGACTTTTTACTTGTGGGTCCAGTTCTGATGACAATGCATTTTTATGGTAAGCATGATCTGAATCGACATCCAGGATAAGCTCCAGATGAAGGAACTCTTCAATGCTGAACAGCGCGGACAGGAAACTTTGTGTACGTATTTTAGGGTATTACACTTATTTTTGAAAACTGTCTCAATTAGATTCTATAGTGCTAATAAACCAATAAAAAAAAACGCAAATTTTTTATTCAATCAATAAGTGCCATAAAAATGCATACTCCTCAACGGCCACGCCTCTTATCGCAGTTTGACATATTTACGATCGGGCTCATAAAAAACAACTTGCTGAGGTTTCTATTGGAGCGAGGCACTTAAAGTAAACTTTTCTGGGTTGTTGAATAAACAGACCTTAGAATAACATGTAAACAATACTTGTAATTCAAGAGTTGAATTTTATTCAAATTCTGTTATCAACGATTTGTCGGGAATAGTGTGTGTGTGTGTGTGTGTGTGTGGGTAGTTGTTAAAACCACTGTATCAATTTACATGAAATTTTGCATGTTGCACTATGAATAGACAAGTAATAGAGTTGTTGTGTTGGAGTTGTAGAGTGCGATATCATATTTTGCTATTATTCACACTCAAAACTTCAAATTACGAAATCAAAACAACATAACGGCTTTTTAAAATTGCGTTTCTGCGTTTGCGTTGCGTTTTGTGTTGCGTTTTTTTTCTAACACTATGTAATAACTATCTAAGAATGCATGTGAACCATGCCACAGGATATAAGATCTTTAGTTATTTAATAATAGAGGTTTAAGCCGCGTAATCTGGATCGGCATACGGGTATGCCGTCGGACGTTCAGGGGTTAAATTTTACATTCTCAATTTTTGCGCGTAATTTGACGAAAACACTGGACGCAGTGGACGCCTATTGCTCTATGGTGGTGACGTCAGTTTGCTATGTAAAAATAGTACAAAGCATAGATACGCTGATCAGTTGACAGTTGACAGTTTATAGTTTACATAGCCGTATGACGTATAACATGGCGGCTACTATTCCATGGTGTTAAAAGAACAGATTAAAAAAACTGAAAACTTTAAATTGAATTTTAAAATTTCTTTTGTTATTTTATGAACTAAAAGTAACATTTTCCGACTGCTTTTTGCCTAAGCTATCTCAAAAATATATTTTTAGTTTTTTTCTCATATAGAGTAAAATACCCTATTATGATAGCCGGTTTAAAAGCATGATTACAAAAATCTGTTTTTACTATTAACTTATTAATAACTTAAGGAAAAAATATTGTTTTCTGTACCCACGAATCATCCTCTATTGGGATAAGGGTAAGATAATGATGAAGAAAGAATAAACTCACCTTTTTTGCCAGCCACAGTGTTGATTGCCACCAATAAACAATACGCAAGAACAGCACAAATTCTTAAATTCATTGTTTTAATAAGCTAAATCTTATACTTGAATTATTGTACTTTACGCTGAAAAACATCTCTTCTTTTGTTCTATATAATTTTACTTTTGAAAATAGTTTTAATAATATTAATTTTATTGAATTATTGTTTGATACACTGTGTGTTTAAATGTCTTTACGGGCACTTTTCCTGGACCAATATGTAATTAATTGTAAAAGACAATTACTTTGTTTATTTGTTATTTATCCTGTTTTAAAATTATCCTGCTACTTTGCATAAAACCATTTTAGTTCGTCACCTATGTGACGTAAGAATAAACCCAGTTTCTTCGTGACTGGCGTCTGTTCCAGTTGATTTTCCTTCTTTATTATAATTATTAACATTAACCTCGTGGATCTCGTGGTAGCACGCACGACTGCTGCGCGTGAGGGCCTGGATTCGGCTTCCCGGGTCGGACAAAAAAGTGCTATTGGGTTTTTAACCGACTTCCAAAAGGAGGTGGTTCCCAATATTCGTCTGTATGTTTTTTTTTTGTATATTTCTTTTCTATTTTTGATAGGCACGCGTTTGACCACTATCTTACCTGATGGTAAGCGATGATGTAGTCGAAGATGGAGCACGCTTGCCTAGAAGAAACCTATTCACTCTTGACTTTAAGACTCCCAGGTTGTAGCTATCAGGAAACACAGACTCCGGTAGGGAATTCCACATGTGTTCTCAAAACGCTTTAACCATGTACCAGTGGCACTTCGCCGTACGTCTTGTACTCCGTTGATGGAACGGGCTTGGCGGTATCAAACTATGCAATTCCATCGCACACTCCCCAAAATGTAACCGATAGGAAACCGACAGGCTAGCAACTCGGCGTCTATGCTCAAGATTTGGAGCTTCGACTCAACGAGCCTATCATTGCCGATGATCCTCTTGGCTTGTTTCTCAATTGTATGTATGTTACGCGATTTCTCCGCTAATTGTGAATAGATATTGATGATTCTTATTTTGTTTGGTAGGCCATACTTAAGAGGTAGTCTCATATAAATTTAAAATTTATCGAAATTGGTTCAGCACTTTTAGAAAATATCAACATAAATAAACAAAAAATATGTATACACAGATGACGTTTTGGCTGTCTCCAATTATGCTCAAATACCATGGAGTTATCCATTTGGGCATAACTATATTATTTAGTTTTAGTTTTGGGGTACAATAACTAAAAAATTAAAATTAAAAAACTTTTTTATAAAAAATACAACCGACTTCTAAAAATTGCAAAATAAGTTTAATTTCGGAACTCGGTGCCAAATAACGAAGAAACAAAATACAAACACTGACTTCCGAAATTAAAGTTATTTTGTAATTTTTAGAAGTCGGTTGTTCCATTAGGAATTACTCTGTAGCAGCTGCCCGGAGCCCCAGAGTTTGAAAACTATAATAATAATAATTCTTTATTGGCGTAAAAAATTTAAACAAAAGTAGTGAGGCCCTGACTCCTGTGCTAGGTATAGTACCTGTAGTACAGGAGCCCAGTATCTTCTCTCAATTACATGAATTGATGTTAATGCAATAAAAATAATCAAGGGCACATACAAAATAGAATGGAGTGAAAATTAAAAAAAATAAGAAAAATGCAGAAAATTATAAATATGATAAACATTCCTTACGTGGAGTAATTAATAAGAGTGTTTGGTGTATTAGTGTGTATGGTGTGAAGTGTTTGTGGTGTGTGAGTGTGCAATGTCGAATGTGGTGTGAGATGTCAAAAGAAACTGGAGTAGGCTTGTTCTTACTCGGACACTGAATGGACCGCTCCGAACTAGTACAATCGTTCAAATGAACTAGTTCGGTATTCTAGTACTATTAGTTCATTTTAGTTCACCAATCATTAGAACATCAGTCGGACATAATGGGATACATATTTGATTTTCCTTTATACTTTGCAGGCTTAGGACTGTCATTTCAATATAAATTAAATATTTTACAATAATTTAAATGCCATGCAATGTTGTAAAATCGTATGAATTATTAAAATTGCGGTTTGTTTATGCACTAATTGTCAATCAAAGAACCTAGAAGGAACGGGCAATATTAATTTGTCCCTGCATTGGAAGTGATAATAGACCTTATTGTGATTAGCATAACATAAAACTTCGCGGAATAATCGCAATTCGTCGGGATTCACTCGCTTCCTTGTTCGTCAGGTCGGTCATCACGCTCGCACGCATGCTTCTCTAATCTCTCAACTCGCTCACTCGCTCAGACACTCGTAATTATTCGTTCTGATTATTCGGCACTCGCGAGCCAGATGATCACTGTACTAGATGAACGATTTAAACGACCGAAACAGAATATTTCGCTTGCTCGTCGCTTGGACACTCGTACTTATTCGGCACACGCGAGCCAGATGGTCGCTGTACTAGATGAACGATTTAAACGACCGAAACTGAATAGTTCGTTCTCGGTCACCTAAAGGAATTGCGTCTTAGTAGTACATAGTACATGTACTACACAAGCCTAAACTGGAGGTGTGATACAATCGTGACTCGGAAAGCATGTACCCGTTGGCCCTGCGCCTGATCTCTCCCCGGTCGAGCCGGATACCTTCCATCGGACTATGAGCACCTGTGTTTGCGCACTCGCTTGTGCACTATAATATCTCTTGCGTGATTGGCTATTCTTCGCTGGGGTTGGCCACCGTGATCGAAAATTGGTTGTGGAGATTTTTAATGATACAACTTTTTTGAAAAAATATACAGCATGTAACAATAACCCTGTCCGATCCAATAAAGGCGTATTCCTGGTTTAACATAAGTACTAGAAAAAGTTGTAATAAAATGTAACTCGTAAAAACCTCATAAAATAGATTTTTTATTTTTATAAAATATGCGAAATTTAACACTAAATATGGCAAATTTTCATAAGTTGACAACACTCCACCGGCCGGCGAAAACTTTTAATTTTTACCTATTTTTATTTCAAACGATACCGCCCTGCACTAGCCGCGCTGTAGGCACTTTGTTTTGCTCAGGTGGCGTCTTTGAAACAAAGCAGTAGCTGAAGCTTGTCGAGCGCTCAGTGTTGCTTTTGAGAAGTTTTTCTTTTTTTTTAATTAATTATTTTCATTGGGGAAAAATAATTATCTCGTATCCATTAAATGATTACGATACCAAATAATACCCTTCAGGATCGGACAGGGTTTTTGTTACTTGCTGTATAATGATATTATTACTATCTTTAAACTTATAATAATATAATTTTTTAGTATTATTTGTTGTTTTATTTAAAATATTGTACAAAAATATACAATACAGGGTCCTGGCTGGAGGCTTTAATAAATTAGAGCCTTCCCAGGCAAGTCCGGTTAAGCAGACGACAGCCTCATAGGCTGACCTGCAAGATGCCCCACAAAAAAAAAAAACAATACAGGTTATTTTACCCTGTTGGACAGATATTGTAAGAAATCTCTGCAAAGCTGCGTACTTACTTGTGTTTGAATTTTATGTCTTCGTTTTTTGATACCGACTTCCGAAATTAAAGTTATTTTTTCATTTTTAGTGTATTTTCTTTTTTGGAAGTCGGTCGTTTTTTTAACCGACTTCTTGTAAAAAAGTTTATTTTTTATTTTTCACTTTTTATTTGGTAAACCCCAGAACTAAAAACCCAAATAAAATGGAACGTGGATTTTAAATATATATGTATGTAGGATACGTATAATTTCAATAAATTATATGGGACCACCTCGGGAATATATTCTTTTGAATAGAAAAGGAAGTTAGAAAATCGGTCCACAACTGACAGAGAAATCGGTGGAAATACATAAAAAAATAAAATAAAATAAATACATACATACAGTCGAACATCGAACCTCCTCCTTTTTCGAAGTCGGTTAAAAGATAGGTCATCTAGTTATTTCTAAGATATTAACCATTCTCGGATATATTGAGATAAGAATATTTCATTCGATTATGTTCAAGTCAAGAGAGGTCAAACTAAATGCATAGCAAATCGAATTACAGCCTGATTCGATGGATTCCGTCTGAAAACACACGCCTGTTAGTTTTACGGTTTGGGGTTTGGTTTTGGTATCAATAAAGTATTATTATATTCTATTCTATTCTTGAATTCTATTTCATTGCTGACCTTTCTGTAATCATACCCCAAAATCCCTCACTTGTGTCAGGTTTTTTTTTTTTTTTTTTTTTTTTGGGGGGTGGGAAATCATCCAATGACTTCATCCGCTCTAGGGTGGAGCGGAAGGGTGTGTCAGACTCTTACTGACTAAAACCCACCCCTGTTCCTCCCTGCCTCGAGTGCCCGGGGGCGAGGTAACTCTTTCGAATTTATCCTCCACCCCCGGGCAGGCACCGGCCGTGGCAGGCCCCTTCCCTTGGCTGACAACTCTTTGAGGCGCGCGTGGAACACTACGCGCCGTCGACTCTCGGGCCTGGTGCTGATCGGACGGCGAGTTACCCACTACTCGCCGTCCGCAGGCCCGGGTCTACGGTGGCCGGAGATCGTCTCGCGGCCCCTGGCGTCTCCTGCGGCGGTCGCGGCTGGGGGCGCTAGGGCGACTCGGCCGTTGCTGAGCCTCCCTAACGTGTGCCGCCTCCCTCTTCGCGAGCATTACTGCTTCGCAGAAGGAGGAGACGGCCTCCCATTCCCTCTCGCTCCGTACCATGGCCTGAACCAGGGCACGGCGCGAGAGGTCGCTGTCGCCTATCGCATCCACGAGGACACGGCGGTGCTCTGCCCAAGCGGGGCAAACCTCCACCGTATGCTCCACCGTGTCCTCTGGGCGATCCTCGCAGTGGAAACACTCAGGGGTCTCCTCCGCCCTGATCCGACACAGGTACCTCCCGAAACAGCCGTGTCCGGTGAGCACCTGCGTCAGGCGGAAGGTGAGGGCGCCGTGACGCCTCTCCAGCCACTCCTCAAAGAGGGGCACTACCGCCTCGATGGTGGCGTGCCCAGCGCTGGGTTGCGACAGTCGCTCTCTCCATGTCACCATGAGATCCTGCCGGAGCTCGGTCCGCCGAGCCGCGAGTTGTCGCGGCAGCGGAGTTTCGCCCCGGCGTTTGGCCTCCTCGCGCCACTCGTACAGGTGCGCGAGGATTTTTGCCTCCAGATCCCACGGTGACAGTCCGGCAAGGAGGCTCGCCGCCTCACGGGAGATCGTGCGGTATCCGCGGATGATACGGATCGCCATGACCCTCTGGGACGCGTTCATCAGGCGAGCTGATCGCTGCCTCAACGAACGCGCCCACACCGGTGCCCCGTAGAGGGCCATGGACCGCACGATCCCCGCGTAGAGCCTCCGGCAGGAGGCGTTTGGCCCCCTCAGATTGGGTAGGAGCCGCTTCAAGGCGGCCCCGGCCCTGTCCAATCTGGGAGCCAAACGTCGAAAATGTTCGACAAAGTTCCACCGGCTGTCGAGGACGAGTCCCAGGTACTTCATCGTACCCTCGACGCCGATGCGAACCCCTCCTACCGTGATCTGGGAACCCGCAGGTGGCGCGTTCCGACGACCATGAAAACACATGGCCTCGGACTTGTGCAATGCCACCTCGAGTCCCAGTTGCCGGATCCTCTCTATGACTGTCGCAACCCCGCGTGTCATAAGTTCGGCCGCCGCCTCGTGCGACCTCCCCTGCGCTAAGACCAGCGTGTCGTCAGCGTAGCACACTACGCTGACGCCAGCGGGAAGGTCGGCGCGCAGCACCCAGTCGTATCCGATGTTCCACAAGGGCGGCCCCAGGACCGATCCCTGTGGAACACCGCACGACATCTCTCGCCGGTTCCATACTCCCTGATGACCGGGGTAGATGACGGCTCTGTCCGTCAGATACGCCTCGACTACGCGACGGAGGTAGGGCGGCACCCGGTGATACCGGAGTGCCTCCACTATACAACTCCAGGGCAGGGTGTTGAAGGCATTGGCGATGTCCAGAGACACCGCCAAGACGACCCTACCCCGGGCCACTGCATCCCCCGTCGTGAGGGCTCTTACGCGCATGACTGCGTCCACCGTGGAGCGCCCCCTGCGGAAGCCGTACTGGCTCTCCGCCAGGTCCGGCCCCACCCGCACCAGCTGCCCGACGAGGCGGTCTGCAATTACTCTTTCAAAGAGCTTGCCCACCTCGTCGAGCAGCACAATGGGCCGGTAAGCGGACGGAGAGTCCGCAGGGCGCCCCACCTTCTTGATCAGGACCAGCTTCCCCGTCTTCCACCGACGTGGAAACTGGCCCCTCTCTAAGCATGCGCTTAAAAGCCCTCTGAGTCGAGGCCCGAGAGCCTCTTGCAAGGCCAGGACCCAGGCTTTCCCATGAAAGCCATCGGGTCCTGGGGCGGTGTTTTTGGCATTCAGCCTACGCACCGCCGCTCTCAGCTCTACCTCGGTCACCTCGGGAGCATCGTCGTCGTCGTCGTCGTCGTCCTGGTCCGCGTCAGATACCGCAGGAGACGGAGCCATAGGCGGAGGAGTATGTTCCCCTCGCGAGGGGAACAGAGCGCTCACCACGCCCTCCACGATCTGTGGCCGGAGACTCTGCGTCAGTGGGGGGGCCCATGGGCGGAGTTTCCCCCGCACCGCTAGATACGGGCGCCCCCATGGGTCTCTGTTCAGAGTCTCCAGCGACTCCTCGCGGGCCGATCTCTTGGCCCGCAAGATCTCCGTTCGGAGGGCGATCCTCGCAGCTCTGTACCCCTCGTATAGCTCCGCCTCGACGGCTTCCGTTTCCGGCGTGCGGTTACGGAGCCGTCTGCGGTACCTGGTGTACCGGCGTCGCGCGGTAATACACCCTTGGCGTAAAGCCGTAAGCGCCGGCGACCACCAGTACACCTGTCGCCGAGCAGAAGGCTGGACCCGGGGCATTGCCACGTCACATATCTCGGACATGGCCTCCTGGAACCACTCTGCCTCGTCGTCTATGTCGGCAGGCCTGTTCGGTGATGTCACCCAGGCCTGCACGATCGAGGCCTCCAGGAGTAGCTCCCGGTCCAGCTGCTTCAGCGACCAACGCGGACCGCTCGGGGTCTGTCCGACCGGCGGCACGCTGGAGGTCTGGGCGGAAACGTCAAACCGGATGTACCGATGATCGGAAGACGTCTCCACCTCCTCCAGAACGCGCCAGTCAAGTACGCGCGGTGACAGAGCGGGGCTGGCAAACGAGAGGTCCACCACCGATTCGCCCTGCCACCGCACGCACGTGGGGACAGAACCCCGGTTCAGGACGACCAGGCCTGTCTCCAGAGCCCAGTCCTCCACCATCCTGCCCCTTGCGTCCGTGAACCGGGAACCCCAAGCCAAGTTCTTGGCATTGAAGTCCCCGAGAACGAGCGCAGGGAGGGAACGGTATCCGACGACGACGTCTCTCAACTCCGCGAGGGAGTTGTGGAACTCGGCGAGAGTTCGGTTCGGGGAGAAGTACACCCCTACCACTACTATCTCCCCGAACCGTGCTGCCACGCAACCCCGACCCCTCTTGACCTCCTCGAGGGTCGGGGTACCGGCGGCGGCCGACGAAATGATGGTCACCGAGCCGTCCAGGTCCTCCACCCAGTCATCCCTGGGCGGGACATAGTACGGCTCGGGGACCACGGCGATGTTAATCGACCACTGCGCCATGCTCTGGAACAACAGGTCCTGAGCATCGGCGCAGTGGTTGATGTTCGCCTGGAGGAGGCGTAATGGGGCCGTTATTGGCATTCCATTACAGCCTCCTCCTCCCCAGCCCTCTGCGAGGGTCCAGCCACCGCGATGTTTGCGGTGGCGACGACGGCTGTGGGGGCAGCGTCGGCGGAAGCGGCGACGGCGGCGGTTGCGACGGTGGCGGTGGTGGTGGTGGTGGTGGAGGGCCTGCCCCTGGCCCTGGTCTTGGCGGGTGGGGCGCAGGTCCTGCTCCCAGCCCGGTGATCGGCCGGCTTGCCAGCTGCCGCACATGCTGCGCAGTGCGGCGCGGCCTCACAGGAGCCGGCCTTGTGACCGGGCCGACCACAGCGGAAGCAGCTGTTCCCTCTGTCCACCTCCGAGGTGCACCTCGCTGCCACGTGGTCGCCCACATGGCAGCGGAAGCACCTCAGAGGTCTGGGTTCCAGCAGCTTCACCTGCGCAGACACCCAGCCCACCAAGAGCCTTCGGCCCTTCCCAGTGATTTGGCTCGCCGCCGACACGGGGCAGCTCACCGTTACGGTGAGAAGCCCCGCGCGATCAGGACGGAGAGTGCCTACCCTCACCTGCTCGGCAGGGCACCCTCCAGTCCTGGCGACGGCGGCCTTCACCTCCGCCTCCGTCACAGAGTCGTCCAGGCCCATAATGCGCATGTCTGCGCTCTTGGTGGGCCTGGACACTCGAGCCTCGTCGACCAGCAACGCCCTGATCTTTTCAGCCAGGGCGTCAGCAGCTGGGCCGCTGGAGGCGCCGGGGACCTCCAGCATCCGGGCTCCGGTCTTGGTGACCTTCACCCGAACGCCGTCGGCACACCCCACCTCCTCGAGGCTCACCGCCGCCTTGGTTTTGGCGAGCACGCTGCGGTAGGTCACGCCCTTCTGGATCGCTTCCGGCTGCAGCGTAATTACCACAGCCGCGGACCTCGGGGCGCGGAGCCTGGCCGCAGCGGCCCGCTCCTTGCGCCGCTTCCGCCTCTCTCGGCGTTTGGCCGCCCTTTTGGCCTTTCCCGCCTTCTCTTTCTCCCCGGCCACTTGCCATTCGGCAGCCTCGGCCGGAGGAGGTTGGGAAGTCGGGGCAGGCTGTGACGGCCGTCTCGCCACCTGGGCTGGGGCCTTCGGGGCTTTCGCCGCCCGTGCAGCCGTCCCACCCGGTTTGGGCGGCGCCTTTGGCGCCTTCGGCGGGGCCGACCCCGCGGGTCTCAGCACAGACCCGCTGTCGGCCCGTCCCGCCGAACCCTGCTTGGGCGCAGCAGCCGCAGCGGCGGCAAATGAGCCCAGTGGCCGCTGGCCCAACGCCGGCTGACTCGCCGCCAGCGGGGGCCGCAGCACGATGCCCTCCAGCACGGAAAACCGCCTGTTGAAGCCAGCCAGCTCCTGCCGCACCAGTTCGAGAACCTGGTTCTCCGCGGCGGGCAGGGGCTGACTCGGCCCGTGCTGGAGCTCATCCCGCGCGTCCCTCCGGGGGCCAGCTCCTCGTCGGAGCTCGGCCAGGTCTGCCCGGAGCCTCTGGTTCTCCTTCACCAGGTGCTCCGTAGTGGCGGTCAGGCGGGCGACCTCCGTCCGCAATTTGGACGTCTCGTCCGCAGACGAAGGCCCGCCGAAGCTCGCCTCCGCCGCCGCCACAATGGTGGCCGTGGCCGCGGATGTGGCCCTGCTCCTAGAGGAGCCAAGCCTCTTGTGGACCACATCCTTGATGGCGTTCACCACGACCCCCGCAAGCCTGTCCGCTCGCTCCGACTTGGAGCTGACAGAGAACGCCGATACTCCGCTTGAGGACCCCGAGATCGATACCCGGGGACCCTCAGCGGCGGACCGGCGCTCCTCCTCCTTGGCGAGCCTCAGGGCTCGCCTGCCACCCTTGGAGCCTTTCGACGGCCTCCCCGCCCCCCTACCCCTCGTGCTGGTGGGAACCTTGGGAGGCGGCGCCATCACCTCCGCGTCAGAGGACGACTCACGGCCGTCCCCTGCCTTGGAACGCTTCTGGTTCCGGAAGAACCGCGAGCCCTGACTCACGGCGCTTCCGGAAGCGCTCCCCTCCTCACGCTCCAGGCTCCTAAAGGAGCTCAGAGCGGCGAGTAGTGGTGCTGCGTCGGTCACCGACGCCGCACCACTCTCCGCCTCCTTGCCGACTTCGTTTTGGCTTGTTTCGCCCGACCGCGGCTTGTCGGGCGTCTTGAAGCTGAAGGAGATCATCTCCTGAAATGTAGGAGATGATCTGGAGCCTCCTCGGCTCTTGTTGTCGGGATTGTTCCCGACAGACGGATCCAGGTCGTCGTTAATGGGTGTAAGATCAAGCCCGCCCCCCCCAGCATACGAATGGGGGCGTGTCTGGGAGTCTATTACTGTAATCTTATTATTCATTTTGGTTTTTTCCTTTGGAGGGTGTGGTCCCTATCTCCTACCCTCTACCTCCCTATCCTCCTCTAACATATCGCATGGTCCACATTCACTCTCTCTCATTCACTCACTCACTCACACACTCTACCCCCCCAGTTTCGGCGCCACTCTCACAGTCGCATCTGATGAACAGATGCGTACCAGAGAGTAGCGACGAAGTTCCCCCAGGTTCCATGCCGTTAGGAGGCTCGAACAGCTTGCTCAAGCCTCCCAACGGCGCAGCCCTCTTGTGAGGCGCTAGCATTTGGACATCCCTCCAATACGCATCCCATAGCCACGCCTCCAAGCTGGGATTGGGTGGAGGTCGCATCCACTGGCAGTCGACGATGATCGACTGACAATGGACGCGACCCCCGGTGTGTTCCTCTTAGTCGGGCCTCTCCCCTGGAGCCTTCCGGCCCAAGTTAGTCACTCATGCCGGAAGTCCCCAGGATCATGGAGACCCATAAGCCCCACCACGACGGCAACGTAGAAACACTCGGTGGGGCACTTGTGTCAGGTAGAAATATCAAGTAACAAGGTCGGTTTCACCTATGGGGAAAAGGTCACGCCCCGCCCCGCATGACCCCATAGCACTGACACCAGACAAGACGTGCTTCTCCCGACTATAACGTGAATTCCATGAGTATAAAAATGTTGTTAGTCAATTTTAAAGAATTTTTCACTTTTCGCCAATTTTTGAGGGGATTTAAAACCTATCGTAGGTACTGAAGGTGCTTCATGTTCTTCTAGAAAATAAGCTCCCGAAAACGTTGTATGAGACATTTTCTGTTTCAAATGTACCTCAGGAATTTATTGTGAATATCCTCGCCTCTAGCTTAGGCAGGGCGGGAACAATTTGACATATTTTTCTAGCCAGTCGCCTGTTTGTTCCGGATTCGCCCCGCAAAGTTCGCCCCCTTTTAGATTTTTCATTTACCCCCACGTTTTTTCCGTTTTCGCCGCGTTCATCATTTGTTTTATTTTTATTATTATTTTAGTTCTGTTTCAGCCCAGTTTCGTTCCTTTTTCGCCTATTTATTTTTGTATGTAGTTTCGTGCTTATATAGTACAGTCAAATACCAAAATAACCTTCGATTACCCGACTGCAAACCGGGGTTATTATAATTCCCTCACGTATATACATCCGCCCTGTAACTTCTTGTCAGTCAAAAGAAAATCGAATCTATCCGGCCAGTGTGCTATAACTTGACATATCTAACTAGCCTTGCCACATGGGCTACATTGTTAAATTGAGGGTTTCCTATTATGACCTTTCAGATCTAACATCAGACCCTGGATATACCTGGAACTATAGTGTTAGTCAAAACAAAATCGACGAGACCAAACAATACGTTACTTTCTTGTTTAGTATCTATGGTTCTATCATCATAAGTTAGTCACCACCTAGTTTAATGGCACTTGTCAGAAAGTACTTACATATCCGACATGTTGAAACACGACAGTGCTCATCGTCCTTTCTTCTCCTTCGGTTTCCTTTCCACTCTTCTAGTCGTTACGGTGGATCCTTTACTGTTCGTGTTGTACGCCTTTGGAAATCTCTTCCACACACTCGCCCTTCGTTGAAAGTGTTCAGGAGAGGAATAAGGGAGAATTTCCTGTCAACATGACCCATAATAATATGTTTTTATAGAATTTCTTTGTTTATATTATAGGTATATATTATGTTTGTGTATCACATATTTGTTTAGTTTATTTAAGCAACAATTTTAGATTTTGAGTTTTATTGTGCACTTATGATAGTTCTAAGCAATTATGTATTTTTCACCTTGTGGTTTGCTGTAAGAAAACCCAAACGCTGGGTTAAGCTCGCCTTTGTAAGTAACTGTCCCATTGTGTTTTTTTCTGTATATGTTTTATGTGTACAATAAAGAATAATAATAAATATCCGGCCCTGGGCACCACCATCACCAAATGTAATATCGCTTGTCAATACATATCCAATAAGCTGAAACACGATGATACTATCTTGTTTGGTTACGGAGATCCAAACGATGGCCACATTCCGACGCCATCGTCAGACCTTAAAAAAAAATGTAAAACCACTTTTCAATACACATCGAACTAGTTCAAACACGCTTGTTCTATTATGCTTGGTTGCGGAGATCCTATAGCCACTTTCAGGCTCCATCATCAGACCTTAAGAACCACTAAGTCTAACGTAACTGGTCAATACATGTGCAATAAGACCAAACACGGTGCCATCTTGTTTGTTTGAGGAGATCCTATGGCCACTTAATTCGAGCTTCATCATCAGACCAACTTCGTAGTACATACCTTTTTATTGCACTATACGTCTCACAAAGTAACTCTGCGCAAAAAATATTGCTGGGAAACGAATTTTATTTATAGATATGAAAAAAAAACTATTTATTATTGCGCGCAATGTAACGGGAACCCAGGCAAGTGGAGTTAAACCCTGCCCCTTCGCTCTAAGCCACGTAGGTACTTGTCAGATGCGTTTGATATTCATTGCATTTTTGTAACTGCAAATGCGTGAATCCGAAATTTCAAAAAAAATCGAAAATTCAGGTAATGTTTGTTTGGAAAAAAGTTTAGTAATATTGGAATATTCACTTTCGTAAAAAAGTAAAAAAAAATTGCGACTTTGACCTTCAATATCTCCAGAACCAGTGGATTTCCAGATATGGTCTAGTGCAAAAAAAATGATCCAAATAATGGGTAGAATATGTGACTTTCGGCTTCGGAAACTGTCTTTTACACCCGATATAAGTAAAGCAAGTTAATTAAAATATGTGAATTATACGCGGCCTCTCACGGGCTCACTTATAACATTAAAAAAGTGGTTTTCTTATTTTTAAGGGGAGAAATCGAGTATCGTCCGAGATACCTTTGATCACACTGAATGGAATGCCCTTGAAAAAGTATCAAAATTCACATGGTGACGGAAGATCTCTCGGACGATGCAAACTTGAAGAGAGAGCGTAGGGCGTTGTCGGTCCGATGTAATATGATAGCCCGCAGGTTTGCACGCTGTACCGATGGTGTAAAGATTACGCTTTTCAAAGCATATTGTCAATCTTTTTACACTTGCAGCCTGTGGGTGAAATATACGCAGCGAGCCTACAATGCCATAAGTGTGCAGTATAATAATCCCCTCTGGGTGCTGTTGGGTCTCACTAGATACTGTAGTGCGTCTGAAATGTTTGCGTATACGCGAATAGATGACTTCTTTGCTATTATGCGCAAGAGAACCGCATCAGTAATGAGTAGGGTGAGGGGGAGTACCAACGTCATCCCGATGGCATTAGGGGACAAAGTTGACAGTCCAATCGTTGGGCACTGGATGCACACGCACCTGTTTTCGGGGTCTGGCGGTTGGTATTACTATTAGTTAATTTTATTATGATTTTAATTTGACTTTGATTTGTTTTTAATTTGTTTTTGATTTAATTTCAATTAATTTTTAATTTTATTTTGACATTATTTTAGTTTAATTAGATTTAACTTTTATTTGATTTTCATTTAATTGTGATTTAATTTTGATTGTTTTTGTTAGTCGTGCCTTACAATTTATGGACTATTAGACTGAAATAAATGTTTGAATTTAAATTTAATCGAAGGCCAGAAAGTGTTTGAAAAATGGAATACTAATTTGTGACCGGATTCACATCCTATCAAAACACGTTAATATAAAGCTTGTAAATAGACCCTACATAGTCCTAGAAATAGTAAACGAAGCAAGGGAAAACAACAAACAAGGACGTAGGACGAGTTATAAATAACTGAGAGCAGGCCGTTCGTGATAAATTTAAAAACTTTTGAACGAATTTTTATGCGATTTGCACCATTATACAGATTGGTTCATGGGGAACGTTTAGGTATATTATAGTTAATTTGTGTACCTTAACATTTTATAGTTCGTGTTATCAGAAGGCAAGATTCACAGACACAGAGCAAGATTCACAGACACGTCCTTGACTTACACGTTACACGACTTTCGAAAGTTATCCATAACACCTACCACGAAAACTCACAAATACGAATCGAATACGAGTGATTGCACAATCGCCCTTGGGTTCACTAAGAGCGTTTGTGTATTCACTCGTGTTCCACTCAAACGCCTTGAAGGTGATGGAGCTTTGTTGACTTCTTAACTTTGGTATAATAAGAGGTGTTGAAATTTAGTATAATAAATAACGGTAGTTTTTGACACTTTTGCTCACTACTTTGGATACGAAACATTTTGATTCCTGTTTTGACAACGTAAAAATACCTTATCCTCTTTGTAACAAACGCAGCTTGATTCTTTAATCTTTATTTTCTATGCTTTGCTACGACTTTTTATTCAATGAGGGCGCCACTGGCGGCTATATAGGTACGCCTTAAAATTATGTACGTCAAACGAACATAATGTACGTATACCGTTCGGTCATCGTTGTGCGTGCATTAGGTAATGATAAAAAAAAACTTTTTTACAAAAAAATAGAACCGACTTCCGAAATTGAAGTTATTTTCTACTTTTTTTGGAAGTCGGTTCTATTTTTTTGTAAAAAAGCTAAAGAAATCATCTATAGCTTTATTTTCAATTACCTGCTTTCATTTATGTTCAGTTTGTCAAAAAAATAATTATTATTTTATAAGAAATTATTAAATTAATAATTATTAATTCATATAATTGATCAGTTTCTAGAATTGTGGCTCTGTGACAAGGTTTTTCATTACTTAAGCTAACTCCTAACTAAAACCCCGTTGCCCTAAACTGATGGTGTTAATAAAACGTACCTAGTGATAGTTCATAATAACAGGCGAATACCGAAAGCTTAGCACGGCGTTGCTACACGCAATATTGGTCTCATACATCACGGGTAGAATCGCAGCTTTGAGCAGGGTGGGGTCCGAGTTGTTGCGGGTTTATGTTTCTGATTGGTCTATTGAAGTACTTATGAAATGAAAATTTCTTTAGCCGCGAGCGATTTTTGGCAGGGGCAAAACTTATGTACCACGTGTTGCGCAAGACTGGTGACGTGCAGTGGCATGTGTAACATGTATACGCATAAATATATCAGTTATTCCAAAGTTTCAAGTTTTCTCTTATGTCGGCAGTCCCCATGGCTTTTTGTTTGGGAGGGTGGGATATCATCCTATGACTTCTCCCGCTCTGGGTGGACCGTGAGGGCATGTCAGACTTTTACTGACTAAAACCCACTCGTGTTCCTTCAGTTGTTTGTGCCAGGGCCACTCACTAACTCTCTTTTAATTTATCCGCGACCCAGACGGGCATTGGTCCTAGCGAATCCCATCAGTTGTTGCTGACATCTCTTTGAGGCGTGTGTGGAACACTCCGCGCCATACGCAGGCTCACACCTACTGTAGCCGGGAGTTGGCTTGCGACTCCCGATGCCTAGGGCGTCTCCTGCAGCGGCTGGGGGCGTGACCAGTAAAGCGCTGAGACAATGAAGCTCGACGAGTCCTAGATAAACTATTCGACTATCTTAGATACCTGTGGGATCGCAGGGAATATAGTATTAGTATAGTATAGGGACTCCGTTGTCCGCACTTAGACTCTCATTTGGTCCGTTGTGCGTAGTGGATCCTGGCTAATTCAGCCAGCCTAACTCCGCCCAGAAGCACAGAATCATCCTGGGAGATTCACAGGCTTCGCGGAGCGACCTCACCGTTCCGAGGATTTGTGCACGTTGGGTAGCCACGGCCACGCAATCCAGGATGACATGGGCGACTGATTCTTCAGCGTCAAAGCATCCTCTACAGAGAGGGCTATCCGTGGCACCTAGGTTGAAGAGATGTTTATTCAAGAGGCAATGGCCCGTGATTGTCCCTATTATTATTCTAAGGTTGGATCTACTGAGACTGAGCAGTTTTTTGGTTAGTCGTGGGTGTAAGCTTGGCATGACCATTCGCGACTGCCTGATCGCAGGGAAATAAATTAGGCAAAAACAGCGAGTAAGTAAAGGCCAATTCTTTGATCCGTAGTTATCTCCAAATAGTGTCTAGTTGTTAAATTACGCAAAAATGTTCCGACTTGTGTGTCGTAGCTTGTGGCTTCGAACCCAGACTTTGCTTTTTGTTAAATTATTTCATCACCTCTGCTAACAGGCCCACACGCATGTTTACGAGTAATTAATGACTAATAGTTATTTATTTGAGAAGCTCGTGGCTAAAGTAATAACAGACGCACAGGTCGATCCATCAGGTTAGGGTACGCTTGCCGGGGTTGGTCCATGGATGGGTGACCATACAAAGACCCCTCCGTGCCTCGGAAAGCACGTTAAGTCGTTGGTCCCGGCTATCAATCGTGGATCTTTGACAGTCGTTACGGGTCGTCAGAAGCCCGAAAGTCTGACAACCAGTCTTACCAAGAGATATCGTAGTACACAATAACTCGGTTGTGGAGGTACGACAGGCAGTCGCTCCATGTACAAAACTGGTATTCAGCTGCATCCGGTTAGACTGGAAACCGACACCAAGGCAGTTGAGAAAAGGCTAGGCAGATTGAGTTGTTTATTTGAGCATTAGTCAAAGTAACAACTGATTGGTACACAACTTTGCTGAAATCAAAAAAATAAAAAAGTTACTTTCATCTTGCGCCACCTGCCCTGTTACCTGTTCACGTAAGGACTGCGGACGGCATTTCCACGGCCGCATACTGGGCTAGGCAAGAGATTTAAGGGGGAAACACCACGGTAATGCAAATTGCAAAAAAAAAAGTGAGAAAATTTTAATTTCGCGGGTTACGCCGTGCATGTCACCTTAAGGCGCAGTTATACGACTTTTAATGGTTTTTAATTGAACATCACGTCTAACCGACTATTCATAATTCTTTGAAAGAAATGTATGTTATTCTAGACAATTTCCGTCGTAATTTAATCTGTGAATATTTGAAAATATATTTTTATAACATAGTGTAATTAATGAAGTTATGTCTAACGCGGATAAAAATTGAGAATCACGCAAAAACTATAAAGCGTATTTTTATTAAACCTTTACCATTCCAAAGATTAAAGGATTAATTTAGTCTTAGTGTTTTAGTTTAATAACTGATGTTTTAAGTTTAATAAATTAATAATGCGTCTAATTTCGGACAGGGCTCCTTGATGGGTGAGTCCTATTACTGGGTGGACGTACGACGCGTTACATGAGCTCAGCACGGAACACGCAAGCTAACCACTAAAGGTCATTGGCGGTTACTAGCGCCTTAATATGAAAATTATTCTATTTATGCCATCGACACGCTCATACGAAGAATAGCCTGCAGTGGCACCATACCCTTTTTATACCTCTGAGCGCATTTAAATTATAGGGAATAGTAAATATGAACTAGTTTGAAAATGAGTTTTAATGGTGGATTTAGACGAAGTGCTTAACTTTAATCGGGATTAGAATGGGTAGGTAGGATAGCCACAGATCTAATACCTAAACAGTTTTAAAGATTTTGCAGAAGTTATAGGAATTTCATTTCTTACATATGTTTTGACTGGTTTTCTGGCTTAGGTAGAGTTTGAGGAATGCACTCCGCCCGCAAATTCGTCCGCGTGGATTTAAAAAATATTGTTAGCCCTCACAAAATAATGTAGCTTTTTACTGGTGAAAGAATTTTTAACCGACTTCGAAAAAGGAGGAGGTTATCAATTCGGATGTTTGTATTTTTTTTTTTTTTTTTTTTTTTATGTATGTTCGGGCATAACTCCGACATATATTGACGGATTTGCAAAATTCTTTTTTTGTTCGAAAGGGGTTTACTCCGAAATGGTCCCATTTAAGTTTCAAAAAGATCTGGTGATGGGTTTCGGAGACAGACAACGGAACTCAACGAAAAATTGACAGCAAATCAACCGCGATTGCTGCTATTGTATGTATAAGAATTGTTAACACAATTTAATGGGGAACCACAACTAAAAAGTGAAAAATAAAAAACTTTTTTACAAAAAAATAGAACCGACTTCCAAAAAAAGTGAAAAATAACTTTAATTTCGGAAGTCGGTGTCAAAAAACGAAGACACAAAACAGAAACACCGACTTCCGAAATTAAAGTTATTTTTCACTTTTTTTGGAAGTCGGTTCTATTTTTTTGTAAAAAAGTTTTTTATCAATATCACGGTTTAGTAGTTTCGGAGATTATCCCCTACATACAAACTTATAAACAAATTTTACTTCTTTATAATATTAGTATAGATTCGCCTGGTTGTCGCTTAATATGGCGAATGCTATCGGCGTTGCTAAGACTGGGCCAATCACTTTAATTAACTACTAAATTTTCCATCGACACGCTAAGGAGAAGAAGAATTTCTTGCGTGGATTTAAGGACAACCTAACTAAACCTAACTTAAAAAAAAAATTAACCTTAGTAGTTCAGCCTTTTTAACCCCGGCTGCCAACATTAACTTTAATTCTTCTACCCCACAGTTCCATAGTTTTGACATTAACTGACCCAGAGCCCAGAGGACTGTCCCTCAAAACGTAATTTTATGGTAATATGGAAACGACACGTGACACACATACTGACACAGTTGAAAATGTATTTTATATTTTTAACATACACCCTTTACGCTTATTAACATACAGACTGTATTAAAACTCGTGGAGGAATGAGCAAAATGTCCTTTGGAAAGTTTTGAGTAAGACTACATTTTAGGGTTCCGAACATCCGAATGTAAAAACGGAACCCTTATAGGATCATTTGTACATCTATTTGTCTTTTTGTCCGTCTGTCACAGCCAATTTACTCCGAATATACCGGCCCGATTAAGTTGACTAAGTATGTGTATGACCCAAACACGGGCAAGTAACACAATTAAATAAATTTGGATTACTTAAAATTTGGGGTCACTTTTGGGAGTAAAATCGCTTCTTTTTTAACCGACTTCCAAAAAAGGAGGAGGTTCTCAATTCGACTGTATTTTTTATTTTTTTTTATGTGTGTTACCTCATAACTTCTTACTACGTGAACCGATTTTGAAGATTTTTTTTTTATTTGAAAGCTGTTGCTTCACATTTGGTCCCATTTTAATTTGGTGAAGATGTGATAAAGAACTTCGGAGATACACAATGGAACTCTTCAATAAATCATAGCAAACCTGCCAGAATTGCTGCAATCGCATGTCTGTATATTGTTTTCACCACTTCACAACATTACATCACGCTGATGCGCTCTGAAGGGGTAGACAGATTTGTACAGTTCACCCTGATACACCCTAATTTCACCAACTACGTTCAAATTCCCTATTTTTGGGGCTATCAATTCGGGCATAACTTTACTATTAATTTAGTTTTAAAATGGGGTAAAACAACTAAAAAGTGAAAAATAAAAAGATTTTTACAAAAAAAATACAAACGACTTCCATAAATAATACTAAAAAATGCAAAATAACTTTAATTTCGGAAGTCGGTGTCAAATAACGAAGAAACCAAACTAGAAACACCGACTTCCGAAATTAAAGTTATTTTGCATTTTTTAGTATTGTTTATGGAAGTCGGTTGTATTTTTTTTGTAAAAAGTTTTTTTTTAACCGACTTCAAAAAAAAAGAGGAGATTCTCAATTCAACTGTATTTTTTTTTTTTTTTATGTGTGTTACCTCATAACTTCTTACTACGTGAACCGATTTTGAAGATTTTTTTTAATTTGAAAGCTGTTGCTTCACATGTGGTCCCATTTTAATTTGGTGAAGATCTGATAAAGAACTTCGGTGATACACAATGGAACTCTTCAATAAATGATAGCAAACCTTCCAGAATTGCTGCAATCGCATGTCTATATATTGTTTTCATCACTTCACAACAATACATCTCGCTAATACGCTCTGAAGGGGTATACAGATTTGTACAGTTCACCCTGATATGTTCAAATTCCCTATTTTTGGGGCTATCAATTCGCGCATAACTTTACTATTAATTTAGTTTTAGAATGGGGTACAACAACTAAAAAGTGAAAAATAAAAACTTTTTACAAAAAAAAATACAACCGACTTCCATAAATAATACCTACAAAAAAATTCAAAATAACTCTAATTTCGGAAGTCGGTGTCAAGTAACGAAGAAACCAAACTAGAAACACCGACTTCCGAAATTAAAGTTATTTTGAATTTTTTAGTATTATTTATGGAAGTCGGTTGTATTTTTTTTTGTAAAGTTTTATGTTTTTAGACTGTACCGTGCAACATATTAGATGGAAGGGCCAGGGTCTCAGATATTTTTTTTTTCATAATTTTAAAATTAATAGTTATTTAAGAAAATAAACAAAAATTGACCATTCCCCTCCCCCGCCTCTTTTTTCCGAAACTACTGTCTAAAATTAAAAAAAAAATACTGGTTTGGTTCTTCCGAGATTACAGGAAAACTTATGAGAAGTTTATATTTTTACGAACTTTATATTAACTTGATTTGGTTTTATGTGTATCTGGTTAAAAATAATTCGTAACCCATTTTTCAAACACTTTCTGGTCTTTGATTAAGCTAAAACTTCCATTACTTATAAAATTAAATGAATCCAGTTACTATTCCTACTCTTTCTCTGTCCGTGCAGTAAGATTTTGGAACACGCTTCCGCCTAGCATTCGAGACTTGAAGTCAATTTCTCTTTTCAAAAATCGTGTTAAAGAGCACTACCTTTCCTCTCTATTATAATATTTTTTATATATATGTACGAGTATGTCATGTATTTATGTAAGTATATATATAGTGTAGTGTGTGTAGTGTGTGTGTGTGTGTGTGTATGTGTGTGTTGTATAATATATATATATTTACAATATATGTGTAGGTTTATTTGATACCTTAGTATAGGACATCTCGTATTCTTTTTTCTGTTTCTTACACACTTTTGTCTACATTTCTTTCTCACTTCTCCTATCGCAGGTCTACTGGTAGAAATTTCTTAAGAAATAAGCAGTTCCTTTGTACTGTATTTATAATTATGTTTATTGTTACTGTGTCTCTGTGTGTACATAAATGATTAAATAAATAAATAAATTCCCAATGCAATAACATAGTCGCCTGAAACACAGGATGTCCTAGTTCAGGCACATAACACTTGTGAACTTGACATAGATTTAAGCAAAAATGTATTTACTGTTTTACCAGACAACATGAATAAAAAATTTATTATTATTATTATTTTTTTATTATTATTATAGTACTATGAAGCTGGTCTGATGACGAAGACGGAGCTGGAAGGTGGCCGACTCGCATTTGGCCGGTATTTTTTAGAAGCGTGGGAAATTATCAAATGACTTCGCCCGCTCTGGTTGGAGCAGGCAGGGTGTCAGACTCTTACTGAAACCCACTCGTGTTCCTTCAGTTGCCTGTACCAGGGGCGCGGTGACACTTTTGAATACTCTGCGACCCTGGCAGGTGGGCTACTTTTTTTTTTGCGGTGAGAAATCATCCTATGACTTCTCCCGCTCTGGGTGGAGCGAGAGGGCTTATCAGACTCTTACTGACTAAAACCCACCCCTGTTCCACCTTTGATGATTACCCAAACCCACAAAAAAAAAACAAACGCTAAAAGGCGTTCCGATTCAGATATCGTGCTAATTTCGTTTATCAAGTCGGAATGGCTGCTGTCGACGCGCTAATAGCGAGTATGACGTGACTTGGCGTGATTTTCATCAGTGCTTGTTGACATATCGATAACAACGTTTAGAAGATTCTTATATTTAAATAGTATTAGGTAAAAGTCAAGACTTTCTATAACTGGGCGTGAATTTATTATCGAAAGCCATACATTTTTCCCTTGTTTAAATGAAATTCTCTCGAGCGATGATGAAGATTTCGACCAAAGCGAAACATCACCGTACGGTGATTCTTTTTTTTTTTTGGTTAGGAAATCATCCAATGGCATGTCAGACTCTTACTGACTAAAACCCGGGCGGGTTTTAGTCTGGGCCTGCTGGCTTGACATTGATAGCCATCGCTACGTCCTAACGATCAGTCGCTACGTCGGAAAAATAATTGATTTTCTTGAAATATGTACAGAGACCAGCAGATCAGTTGATAAGTTTTCATGAAAAATAGTGCTTGCAAGTTAAAAATTACGCCGTCTCTGTACATGTTTCAAGAAAATCAGTTATTTTTCCGACGTAGCGACCGATCGTTAGGACACAGCGATCGTTAACTATGTCGAGACTGCAGGGCCTGTTCCTTCCCTGCCTGAGTGCCCAGTGGTGCGGTAACTCATGTTGAGAATTTAGCTACCCCTAGGCATTTTCTGCTACCACTAGGTATAACATCATCGTCCTCGGACGATGATGCAGAAGACTTTGTCAGTAGGGCTCATGTTCAACCCATTCCCCGAAATAAAGGATACATTGAAACCTATCAAAATACTTCTCGGAAACATTCAAAACTACTCGTAATTTCAGGTTATTGAAATATAATCAAAATATAATTGGATTCGCCGATTTTGTACGTCATTGATTAAAACAATTTTTATATCTGACATTTCTAATTAAACAGTTTCTAAAAAGTAAGAAGATGGCATTATGTAATGCCTATCAAACAAAACAAACACACCAAACAATATTTGTGTAACGTCAGAGATGTCACTTTTGACAGGCCGCTCACAGTGCTAACGACTTGAGGGGTGAGCACTGTTATCGCAAGATGGCTTCGATAATGACGTCATGCATGACGTCAAGAAATCGTTGACGATCGCGTTTACGGTAAGTCGGAACGGCTGTTGACGCACTAACAGTGTCTACGCCTGTACGCAGCCCTTCTTCAAGATTGGACGAAATTACGAACGCACAATAAGAACATAAAAAAAAACCTTAAGGACATTGCTCGCTGCGGGCTTCACGGCGGCGGAACGTGACTAACTTCACTTCGCTTTGCACGACAAAGGACGAACCGCCATATTTTTGTCGCGATCACATTACCTACCACATTAGCACTGTAATTTAAAAAAATAAATCTTTTGAAACCAAAATCGAGGTCGGTCTTATTGTATCGCCCACAAACAGCGATGTTGGCGTGACTCGGAACGTGGCGTATGGATGCGGCCCTTAGTCGCTGCGGTGATTCTATACTCTGTAACTTCCTCGAACACGCATTTTAACTCATCTTTTCAAAAGGGGCTGACTCCATGCGATCTAATTCACGACTCCCAAGGCATAAGTCAAGGGAACACGAAACTTATGAAACAAACTCAAACATACAGCAAGAGTATCGCATGTCAAACGGGTTTGCGACTTCAGTAAAGTTTGTCAAATTGAACTGAAGCTGTGATACAATCCGGTTTGGCGTCACGTTTTAATTGTTCTGCATTGTTATTTTAATTGCTTTAATGAGTTCTGTAAAGTATCTGTTTTTAACCGACTGCCCTAGAAGGAGGGTAATGTTTTTCGAGATTATTTCTATTTTAACACACTTATCATAAATAAGCTTCACTTGTAACTAACTATGTAAACAAATCTTAGAAGTAAAGAACAATGCCAACTTCCCATAATTTTAAAAACCTGATAATGAAAGTGTATGTAAAGTTATAAGGTATGAAAGACAAACGATTTTTTACTTTCTAGGTTAGGATTTACCAATATCAAATAGGTAATAGAGAAAAGAACTAATTATTAATGCTCGGAAGTTTAGTCTAAAATAGGCTATGGTCTAAAACGACTTTTTTACTTTGTGAATTATTTGAAACCAACTTTACGTCACTGCTTAGACTCTCGATGATTGTCACTATAAATTGAGTGAAGAACTGTCAAATGTCAAAAAAATCCGTTTCAGTCGTGCGAACTCAATTTCATACTGCATGATTAATTTATTCAATTATTTTTTTAATTAATCTGTAAACAAAGACTAATAAAGAAATACTTACTGATTAAATAAAACGTAAAATAATATATACAACTAAGAAACAGAGTTGAATAAAGTCAAGTAGCAGTGTGTAAAATGAAACGTCGTAGAAAGTGTAGTTGAGATGTCGTAGAACAAGCATTTAGAAAAATTAAAAAATATTTTTTTCCTGCGTTTCTTTTAACATTGTAATATGCGTAATTAATATACAATCTAATTAGCTAAATTTTAAGATTATTATTTAATTTTATTTCTATACATAGTCAGGTGAAAAATTGGCATTCTTCTTTGGTTTACGATTGCACTGAAACTTTGCGATCATGTTTAGTTTCGATGACAATGCGTGGTTAGCTAAGTGACGTCCTTCTAAATTCAATATGGCGGACTCTCAAAGATGGCGGACTGGATATTTAATATGCATTTCTATGACGCTAGTATTAAATGAAATTATTAGTGATAACACGAAAAACAAGTGTGTGTTTTTTAGATTTTTAAACAACAGAAAATAGGATAGTTGTTTCCTGGGTATGAAAATAATAACTTAATTTAGTTCGTAAGGTAGATTATCAAAAATATTGGACACGTATCTTTTGCATTACAGAACCATAAAAAAATGACAAAGATAAAACACGTCAAAGTTCACGAATACGCTACGTTACTTTGTGGTAAAAAGTATCGCACACTGTTATGATGTCATTTTTAACCGACTTCGAAAAAGGAGGAGGTTATCAATTCGGATGTTTCTATTTTTTTTTTTTTTTTTTTATGTATGTTCGGGCATAACTCCGTCATATATTGACGGATTTGCAAAATTCTTTTTTTGTTCGAAAGGGGCTTATTTCGAAATAGTCCCATTTAAATTTCAAAAAGATCTGATGATAGGTTTCGGAGACAGACACCGGAACTCTTCAAAAATTGTCAGCAAATAAACCGCGATTGCTGCTATCGTATGTCTATGAATTGTTAACACAGTTTAATGGGGAGCCACAACTAAAAAGTGAAAAATAAAAAACGAAGTCGTTTCTATTTTTTTGTAAAAAAGTTTTTTTTGTTTACTCGACAAAAGTAAAAAATACTTACGTGTCCAATATTTTTTGGTAACATAGGCATAAACGGAGATGAAAATGTTGAGGTGGGCAGGAGGCGTCACTCTGCTTGACAGGATAAGAAACGAAAATGTCCGTGGAAGTTTTAAGATCCGCCCAATCCAACAAAAGCTCTCCGAAACACGCCTGAGATGGTACGGGCATGTGATGAGAAGACCCGAAGAACACATGACCAGACCAGTCCTGACTGTTCTGAGCTTCAACACCGGTCCGAAAAAGCGGGGAAGACCCCCTTTAACTTGGATGTCCCTCGTAAACAACGACCTGAAGGCAGGGAATTTGGACGTTTTGACGATCGAGCACAGACACGTGTGGCGAAGAATGACGAGGAGAGCCAACCCCAAATAATGGGATAGGGCTAGGTAGAGAGAGAGAAATATAGGCATTTTTTTTTTGGGATGAGAAATCATCCAATGACTTGTCCTGCTCTGGGTGGAGCGGGAGGGCATGTCAGACTTTTACTGACTAAAACTCATCCTTGTTCCTTCCGTTGCCTGAGTGCCCAGGGGCGCGGTAACTCTGTTTCGAATTTATCCACGACCCCTGGGCAGTTGGTAATATACCTGAAAGAGTAATTAGTTTTTTTCAGGAAACTTTTATGTATGTCAGGCTTTGGAGGTATGTGAAACAGGGTGTAAAGTTCCACAACCTCCATTGAAAAGGGAGGATCCTCCGACCAGACGGGTATTGTGTCTGGTCCGGGCAACTGCCCAATGGTTGATATCGGACTGTTGTATATGTTCAAATCGCGCGGAGAACTCTGCTTGCGCGATGTAGAATTCTTGCTATTTTTAGTTCGTGTGCGGCGTCATAGATGTCGCTACATCATTCCCCTCCGGAGATCGGAGATCGATGGTTCTTGATGAGTCGTCCATACATCTTGTGATGCTTGCCGGGCCAGTGGAAGGTTGGTTCCAGTGAGTCGGAACCGGAAGAGCCGCATAGTTCACGGTGAGTCGGAACTGTCTGCGGTGATGCCCCAGTGAGTCGGGGTGTTGCTATCCCAGTGAGTCGGGATGATGCCCCAGTGAGTCGGGGTGATCATGTCCCAGTGAGTCGGGATGATGCCCCAGTGAGTCGGGGTGATGATGTCCCAGTGAGTCGGGATGATGCCCCAGTGAGTCGGGGTGATGATGTCCCAGTGAGTCGGGATGATGCTGCAGGCTCCAGTGGGTCGGAGCGGTGCTGTGCGACGTAGTGGCTTGACTGCTGGCGTCGACCAGGAGAGGTTCTTCGACCGGCCGAAGGTGCTGTTCGCTGCGCCAAGATTGCTGATGAGGTTGATGGTGATGAAAGAGGCTGAGGATGCTGACCAGGAATGCGCATCCGCTGCATGCTGGTGGTCAGGATACCCGTAGAAGCCGTTGGAACTGGCTGGCTGTATGACTCGTTGCTCAAGAGCTTGAAGGAAGCGATGATGATGACGTCACGCTGAAGTAGCTGCACGAAGGCTGCGCTGACGTTCATGGTCGAGGGTCACCAGTGTGGAGGTGAGCGGAACAGAGTGTAAAGTCCCGCAAACCTCCGTTGAAAAGGGAGGATCCTCCGACCAGACGGGTGTTGTGTCTGGTCCGGGCAACTGCCCAATGGTTGATATCGGACTGTTGTATATGTTCAAATCGCGCGGAGAACTCTGCTTGCGCGATGTAGAATTCTTGCTATTTTTAGTTCGTGTGCGGCGTCATAGATTACGCTACAGGCTGGTTGGATTTATGATTAGAATTACGTAGCGTTGGAAGGCCTCCGCAGTCCACCTTGGACCGATAACCTGGTGAGGGTCGCGGAAATCCGATGGATTCGAGACGCACAGGACCGGTCGTTGTGGCGACACTTCGGGAAAGCCTATGTACAGCAGTGGACGTCTTTCGTCGAACCGCAACCAAGAACGGCCTTTTTTAAAAGCTTTTATTTAACTTGCCATATTTGTATGTATGTTCGGGCACAGATAATATAATACAAGCGTACAGATGCCTCATCCCAGACAAAGAAACGGTGCCGCCGTAACTACGGGTTTTCGTCTGGCACAAGTAACTTTTGTTCTTCGTTCGGGCCCGTCTTCTACACCTCGCTAGATGGTGTTAACAGCGACGACTTGCAAGCTGAATGAATTTACTTACAGTCTTACCAGTATTTTCTCAGACATTAAGGAATTATTTTATAATATTTTTGGCACTTCATAGCAGTTTTACTGTAAGTATCAAAATTTGTCTATAATAAAATTTTAAAGAGGTGAATGGATAAACTCTAAAAATTCAAACAGCGCCATCTATTGGTACAAGAAATATAGATTCTAAGGATTCTTTCCAATAATCGTCTAAATTTGAATTACAAGCCAATTATTCCACAATTTTATTCTTAGGGCAGTATTATAATAAATAAGAAAATACAGTTTTTACCATATTTATATTCAAAATATTAATATTACTTAAACTTCAATAAGAAATCGATGCTTATTACGCCATCTATTGACATTTATTTGAACTAATTTTTTTTTTGTTTGAGAAGAGATATCGTGCAAGTTTAATTAGAACCACTTCCTCATCATTTTGATAGTAAGCATGTCCATAATCGACATCCAGGATTATTTCCAAATAAAGGAAGTCTTCAATACTGAATAGCACGGACACGAATTTTGTGTACACGTGTAACTGTTAAAGCACCTTTGGATGCTTGTATAAAAATGTTTATTTATTGTCATTTCGACCACTGGACTAAAATAGTTTTTTATCAACATTTGAGCTCCCTAAAGCGTCCTGACCATAAATAAACGAGTTTTTCTTTTACGCAACGAGTTTAGATGAAAAGATAAAAGAAAATAAGATATCATTAGGAGATAATTATGTTGCCAATAAAAAGGAATGGGTAAATGGGAATGATTGCAAATGGGCCGAATAGCAGAATACAGTTGCCCTAATCTTTTATGTTTATTGTTTTTGTAACCTAATTGGGTAAAATAATCATAAAAATACACAGATACCGGGTTGTGGGCGTCAGATATAGAGTCAGGTCTCAGAGTCGCCAGAATTGGTGACGATTCTCTTGTTCAATAAATTAACTAAAATAAGAGAATCGCTATCTTTTACTAAAAGGCAGTGCGAGAAAAGAGCGGCTATAGCTATAAGCCAAGTTAGAGATGTCAAACTAGTTTACGCTTTGCGCTTCACCGTGTTTTTAATCAACATATTTTTACGTGTACCTTTAGTTTGTCTTAATGATAAATATTAAATGATTTTATTTTTGCAGATCAAGAGTAGGTTTTAACAACACTTTTACACGTCAAAACTTTTTTAGAAATATTAGTTCAACTAAATTTGACAGCTCTAATTTACGTCCGTCTTTTTCTTGTTTTATTAGAGAGAAAGAGATAGGAATAGCCTAAATTCAGTTTAGTTTGTGCACAACAGAATCCGCACCATTATTCACTTATTTTCTGATAAAAAAAATATGTGGGATTGAGTAATGTTAGTATAATATATTTTGAACGTACGCATGCCTATGTTAGCTTGGGCCGACGGTCAATTTACCGGTTTATAAGGTGCTAAAGTTACATAATATACATTATTTACTATTCTTAAAGTCTGAGTGCGGTGTTTTCCAGAATACTGTTGAATGATTCACAACTGGATAAAATATTAACTCCTAATTAGTTATTATAAGAGATAGACAGAGGTCTCCAATTTTTTTTGGTCCCGTGGACCCTTTGACGGAGTTTAGAGTTTCAGTTTTTGAAGACCCCCACAGTTTTATAGTGGGTTTAAAAAAATGCGTTTTAGAGTATTCATAAAGCTGGTATATATTATACGTATTTTTTTTATTGCTCATAGGCACGCGTTTGACCACTATCTCACCTGATGGTAAGCGATGATGTGGTCAAAGATGGAGCACGCTTGCCTAGAAGTAACCTATTCACTCTTGTCTTAAAGACTCCCAGGTTGTATTTAGCACATTACATGGGGATTCCGTTATAAACTTTAAAATAAGTTTTCACAAGTTACCTATTGATATCACAAAGCAGTGATTTGTTCAAGGGAAACCTAAAAAAAACTATACTAAGAATAGGTACCGTTTGTTTTTGTTGACCGTTCATACAGAGATAGGAATAACTTGATCTGATTAACGGTCCGGAAGCTTTACATTACTCAAGTTGTTCTTACAACTCATAAATCACTAACCTATGACCCCAGAGTATTGGCTAGAAGAAGAAAAGACATTATATTAAAAATACCACAAACAAAAACACGATTTGCTAGTATTTAACTTTGTAAACGGTCTGCTCAGCTTTATAATGCTATTAATAAACACAATTACATCTACCCTAAGAATTGTTATGAATGCAAACATACACTAACGGAATGGATAGGAAAACTAACCTATGGTGAGGCTGAATCACTTCTACAACAGACATACTAGTACTATACACCCTCACATACATACACACACACACTCACTACACACACCCACACACACACACACACTCATTACACACACCCACCCTCATTCACTCAATTCACCTTGTTTTTAATTATGTATTGTATAGTTTACACTTCTTGTTTTTGAAGGAGCGGAGTCTCCTAATACAGGCATCTTTTGCTTAAAAGGAGGCTCCAATCTCAAATTTGTTGTACGTATAAGGTTATCAAATAAACTATTATTATTATTATTATTATCTACTTATGCAGAAAAGGTAAAAAACGTGGAATGTAGCAATCAATTTTTTGCACTATTAAGCCCCGGAAACGGGCGACGAGTAATTTTTTTCTTCGCATTTTAAGAGGCACTTAATGACCTTTGGTTCGTGGTCGGGAGTGATAGATTTTTCGCGCGAAAGGCGATCCAGTAATATAATCGGTCTCGTGGGGCCCATTTAACTTTCATGCACCCGTTATCTTATTTTCCTTTATCAAAGATCCTTTACAGGTCTGCATATACTACTTGGGGTCTAAATGGACCACTTTGAGAATGACTGGTATACTCGTAAGAGTACACCACCTCGATTGAGATTCTATTTACAAAGATGTGGGCATAGTTTATTTAATAGGTGTATTTAACAAAAATAAAATTCAGCCATGATTTGTGTAACGCCTACTTTGGTTTTTGATAATAGAACTAAGCAAATGAAAAAGAAATTGGCTGTCGACCCCAGTTAGCAGGGATGCGTACGTTGAAAGTCCATACTAACACTACTACTCAACCCCACACATTTTGTTACTCAAAATTTATGTAAAGTCTGACAGCCCTGGGATCTTGGACTAATAGAAAGTTGCTCCACGTAAAATTCTGGTAATTATTCAACTGCATCCGGTTTGACTGAATGTCAAACCCATCTCAGTCGAGAAACTATAGGTGGCGGCGACCTCTCGCGAAGGCGGAGGCGGGACGCGTGAGGGAAGCACAACGGAGTGCTCCTCACGGCCCCGGCCGCTACCACCGCAGGAGAGGTACTGGGCGTACTGGGCGTAGGACGTCGCGAGACGATCTCCGGCCACCGTAAACTCCGTCCGATCAGCACCAGACCCGGATGATTGTCAGCCACCACTGACGGGGCCCATCGTGGCCGGTGCCTGCATGCCTAGGGATAGCGGATAAATTCTCAAAATGAGTTACCGCACCCCTGGGCACTCAGGCAGGGAAGGAACAGGGGTGGGTTTTAGTTAGTAAGAGTCTGACACGCCCTCCCGCTCCACCCAGAGCGGGAGAAGTCATTGTATGATTTACCACCACCCCAAAAAAAAAAAAAAACTCAGTCGAGAAATGGCCAGATGCCATTTCTCGACTGAGTTTTTTTTTTTTTGATGATGAATCATGAATTTAGTTATTATTTTTTGCTTGCAAATACCATGTTTATCAGAAATACCTTGTTTGTCTGTGGCATCAACAAATGATGTAGCGCTGGGCGTTGGTCGATGGTTTATTATGTATTACAGGTTTATTGTTCTTTCGATCGGGAGCACATGTTTTTTTTCTGGATAAAAGGTATCCTATGTTCTTTTCTGTACACCTGGCAATGTATATGCAAAAATTCAAGATGTTCTGTTCTGTGGCTTAGGCGTAAAAGGTCCATAGGTAGAGGTAATAAAGTAACTTACTTTTTGCATTTTTTATATTATTAGTTAGGATGATTAGTTGATTACATACACATCTACATCTGCCTAGCCTTTTCCCAACTATCTTAGGGTCGGCCTCCAGTCTTACCGGATGCAGCTGAATACCAGTATTTTAAAGCGACTGCCTATCTGACCTCCACAACCCTGTTACTGGGTAATACGATACTCCTTAGTAAGACTGGTTGTCAGACTTTCGGGCTCCTGACTACCCGTAGCGACTGTTAAATATCCACGATTAACTGCCGTGACCAACGGCTTAACGTGCTTTCCGAGGCACGGTGGAGCCTCGGTATGAAAAGATGGTCACCCATCCATGGATCAACCCTGGCAAGCGTAGCTTAAACTGATGGATCGACCCATGCGGCTGTTATTACTTTAGCCATGAACTCCTTTAGTTGATTACATATACATTTTTTAATAATTACACATACACATATTTATTATTACCTAACTAGCTTATGTCAGCAACACCGCCCGCTTGGTAAAAAGTAGCCTATGTTTTAATTCAGGAATCTATCTCTGTGCAAAATTTCATTCAAATCCCTTTAGCCGTTTTTACGTGATTGAAACGCAAACATGCTCACATACAAACTTTCGCATTTATAATATTAGTAGGTAAAATAAACACAAAAAGGCGTGAATACGCCTTTTTGTGTTTATTTTTAATTTGAGTAAGTCTGTCCCTCGTTCAGTGAGTGTGCCCGAGGCATCACAGCGGGTCTCAACAAAATATCAGCGCTGCGTTATTTATTATTTTTAACAAACTTCAAAAAGAAGGAGGTTATCAATTCGAATGTTTGTATTTTTTTTATGTATGTTCGGGCATAACTCCGTCATGTAGGTACCGACTGACGGATTTGCAAAATTCTTTTTTTTTGTTCGAAAGGGGTTTGTTCCGAAATGGTCCCATTTAAATTTCATATAAATCGTATGATGGGTTTCGGAGACAGACAACGGAACTCCTCAAAAATTGACAGCAGTTCAACCGCGATTCCTGCGATCGTATGTCTATGAATTGAGACTACAACTAAAAACAAAAAAATAGAACCGACTTCCAAAAAATACTAACATCCGAAAAGATAACCTCCTCCTTTTGGAAGTCGGTTAAAAAAGTGCAAAATAACTTTAAATTTGGAAGTCGGTGTCAAAAAACGAAGACACAAAACCAGAAACACTGATTTCCGAAATTAAAGTTATTTTGCACTTTTTTTGGAAGTGGGTTTTATTTTTTTGTAAAAAAAGTTTTATTTTATTTATCATAGGATAAATTGCACCTAACTTGGCATATCGCTGAGTTAGGTGGCTCAAATTGGGAGGAGCTCGTGGCTAAAGTAATAACAGCCGCACGGGTCGATCTATCAGGTTAAGCTACGCTTGCCGGGGTTGGTCCATGGATGGGTGACCATCTTTATATAGGTACCGAGATTTCTCCGTGCCTCGGAAAGCACGTTAAGCCGTTGGTCAATCCGGCTGTCAATCGTGGATCTTTGACTGTCGTTACGGGTCGTCAGAAGCCCGAAAGTCTGGCATCCAGTCTTACCAAGGGGTATCGTATTGCCCAGTAACTGGGTTGTGGAGGTCAGATAAGTAGTCGCTCCATGTAAAATACTGGTATTTAGCTGCATCCGGTTAAACTGGAAGCCGACCCAAAGATAGTTGGGAAAAGGTTAGACAGATTGAGGTGGCTCAAATTTGTATTTTTTAATAAGTTGTTGGGTGGAGGCACAAATCAATATTTTTTCTTACTTTCAAATAATTTTATCCACTTGAAATCGGGGTTTGAAATATTAGTTTTATACTTTTAAACTAAATTTGCCCGTCGATAGTGGGTTGTGATTTTTTCTAAGTGTAAGTATTATTCTAATTAAAATTCTCCTTACCTAAAAAAAATAACGCTATTTTTTGCTGCACTGGGTGTCGCGGGTTCGATTCCCGTACGGAGCAAAGATTTGTATGCTGCGCCAACACGTGTCGTCAAACTTTTACATAGTATATTTTAATAAGTGTTTCCATATATACTCAATAAGCTTTCATTACAGTATGCTGAGTAGTAGGTCTTTTTCCGCATCACAGCCACTGGATTGAATCAACAGATGCAGGTAAGCGAATGTTGAATAGATCCGTTTGATGTCGAAGACATGAACCACCACAAAACGTTTTCCACGCTTACGAACATAATGTATTCAAATAATCTTAATTCACCAAACTACAGACTGCATTCACTAATATCCCGAAGACGACAGAGCGAGACAGAAGCACATTCGTCCCTTTCTCCCCCTGAAACGTATACCTTTTCATTATTACTTCAGTCGCGTCGCGAACTCAATCCGGAGCGGACCGATCGCTCTCCTGTCCAAAATCATATAAAAATTCATAATAAAACACGTGCATTCGAATTTCAAATTCAAAAGTGACGTTTCAACTTTTTTTAAACCAACTGTTTAGTGCAAAGGTGTTAAAATATACAGCCTGAGAAGTTTGTAAAAAGTTTAGTTTAAATAAAAAATTGTGGTGACTTTGCCGTTGATGCCAGATTATTAAGATCAAAATAACCTAGGAATATTTTGGTCGAGGACGCCGTTTGAGCAGAGACAGTTCAACTGTTCGTGATAAATGGATCTTGGTTTTAGTGTGAGTAGATATTATGATTAGTTATTTTTTTAGAAACTTTTGTAGAGTGGTGAGGAAAATGTGGAGGTTTCAGTAATTTTTTTCAGTGGTTTTAATTTTGGGACAGTGACTAATTGAGCATATTTTCATGAAAATTTGAGATACGTAACGTTTTTTTTTCTTAGAAAAGTTCATCGACTTGCTGTACTAAATTATGGGTAGAGCTAAAAAAGTTGTAGTTGTAGGAGTTAGGAACGAAATATCTTCCAACATTTTTGAAACTGGTTTGTCCGATTTTGCCTCAGGTTAAATCATTATGTGACCTAATAATTTTATTATTATAAGCAGTTCAAACAATGAATTCGTACTTATTTTATTGATGCGGAAATAACAAGTGTGTTGATTAAATTGAACGGTAAACTTAATGGTATCGCATTTTCTTTGCTTTTAATTTTAGCTGAGACATCGGGAGTGTAAAATGAGAGCCTAGAGTGACATTGCTTGATCGATGTAACAGTTTTTTTTAAATTACTTATGACATTATTATAATTATTTATATTATGTAGAGGTTTATGTGATGTGTGGATGATTATGATAGTGAGTTATACAACTTATTACCAAACATAAAACGTAGTGTGTTGCGCTGGTTTTCACTTCCAAATCAATCAAATAATCCTGCGTCTATAAACTCAATGAAGGTATATTGAACACTGAATATCAGTATATCCAAGCGTATAAAAATACGGGTCTTATTAAAAAAAAAACCATGTGATTTGTTTCAATACTGACAAGCAGGTTCCTAATTCAATTTTTTTATGGAGAATTTGAATTTAGAATCCACTAGTTAGTATTTAAAAAGAAAAACAGTCTACAAACTAAGCATTATGGGCTATTGAGATTTATAAATATGGCTGTCTACGAATTGTAGACCTTTATAAAAACTTAAATACTTATGGTGGAATAAAGAAACATATACACATACATGAGCCTTGAAAACCTGACACTCCTTATTTGGGCAGTCGTATAAAAATTGTATGAAAAACTACAATTTTTTTTTTTTCTCTCGTATAGGACGGTTCGTATACGACAAACGCTTTGGGAACTCATTCATTGTGCGCACGGCTAAGGAGTGGAATTCCGCGAAGTCTGTGTTTCCTGATAGCTACAATCTGGGGTCTAGAAGTCAAGAGTGAATAGGTTACTTCAAGACAAGCGTGCTCCAATTACGCTAAATCATCGCTTATCGGTGAGATAGGTAGTGGTCAAACGCGAGCTAGAAAATACTTTTAAAACAAATATGGTTTCTGTAAAACCAAGGGAATAAATTCGCGGAAAAAACTGTTAACTATTCTTTGACCTTAAGTAGATCGAAATGTTGAAAAATCTAGAAAGACCAAGAGCGGTCAAATGAAATATTTTTATATTATTTTTTATTTGAAGTAGGTACCTATCTAATTTATTCTTTTGTTCTCAAATCAACTGTTTTTTATTTTATTTTGTTTATTTTGTTATTCTTGTGTGCCATAACTGTAGCCAATAAATGTATTTTCTTTCTTTCTTTCTTTAAATATCGTCGGTCTAGATTTGACAAATCACACTACATTTTTTAGTTTTATGAAAACGTTTCAGTTTTAGTTTTAGCCATTTTTGCTGTCAAATGAGTTGTAATCCTCTTGGATTACAACTTATTCACAGCAAAAATGGCTTACTTAAAATCAGTAAAAAAATTAATGATGCAAACATGAGGTTTCACACCTAGACCGACAATATTACAAGCTGTAACGTTTTATTGAAGTTTATTTTTTATATTAATTATAGTTTTACTCATTGTTATGTTAAAGCAACATACGAGTAATATAGCGAGCCCATAAATAGTAAAAAAAAACTCAAGTACATATTTTTTTGTATTTGTAGCATCATAGAATACGACATTTTAATATTATCGGAGAAATCCAAAACGTCATCTGTATATTTTTATATATTTTTTTTTTATTTTTGTTGATTTTTTAAAGCACTGAATACATTTCAATAAAATTTATATGGTCCAAGCAAATGTGAAATATGACTTAATAAACAAAAAAAAAAAAACAATAGTCAAAATCAATTCATAGTGGCGAAATAATCGCGAAACAAACATACAATGAAAAAAAAACAGTGTTACTCTGGGTGTGAAGAAGAAGAAGTGAAAACTTGAACAAAAATTCTCAACGCGCCTCGCGATCCGCTACGAGTGCTACGACGCTAGTTCTCTCGTAGCGATCGATTTATAATATAAAATCATAAATATCTCGAAAACGGTAAGTCCAATCGCAAAAGTAACCAAAATTTGGGCTCCCTCTATAAAACACAGTAGAAATATCCCTAAGATCTATCTCACTTCGAATAAAAAAAATGCCCAACGCGCCTCACAGTTCGCTTTTTTTTTTTTTGGTGTGGGTAATCATCCTATGACATCTCCCGCTCTAGGGTGGAGTGGGAGGGTGTGTTAGACTCTTACTATCTAAAACCCACCCCTGTTTCTTCCCTGCCACGAGTGCTACGAGCGTCCTAGTACTCTCGTAGCGAGTCGCGTAGCAGTAGGACAGTCGGTGACGGTGACGGTGCCGCTCGAGTTCAATTGTTTTTTTCCATTCTCAAAAATGCTCAACGCGCCTAAATAAGTTTTCACTTCAAAAACATACAGTCGGATTGAGAATCACCTCCTTTATGAAGTCTGTTTAAAAAGCTCACAGCGAAGTAAAACACCGCCCAGGGTACGTCATCGTTATTAGGTTAGTTTTGCATGTGATTAGCGATTTGATTGCATTTGATCAAAGTTGGGTTAAGAACCTATCGCAACAGTAATTAATACACTTGGCTGGAATTAATCAACTGTTCTGAGTTGAAATGTTGTTATAAAGTTAGACTTTGACGTTTTGTGATTATTGATGTGACTCATATGCTTGGTAAATGATTTATTTAAAAGATAAAATTTCACTGTTATATGTACAAGATGGAGATGACAATACAACAATTAACGAATATACTGACAATATTCATTATTTTTAACAACTTTTACTATGGGACCAAACAAGAAATTGCGAAAAAAAAAATCAACTGTTCAGTACATTTTATCCCGTTTCGCAATCATGTATTATGGGAAGCTTATTTTTATGGTTCCATACCCGAAGGGTCCGTCCGTCCATCCGTCCATCTGTCCGATCGTCTGTCAGCGGGCTGTAACTCATGATCCGTAATAGGTAGACACTTGAAATTTTCACGGAATGTGTATTTTTGTTGCAATTATAACAACAAATAATATAAATAAATTAAAGGGGGTGTGTTTTTTTTTTTGCTTGATTTTGATAATGGCAACAAGTAGTAGCGTTTATTCTTGTACTATGGTACGGAACCCTTCATGCACGAGTCCAACTCGCACTTTGCTGGTTTTTTCACAACACCTTGTATTTTCTAAACTAATATTTTAAAGATGTCAAATTGTTTGTTCGTATGAATTGTGTGTTCGTCTCTCAAAGTACTGATTGGATTACGAAATATCTTTAATTTAAAATTATTTCAATTAACTCTATCGATACTTGCCCAGATAATTTAAAACTCGAAATGCCATGAGTGACAAGTAGCGAAAAAAATAATGGTTTTGTCGTACTAGCTTCTGCGAGTGACTTCGCCCGCGCCCGTTATTATTAATTACCCGCCTTCGGACTATTCCAGACTATAATCTATACCTGAGCCAAATTTCATCTAGATCTGTTCAGCAGTTCTGTCATGATTGAGTTACAAACATCCATCCAAACTGCCGCATTTATAAATTAAACTAGCTGCGCCCCGCGTTTTCACCCACGTAGATCGGGATAAAAAGTAGTATATGTGTTAATCCAGGGTGCATGGCATGGCATGGCATGGCATGGAAGTCGTATTAGCTATCACGATCCTCGGTCCAAGTGTGGGAAGGAACACCGGGGTGGTTTTTAGTCAGTAAGAGTCTGACAGACCCCTTCGCCTGCCCCAGGCGAAGGACATCCATGAGTATTTTCCACCCCGGCAAAAAAAAAAGCGTATAAGCTATCTACATACGAAATTTCATCCATATCGGTCCAGACGTTTGAGCGTGAAGAAGTAACAAACATACAAACACACACACTAACTTTTGCATTTATAAATTAGTTATGTAGGATTGATATAAGTTTAGTTTGAAAATTATAATCATCATTGTCTTGCCCTTTTTCCAAGTTTTTTGATGTAAGCGCAATAAGTCTTCTTCTGCCATACTTTTCTATTATCCGTCATTATAAAAGCCAATTTTAAAAAACGCCTTGTAAATTACGAAAATATTTTGCCAATTTTCCCTTACTACCTGCCCGCGACTTTGCTCGCGTGAAAATAGTGATTTTCCGGAATGAAAACATCTCTTTATATGCTAATGCTGAGGATATGTTCTACCTTGTACCAAATTCCGTCCATACCCGTTGACCTGTAATATCGTGATCGAGGCGTCTGCCTTATATCGGAACTTTTACTTTATGGATTACTTTTGTTAGTTTATAGGGTTCCGAAAGTCCGAATGAAAAAACGGAACCCTTATAAGATTACTCGTGTGTCTGTCTGTCCGTCTGTCACAGACAATTTGCTCCGAATCTGCTGGACCGATAGAGTTAAAATTTGGTACACACATGAATATCTGTGACCCAAACGTGTACCCTAAATAAATTAATTTGTGTTCTAAATAAAATATAAATTAAATATGAGGATCACTTTTAGGGTGAAAATCGAAAAATTAAAAATCAAAGTATTTTAAACTGCCGTGCGACATATCAAATGAAAGGTGAGGGTCTCGAATATTTTTTTTTCATAATTTTAAAATATATAATTTTGAAGTTATTATAGAAAATAGATGATAAATGACTATTGCCCCGCCCTTATCTCTGAAACCACTAGGCCTAAAAAAAATACAGAAATTAGTTCTTCACTTATAGATTACAGGAAAACCAATGAGATGGGTGAAGTTTAAAAAAAAACCTGAAAAATATATGATTTGTTCGGAACCCTTTGCGCGTGATTCCGACTCGCCGGTTTTTTTTTTTGTAAACTGGCCTTGTGTCGTTTGTACTCAAAAGAGTACTGTTTTAGGGTTACGAAAGTCCGAATAAAAAACTGAATTCTTATAGGATCACTCATGTGTCTGTCTGACTATCTGTCTGTCTGTCCGTCTGTCACAGTCAATTTGCTCCGAATCTACAGGACCGATTAAGTTGAATTTTGATACACATAAGAATATTTGTTACCCGAACGCGGTTACACCTGTAACGTAAATAAATAGATATGCAATATAGGGGTCACTGTTAGGGTGCAAACCGGCAAACTAAAAAAAATTTCAAACTGTACTGAGCTATATATCTAATGAAAGGGCTTTCTGTATGTGTCTAAAATAATTTTTTATTTCATAATTTTAAAATATACTTTTTTATTAAAAAAATTGATGAAAAATTACCATTCTCCCCCTATCTACGAAACCACCAGGCCTAAAATTAAAAAAAAAAAACGGAATGTACGAAGAGAAGTACAGAACAGAAAAAAAATAAAATTTGTTCGGAACCCTTTGTTTATTTTATTTTTGTCAAACAAATGTTTTGATTAAGTTGTGTTTTGAATCGAGCTATAAAATCAAATTCATTTATTGTTTGTCAGTGGGATATAATAATATATTAGGTATATTAAGTTTGTTGTAACGTTAAGGTGTACTTACAATATTTATAGTCATTTAATATCCATTTTTCATCATCCATTCAATATGCAATGGAAAGAAGTATGCTGAATTTGAAAAGGTCGGACCGAATAAAAAACCATGTCATCAGGAAAAAGACGAAGGTCATAGACATAACATCCAAAATCAGAAGACTCAAATGGCAATGGGCAGGGCACATGATAAGAGGCCAAGAGAAATGGAGCAAAATTGTAACGCGGTGCTACCCTAGAGAAGGGAAAAGGAAAAGAGGCAGACCACAGAAAAGGTGGGACGATGATATACGGCAAGTAGCAGGAGTAACGTGGAATAGAGTGGCCCAAGATAGACAGGAATGGAAAAGGTTGGAGGAGGCCTTTGCCGACTGGCAAACAGACCTGCAGAAAATAATAAAATATTAGAATAGAATAGATTAAGATTAGTTAAGCTACAAAATAAAATAAAAAAAAGAAATATGGTATATCCATACTCATAGTTTTTAATACTTTGTAAATAGATGCTAAGTTGGTCTGATTAAAGGGCTTTATTATTATTATATTAATATCCGTTTTATAATAATTTATACACTCATGTCAATATACATTATGATGGATTTATAATATTGTAGATAATTATAAATAATTACATTAAATATTTATAGTCCACATAGGCAAATTTCATAGTCACTCATGGTTTATACAAAATTTTTAAAATTGAGAACTTGTCAAACATGAGATAGATATAGGTATACCTATAATATATTTTATTATATACCAAACTAGCTACAAAACTTACAAAATCTAATGAAAACAGAGCAAAGTAGAGAATTGCAACTGTTTTTTATAGTTTTTTTTTTTTGTGTTGGGAAATCAGTGTATGACTTCTGCCGCTCTGGGTGGAGCGGGAGGGCATTTCAGACTCTTACTGACTAAAACCGAGTGCCCAGGGGTGCGGTAACTCTGTTTCGAATTTATCCACGAGAAGTTCGGTTCAAGTTTTATTTCGTGTTCGACAATCGAGTTTTCAAACACTAAAATATGTCATTTTACTACCACCATGAAAGCTCGACAAATCAATATCAGTCATGATAAGCTTTTGACTGTGTTAACTGAAAAAATTCTAGCTTTTTGGGATCCGAAATTCCAAATAAAAAAAGTTAACCCTAGGATCACTAGTGTGGTTGCATTGCGAACGAATTATTTTTTAAATGTTTTTTTTAAAACATATTTTTTTTAAAGAGGCCGTATACGAAATTTTGCCGATTTCGCTGATTTACGTGGTTTTACAAACGTAATTTTACAGTTAAAATAATATATTTCTAAAAGTTTTAATGCACAACATGAAAGATCGTTTCAATTTTTATTATGATAACAATTAATCGACCACAAACCGACGACGGTTCTGTGAATTTTTGCTGTAAGGGGTTTAGAATATCACATAATTACGAATCGTATTGGCGTCTAAACAGTATGAAAAAATTAGAAAGTATGTTTTCAAAAGTCGTCTATATAATGCATGAATTACTTTTACCACTTTAATATTAAAATTTTGAGTAAAAAAATATTCAACTTAATCAAATTTTAGAGAAAATGGGCAAATAATTGCTTTTGATTTTGGCTATTTAGAAATCTCGTTTATAAAATTTCTCCCCCTGAAACGTATACCTTTTCATTATTACTTCAGTCGCGTCGCGAACTCAATCCGGAGCGGACCGATCGCTCTCCTGTCCAAAATCATATAAAAATTCATAATAAAACACGTGCATTCGAATTTCAAATTCAAAAGTGACGTTTCAACTTTTTTTAAACCAACTGTTTAGTGCAAAGGTGTTAAAATATACAGCCTCAGAAGTTTATAAAAAGTTTAGTTTAAATAAAAAATTGTGGTGACTTTGCCGTTGATGCCAGATTATTAAGATCAAAATAACCTAGGAATATTTTGGTCGAGGACGCCGTTTGAGCAGAGACAGTTCAACTGTTCGTGATAAATGGATCTTGGTTTTAGTGTGAGTAGATATTATGATAAGTTATTTTTTTAGAAACTTTTGTAGAGTGGTGAGAAAAATGTGGAAGTTTTAGTAATTTTTTTCAGTGGTTTTAATTTTGGGACAATGATAATTGTCATATTTCTATAATTGTCGTCTTTCATGAAAATATGCTAATTTAGCATATTTTCATGAAAATTTGAGATACGTAACGTTTTTTTTTCTTAGAAAAGTTCATCGACTTGCTGTACTAAATTATGGGTAGAGCTAAAAAAGTTGTTGTAGGAGTCAGGAACGAAATAACTTCCAACATTTTTGATACTGGTTTGTCCGATTTTGCCTCAGGTTAAATCATTATGTGACCTAATAATTTTATTATTATAAGCAGTTCAAACAATGAATTCGTACTTATTTTATTGATGCAGAAATAACAAGTGTGTTGATTAAATTGAACGGTAAACTTAATGGTATCGTATTTTCTTTGCTTTTAATTTTAGCTGAGACATCGGGAGTGTTAAATGAGAGCCTAGAGTGACATTGCTTGATCGATGTAACATTTTTTTTTAAATTACTTATGACATTATTATGATTATTTATATTATGTAGAGGTTTATGTGATGTGTGGATGATTATGATAGTGAGTTATACAACTTATTACCAAACATAAAACGTAGTGTATTGCGCTGGTTTTCACTTCCAAATCAATCAAATAATCGTGCGACTATAAACTCAATGAAGGTATATTGAACACTGAATATCAGTATATCCAAGCGTATAAAAATACGAGTCTTATTAAAAAAAAAACCATGTGATTTGTTTCAATACTGACAAGCAGGTTCCTAATTCAAATTTTTTATGGAGAATTTGAATTTAGAATCCACTAGTTAGTATTTAAAAAGAAAAACAGTCTACAAACTACGTCTATTATGTTTACGTTATTTAATCCATTTTTTCTGTAATGTGCGTTAAATCTGTGCAGAATAAATTATTTTTCTTTCTTTTCTTTTTTTTTTCTTTCTAAACTAAGCATTATGGGCTATTGAGATTTATAAATATGGCTGTCTACGAATTGTAGACCTTTATAAAAACTTAAATACTTATGGTGGAATAAAGAAACATATACACATACATGAGCCTTGAAAACATAACACTCCTTATTTGGGCAGTCGTATAAAAATTGTATGAAAAACTACAATTTAATTTTTTTTTCTCTCGTATAGGACGGTTCGTATACGACAAACGCTTTGGGAACTCATTCATTGTGCGCACGGCTAAGGAGTGGAATTCCGCGAAGTCTGTGTTTCCTGATAGCTACTATCTGGGGTCTATAAGTCAAGAGTGAATAGGTTACTTCAAGACAAGCGTGCTCCAATTACGCCAAATCATCGCTTATCGGTGAGATAGGTAGTGGTCAAACGCGAGCTTGAAAATACTTTTAAAACAAATATGGTTTCTGTAAAACCAAGGGAATAAATTCGCGGAAAAAACTGTTAACTATTCTTTGACCTTAAGTAGATCGAAATGTCGAAAAATCTAGAAAGACCAAGAGCGGTCAAATGAAATATTTTTATATTATTTTTTATTTGAAGTAGGTACGAGTACCTATCTAATTTTTTCTTTTGTTCTCAAATCAACAGTTTTTTTTTTTTTTTTTTGTTTATTTTGTTATTGTTGTGTGCCATAACAGTAACCAATAAATGAATTTTCTTTCGTTCTTTCTTTAAATATCGTCGGTCTAGATGTGACAAACTCAAACTACATTTTTTAGTAAATATGAAAACGTTTCAGTTTTAGTTTTAGCCATTTTTGCTGTGAAATGAGTTGTAATCCTCTTGGATTACAACTTATTCACAGCAAAAGTGGCTTACTTAAAATCAGTAAAAAATTAATGATGCAAACACGAGGTTTCACATCTAGACCGACAATATTACAAGCTGTAACGTTTTATTAAAGTTTATTTTTTATATTAATTATAGTTTTACTAATTGTTATGTTAAAGCAACATAATATAGCGAGCCCATAAATAGTAAAAAAAAAACTCAAGTACATATTTTTTTGTAGTTGTAACATCATAGAATACGAAATTTTAATATTATCGGAGAAATCCAAAACGTCATCTGTATATTTTTATATTTTTTTTTTTTTTTGTTGATTTTTTCAAAATGCACTGAATCAATTTCAATAAAATTTATATGGTCCTAGCAAATGTGAAATATGACCTAATAAACAAAAAAAAAAAACAATAGTCAAAATCAATTCATAGTGGCGAAATAATCGCGAAACAAACATACAATGAAAAATAAAAAACTTTTTTACAAAAAAATAGAACCGACTTCCAAAAAAGCGCAAAATAACTTTAATTTCGGAAGTCGGTGTTCCTGTTTTGTGTCTTCGTTTTTTGACACCGACTTCCGAAATTAAAGTTATTTTGCGCTTTTTTGGAAGTTGGTTCTATTTTTTTGTAAAAAAGTTTTTTATTTTTCACTTTTTAGTTGTGGTTCCCCATTAAACTGTGTTAACAATTCATAGACATACGATAGCAGCAATCGCGGTTGATTTGCTGTCAATTTTTGAAGAGTTCCGTTGTCTGTCTCCGAAACCCATCATCAGATCTTTTTGAAATTTAAATGGGACCATTTCGGAATAAACCCCTTTCGAACAAAAAAAGAATTTTGCAAATCCGTCAATATATGACGAAGTTATGCCCGAACATACATAAAAAATAAAAAAAAAATACAAACATCCGAATTGATAACCTCCTCCTTTTTCGAAGTCGGTTAAAAACAGTGTTACTCTGGGTGTGCAGAAGAAGAAGTGAAAACTTGAACAAAAATTCTCAACGCGCCTCGCGATCCGCTACGAGTGCTACGACGCTAGTTCTCTCGTAGCGATCGATTTATGATATAAAATCATAAATATTTCGAACATGGTAAGTCCAATCGCAAAAGTAACCAAAATTTGGGCTCCCTCTATAAAACACAGTAGAAATATCCCTAAGATCTATCTAACTTCGAATAAAAAAAATGCCCAACGCGCCTCACAATCTGCTTTTTTTTTTGTGGGGTGGGAAATCATCCTATGACATCTCCCGCTCTAGGGTGGAGCGGGAGGGTGTGTCAGACTCTTACTGACTAAAACCCACCCCTGTTTCTTCCCTGCCACGAGTGCTACGAGCGTCCTAGTACTCTCGTAGCGAATCGCGTAGCAGTAGGACAGTCGGTGACGGTGACGGTGCCGCTCGAGTTCAATTGTTTTTAACCATTCTCAAAAATACCCAACGCGCCTTATGAAGTTTTCACTTCAAAAACATACAGTCGGATTGAGGACCTCCTCCTTATTGAAGTCAGTTTAACTCCTCAACGGCCGCGCCTCTTATCGCAGTTTGGCATATTTACGACCGGGCTCATAAAAAAACAACTTGCTGAGGTTTCTATTGGAGCGAGGCACTTAAAGTAAACTTTTTTGGGTTGCTGAATAAACAGACCTTAGAATAACATGTAAACAATACTTGTAATTCAAGAGTTGAATTTTATTCAAATTCTGTTATCAACGATTTGTCGGGAATAGTGTGTGTGTGTGTGTGTGTGTGGGTAGTTGTTAAAACCACTGTATCAATTTACATGAAATTTTGCATGTTGCACTATGAATAGACAAGTAATAGAGTTTTTGTGTTGGAGTTGTAGAGTCCGATATCATATTTTCCTATTATTCACACTCAAAACTTCAAATTACGAAATCAAAACAACATAACGGCTTTTTAAAATTGCGTTTCTGCGTTTGCGTTGCGTTTTGTTTGCGTTTTTTTTCAAACACTATGTAATAACTATCTCAGAATGCATGTGCACCATGCCACAGGATATAAGATCTTTAGTTATTTAATAATAGAGGTTTAAGCCGCGTAATCTGGATCGGCATACTGGTATGCCGCTGGACGTTCAGGGGAAAGCTCACAGCAAAGTAAAACACCACCCAGCGTACGTCATCGTTATTAGGTTAGTTTTGCATGTGATTAGCGATTTGATTGCATTTGATCAAAGTTGGGTTAAGAACCTATCGCAACAGTAATTAATACACTCGGCTGGAATTAATTAACTGTTCTGAGTTGAAATGTTGTTATAAAGTTAGATTTTGACGTTTTGTGATTATTGATGTGACTCATATGCTTGGTAAATGATTTATTTAAAAGATAAAATTTCACTGTTATATGTACAAGATGGAGATGACAATACAACAATTAACGAATATACCGACAATATTCATCATTTTTAACAACTTTTACTATGGGACCAAACAAGTAATTGCGAAAAAAAAATCAACTGTTCAGTACATTTTATCCCGTTTCGCAATCATGTATTATGGGGAAGCTTATTTTTATGGTTCCATACCCGAAGGGTCCGTCCGTCCATCTGTCCGATCGTCTGTCAGCGGGCTGTATCTCATGATCCGTAATAGGTAGACACTTGAAATTTTCACGGAATGAGTATTTCTGTTGCCGCTATAACAACAAATAACATAAATAAATTAAAGGGGTCATGTTTATTTTTTTGCTCGATTTTAATAATGGCAACAAGGAGACGCGTATAATCTTGTACGATGGTACGGAACCCTTCATGCACGAGTCCAACTCGCACTTTGCTGGTTTTTTCACTACACCTTATATTTTCTAAATTAATATTTTAAAGATGTCAAATTGTTTGTTTGTATGAGGTATCTCTGAAAGTTCTGATCGGATTACAAAATATCTTTAACTAGCTGTGCCCGCGGTTTCTCCCGCGGTTATGGTTACTGTGTCGTAGCGTGATTATATATAAAGTCTATAACCTGCCTCAATAAATAGGCTATACAGTGCAAAAGGGTACCTCGCTCTCCACATCCCTCATAATCGCCCGCCTTGCACATCATGAATGTGCACGTGGTACTTGATTAACACTATGATATCTCCTAAGATATTCGATGAAATCAAATGATGTAAAGGGCAATTTTGTTCAAAATTAACTACTTATGATGAATAACGTATTTATTTAGATAAGAATTAATGTCATGTTTATAAAAACACCTTCGCAAATAATGCAATATTTTAGAACGAATTTGATTACCATAAAAAAGATTATAGTGAGTTAACCTTAAAAGATGGACATATGCTGTCGCGGACTTTTTTTAGAAATTTAAAGGGTAAAAATTACGTCATACATAATTTTTACGTAACTTTAACCGTTTACGTAGCGCACGCAACGGAAGCTCTCAAAATTAATATTTTTTTCCCCCGTTTTTACCACATTTTTCATTGATGCTCCGCTCTTCTTGGTCACAGCGTGATGCTATATAGCCTATAGCATTCCTCAATAAATAGACTATTCAACACAAAAATAATTTTTCAATTCGATCCAGTAGTTCCTGAGATTAGCGCGTTCAAACAAACAAACAAACTCTTCAGCTTTATAATATTAGTATAGATTTAAAATTATTTCATTTAACTCTATGGATACTTGCCCTGATAATTTAAAACTTCAAAAATCTGGGGTTATAGTATAGGCCATGAGTGGTAAGTTGCGGAAAAAAAAATGGTTCTGTCGTACTACCTTCTGCCAGTGGCTTCGCCCGCGCCCGATATAATTAGTTACCCGCCTTTGCACTATTCTAGACTATAATTTATACCTGATCCAAATTCCATCTAGATCTGTTTAGCAGTTCTGGAGTGATTGAGTAAAAAACATTCATCCAAACTTCCGCATTTATTAATTAAACTAGCTGCGCCCCGCGGTTTTACCCGCCTAGACCGGAATAAAACAGCCTATATGTTAATCCAGGCTATAAGCTATCTACATACTAAATTTCATCCAAATCGGTCTAGCCGTTTGAGTCTGAAGAAGTAACAAACATACACACTCACAAACTTTCACATTTATAATATTAGTAGGATTTAGTTTGAAAATTATAATCATTATTGTCTTGTCCTTTTTCGAAGTTTTTTAATGTAAGCGCAATAATTATGTATTCCTCTGCCATACTTTTCTATTATCCGTCATTACAAAAGCCAATTTTAAAAAACTCCTTATAAATAACGAAAATATTTTTCCAATTTTCCCTTACTACCTGCCCGCGACTTTGCTCGCGTGAAAATAGTGATTTTCCGGAATGAAAACATCTCTTTATATGCTAATGCAGAGGATATGTTCTACGAGTACCTTGTACCAAATTCCGTCCATACCCGTTGACCTGTAATATCGTGATTGAGGCGTCTGCCTTCTAACGGAACTTTTACTTTATGGATTACTTTTGTTAGTTTATAGGGTTCCGAAAGTCCGAATGAAAAAACGGAACCCTTACAAGATCACTCGTGTGTCTGTCTGTCCGTCTGTCACAGACAATTTGCTCCGAATCTGCTGGACCGATAGAGTTAAAATTTGGTACACACATGAATATCTGTGACCCAAACGTGTACCCTAAATAAATTAATTTGGAATATGAGGATCACTTTTAGGGTGAAAATCGGAAAATTATAAATCATAGTTTATCAAACTGTATCGTGCGACATATCAAATGAAAGCCTGAGAATCTCGAATACTTATATATTTTTCATATTGTTAATATATAATTTTGAAGTTATTAAAAAAATAGATGCTAAATGACTATTGCCCCCTTATCTCTATAACCACTAGGCCTAAAATTTTGAAAAAAAAATACAGAAATTAGTTCTTTACTTAAAGATAACAGGAAAACCAATGAGGTGGAGGCAGTTTAAAAAAAAACCTAAAAAAAATATGATTTGTTCGGAACCCTTTGCGCGTGAGTCTGACTCGCTCTTGTTCGGGTTTTTTTGCAAACTGGCCTTGTGTCGTTTGCACTTAAAAGAGTGATGTTTTAGGGTTCCGAAAGTCCGAATAAAAAAACTGAATTCTTATAGGATCACTCGTGTATCTGTCTGACTATCTGTCTGTCTGTCCGTCTGTCACAGTCAATTTGCTCCGAATCTACAGGACCGATTAAGGCCCCTCTCGTGGTCCAGTGGCGCCCTCATTGAATAAAAAATCGTAGCATAGCACAGAAAATAAATATTAAAAAATCCAACTTGACGTTTGTTACTAAGAGGATAAAGAATTTTTACGTTGTTAAAACAGGTCTCAAAATGTTTCGTATCCAAAGTAGTAGGCAAAAGTGCCAAAAACGGCCGTTTCTGACAATCAAATTCATTTATTCAAAAATATAAAATCAAATTCATTCATTGTTTGTCATAGGTGGGAAGTCAGTTCTTATAATAATATATAAGGTATATTAAGTTTGCTGTAACGTTAAGGTGTACAATATTTATAGTCATTTAATATCCATTTTATAATTTATACACTCATGTCAATATACATTATGATGGATTTATAATATTGTAGATAGATTGTACATTACATATTATAGTCCACATAGGCAAATTTCATAGTCACTCATGGTTTATACAAAATTTTTAAAGTTGAGAACTTGTCAAACATGAGATAGATATAGGTATACCTATAATATACTTTATTATATACCAAACTAGCTACAAAACTTACAAAATCTAATGAAAACAGAGCAAAGTAGAGAATTGCAACTGTTTTTTATAGTTTTTTTTTTTGTGTTGGGAAATCAGTGTATGACTTCTGCCGCTCTGGGTGGAGCGGGAGGGCATTTCAGACTCTTACTGACTAAAACCGAGTGCCCAGGGGTGCGGTAACTCTGTTTCGAATTTATCCACGAGAAGTTCGGTTCAAGTTTTATTTCGTGTTCGACAATCGAGTTTTCAAACACTAAAATATGTCATTTTACTACCACCATGAAAGCTCGACAAATCAATATCAGTCATGATAAGCTTTTGACTCAGTGTTAACTGAAAAAGTTCTAGCTTTTTGGGATCCGAAATTACAAATAAAAAAAGTTAACCCTAGGATCACTCGTGTGGTTGCATTGCGAACGAATTATTTTTTAATTGTTGTTTTTAAACATATTTTTTTTAAAGAGGCCGTATACGAAATTTTGCCGATTTCGCTGATTTACGTGGTTTTACAAACGTGATTTTGCAGTTAAAATAATATATTTCTAAAAGTTTTAATGCACAACATGAAAGATCGTTTCAATTTTTATTATAATAACACAAAACGGCGACGGTTCTGTAAATTTTTGCTGTAAGGGGTTTAGAATATCACATAATTACGAATCGTATTGACGTCTAAACGGTATGAAAAAATTAGAAAGTATGTTTTCAAAAGTCGTCTATATAACATAATAATTACTTTTTACCACTTTAATATTAAATTTTTGAGTAAAAAAATATTCAACTTAATCAAATTTTAGAGAAAATGGGCAAAGAATTGCTTTTGATTTTGGCTATTTAGAAATCTCGTTTATAAAATTTAAACAGCAAAAAATAAACTTCAGTTCACCATTAATCCATTTCTTGAGAAAAAAATGTAAAAATTACAAAAATTTGGCAATAAAAAATCTTTTAAAACAACCCAAATCTCGACTACGCAACGCAAGCTTCGAATCCAGCTCATTCATTAGATCATAATTGAAATGATCTTTCATGTTGTGCATTAAAACTTATAGAAATGCAATATTTTGACTGTAAAATCACATCTGAATCACGTAAATAAGTGAAATCAGCCAAAATTTCGTGTACGGCCTCTTAACATTTGAGACTCTTGCAATAAGCCCTTCCATTGATAGTTGATTTTTTTACGATTTGCAGCCCAAAAGTTTCCCGATTTACGCCCGTTTTTATAATACACAAAATTTCATAATTATGTGTTCTAAATTTCAACTGAATCGGTGTCGTAGATTAGAATAATCTATCTCTGTGCCAAATCTCATCAAGATACGTTCAGCCGGTCTGGCGTGTTTGAGTAACAAACATCTATCCATCACTTTTGCATTTATAATATTAGTAGGGTTGAATTGTACAGTATAATTTAATACGAACCGTGCCTACCCATTTGAATACAACTAGCGTGATAATACACAAGGCTTAAGAGGCTAGGCGTCAGCTGTGGCGTTCGACATAAGTGCTCTACCGTAGCATAGCGACACTTTGTATAATGACTCTATGTAGAACCCGTTATTAGATTTTGTACAAAAAAACTGGTGTTTAGTAATAATTTTTTGGAAGTTTAGAATAGAATAGAATAACACTTTATTGTACACCACAACAGTCACACAATTAAGTTAATATCTACTGTTGTGTTGTGTGTGTGTAGTGTGTAGTGTTTAGTTTATATCTTTTAAAATGTTAGAAATGTTTATGTGGGAGTGGGTTCCAAGTAAAAAGGGTCCAGTAGCGGGGTATTGAGTTAAGATTAGGTCCGGTATTTAGAATATTCGATTGATAATAGGGATTTAAAAAAATATTAAAAAACTGGCACATTTTTTTAACAGATATTTCAAGTTTAAACTATGAAAAACCTTGATTTGAGAAAAATAACTTTAAAAAAAATTAAGCAAAAAAGAAAATTCTGGTGAGTATTTACTTAGAAATATAATATATAAAGTCATTTAATATATGAACTTGTAGATAATTGAGAGCATTAATTAATAATCAAATAAAATCGCGAAATGCAATTTTGCACCCAACTTTACTTAACTACCTACTACTACCTAACTACTAACTTTTTTTAAGTACAAGGATTGACATTCTGTTTATATTATAAGTTTGAATTAGTTTAATTTTATTATTAAAAGTCATTTATTCAAACTAGGCTGAGAGCCAGCAGTTTTTCACAATCACATTCGCCCGAAAACGTTGCCACTTCCTAGTGTTGTATGTATGTATGTCGGGCTGGTTTCCGCAACTCCACGCCCAAGGCGCGTATTTTGCGTACAGGTGGGACAGCATTGTCATTCGATCCACCCCAGCTCCTCAAGGACGGCTTACTGACTATATTGCTTAGGTTATCCGAAGTGTTTTGCCCTGTATGCAGCGACTACTGGGCAACTTAGCAGCAGATGAGCTGCTGTCTCGTCCTCCTCCATGCAAGCTCTGCAGAGTGGGCTGTCTGTGACTTCTATGATAGAGAGGTGCTTATTAAAAGACCCGTGGCCAGTTGTGTTGGCCGTGACTTTCCGCAACTGAAGTTTGGTCAGTCGTAGGGCTTGCTTTGTGAAGCGGTCATTAATGGGGGGAAGTGCCTCCTTGGTCTGCCTACACTCGATATGGTCAGCACATAGCTTGTTTTGTTGATCTCTGGTGCGTTTCCTTACCAGATTGAATAGAATAGAATAGAATAGAATAGAAATCATTGATTCGATTGATTTTTTTTTCATTTATTGATTTTTTTTTTTGTTTTTTTTTTTTTTTTGCGTAAGTATCCAAAGGGGAGAAGCACAATAGGTTCAAGTCCCATCGCTGCCATGCTCGACCCTCTTCTGGCGAGTTCGTCCGCTGCATCGTTGCCACGGAAATCACTGTGTCCTTTGACTTCCTATAGTGTTTTAGATCGAAGATGAAGTGAAAAAGAAACTCCCCAGGAATATAAGAAGCATAGTCCCTATGACGACAACCTTAAAAATCCGCCAAATCCCAGCGATTCACAGTAATTTTCCAACTACAATAATAAATTATACCCAGTAACTACAATTACCTTCCCTTTTACTTCCAAATCGAGTACCTTCCAACCTACTGTTAGTAGCAGTAACTCAATTTTATCCGGTTATTATAAAACGCGGAGCACTTACTGACGGTAACAGCTGTGCGCGATGTTCGCTATTGTCGTCTTTAAGACAGTGGTTCAGTAGGTTGGAAGACAAAGTCTTGAGTTTTTGATTTAGGTCGGTAAAGTTAGAAAAAAATAAAAAAACTTTTTCCAAGAAAAAATACAACAGAATTCCATAAATAATACAAAAAAAATCAAAATAACTTTAATTTCGGAAGTCGGTGTCAAATAACGAGAAAACAAAACTAGAAACACCGACTTCCTTTTTATTTTTCACTTTTTTGTTGTTGTGCCCCATTTTACAACTAAATTAATAGTAAAGTTATGCCCAAATTGATAGCCCCAAAAATAGGGAATTTGAACATAGTTTGTTAAATTAGGGTGTATCAGGTTGAACTGTACAAATCTGTATACCTCTTCAGAGCGTATCAACGTGATGTAATGTTGTGAAGTGGTGTAAACAATAAACAGACATGCGATTGCAGCAATTCTGGAAGGTTTGCTATCATTTATTGAAGAGTTCCATTGTGTATCTCCGAAGTTCTTCATCAGATCTTCACCAAATTTAAAACAGGGCCACATGAAAAGCATCAGTTTTCAAATAAAAAAAAGATTCATTCTAATCGGTCCACCAGTTCAAAAGTTCTGAGGTTCTAACACACATAAAAATTAAAAAAAAAAAAAATTAAGTTAATTGAGAAACTCCTTCTTTTTTTGAAGTCGGTTACAAAACCGGTCAAGTGCGTGTTGGACTTCGTACATAGAAGGTTCTGTACCAAATGAGGGAATTATCAAAAAAAAAAACTGATTTATCAATATATTGGTATTTGTTACTAAAACTTAGAACGTATACCTAGTTCTAATAAACATTATCACCAAACAAGTTCATAGATCAATGGGAACTTAAAAAATTCTTCGGAACAAAATTTTGTAACAGACGACGGACAAACAGACAGACAGACTGACACGGTTGAACCCATCGGGTACGGAACCCTAAAACGAAAAAAAAAGAGAAAATATTTATTTTAGCCTTACACAAGAACTTATGAATACTACTAATAGGTACTTTAAAAATTAAAATCGACCGTGCGAGGTCAAAAATGCGTCTACCTCAGCATAAGCTGCGATATTAAAAAAAAGAGCAGTGATGGCCTAGTGGTAACAGCCGCGACTTACGAGTTGTACATCGTGGATTCAAACCCAGGCAGGGTCTGAACTTTTTGTAATTTATTTCATCACCACTGCTCTCAAAACGGTGAAGGAAGACATCGTAAAGAAACCAGAATGTAATAAAACCAAAGGAAACGGAAAAAAAGCAAGATAGAGAAAGGAGAAATAAAAGGAAGAAAAAAAGAAAAGGAAAGGAGAGATAAAGGTTGTCTGGTAGATATCGCTGTCAGCAATAAGATCGCCATTGTTCCCATAGACTTAAGTTCATTTATACAAGTTTATTAACTGTTTTGGTGTACAATAAAGTATTATTATATTCTATTCTATTCTAAAACCAAAAACTTTGAAGACATGTGACATCCACCAAGCCGCATTGGGCCCGCTCGGTAGATTACAGCTCACACCCTCTCAAAGAGAGGAGGCCTGAATCCCAGCAGTGGGAACATTATAGCTAATATGCTACACTTTGCTAAGACTGGCTATCAACCATTTGGGCATCTAACTTCCGTAACGAATAGAACTAGCAGTTTAGTTGGTGCTCTGTCTTGTCCTCTTTCACACTAATATTATAAAGGCAAACGTTTTTGAGTGTGTGTGTTTGTTACTTCTTCACGCTCAAACGGCTGGACTGATTTGTATGAAATTTAATTAGTAAATAGCTTACTCTGTATTCCCACATAATATGCTTTTATCCTGGTCTATGCGGGTAAAACCGTGGGGCGCTGCTAGTTAATTAATAATTATTATGTTGAATCAAACGCAATTTTTTTTAATGTCTACATCAGAACCGAAGTTATCAAGTTACGAAGTTTTAAAGAGAAGTCCGACATATCATTTGACGTCAAAGGACATGACACCCATACAACTGCTTTAGAAAACAGAGATTCAAGAGAGGGACAGATAATATTTTGTTGAAAATTGTTATATCTCGTTTGTTTTCGATCAATTTTGATTTTGTTTTTTACTGTTAGTATTTCATCTTTGTATATTTATCGATGATAAACCGGATAGATTAGCAAAAAAAATCATGTATATTCCCTATTCAAAAGTGCCTGTAAATGGTTTATTTTGAAATAAATGTTATGAGTTTGAGTTTGGTATCTAAACGTTGAATGGTCAATGTTCAAAACTAAAATGCCAGTGACGACTCTATTCTAAACACATGCAGCTGAATACCAAGCATTACCGCTATAGTGTGGTGCTTCGTGTAAAGTGAATATTTATTGATCCACACAGCTGCGGCGGATATTACTATTCTCATTTCTAAACTAAACATATGCACGCAATATATTAGGTGGGAACTGTCTTTTGTTTCGTGGTGTTAAATCGACACACTATTTTTCTATAGCGTTTATGCGGTACGGTACACAAACTTATAAGTAAGATTGAGGGTTCTGAAAGTCCGAATGAAGAAACGGAACCCTTATAGGATTACTCGTGTATCTGTCTCTCTGTCCGTCTGTCACAGCCAATTTACTCATGTGTGTGTTTTATTTATGTGATGCCAACAAGGACGAGTAACGTAAATAAATAAATTTGGAATATGGGGTTACTTTTAGAGGAAAAATTTAAAAATAAAGTTTTTCAAACTGTACCGTGCGATATATCAAATTGAAGGACTGATTGTGAGGGTCTCAATTTTTTTTTTTCATAATTCTATAATGAATCGTTTTAAAGTTATATAAGAAAATAAACGAAAATTTACCGTTCCCTCCCCTTATCTCTTATCTCCATGAAAGAAAAGGGAGTTAGTCCCTTATCTTTCATATCAATCCTCACACAATGCATCCAATCTTTTCTTTGGCCTCCCCACTCCATCTATCCACATTTATATTCATTACTCTTTTAGACCTGTGTTTCATCCCTCCTCTTCACATGACCATACTAAGATAAGCAGCTTCCTTTAAATTTTTCTGTCACTGGCGCCACTTTTGAACTACCTCTAATGTACTCATTTCTCACTTTATCCATTCTCGTTACTACACACATCCATCTCAACATTCTCATCTCCACCACATGCAATCTTTTTTCATCCGTCTTTTTCACAGCCCGACATTCTGATCCATACAGTACGACAAGTCTAATCACGGACTTATAGATTATTCCCTTTAACTTGAGTCATTTCATCCATCCTGAGTTGAGTTGATTCGCAATTTCATTACACAGAAACACACATCACACACACACTCACACACACACACACACACACATTTATTCACAACATTCATTAAAAACAACAACAACAACATTCATTATTTTTCATTCATAATTTTTTTTTTATTTATTTTTATTCATTTTTCACATTTATTTTAATTTGTTTGTTTTAACTATAAGTAAGTACTAACATAGTTACGTAAGTTGTATCACTAACAAAATATGGAGCAAGTTTCCGAAATAAACGTTTTATTATTATTCCGTTTATTCATTTTTTAAACATATTAATTACATTTTTAAATATTTAAATATAAAGGATAAAAAAAAAACATTTAAAAATATAAAAAATAGTATCCCACCGGTATCGGGAATAGGGTCCAAGCTACCGGCGGTCAGGGCTCCAGAGAGAGGAACCGCCTGACAATGCGAGCCGTGTCCAGAAGTACTGCTTTCTGAATCAAGCCCTTGATCCAGCCGCCTAACGAGAGCCTCCTGAGGTGTTGGTCGAGGCTCGTGGCTATTAAGCCATTGGCTGACACGACTATCGGTACAATGATCGCTGAGTCCACATCCCACATGTCGACAACCTCGCGAGCCAAGTCAATATACTTGATTTGTTTATCTTTCTCGGCTTTCACGAGGTTCTCGTCATGTGGGACGGTAATATCAACAATCATTGCACGCCTCTCGATTCGGTCCACCACCACTATATCAGGCTTATTGGCTACAATAGTCCTGTCAGTGATGATGGACCGATCCCAGTACAATGAGATATGACCATTATCGAGAACTGGGTCGGGCGCATATCTGTAGTACGGCACTTCCGATTCCACAAGAGAGTACTTCAGAGCAAGTTGCTGATGGATAATCCTGGCTACAAGGTTGTGCCTATGCAAGTACTCACCGTTAGCTAGACGAGAACAACCAGAGATTATGTGGCGGATTGATTCTCCCGGACGATGACATGCCCGACATATGTCAACCGTGCCGTCCTTCACAATAAATCTCCGGTAGTTATTCGTCATGATAACTTCGTCCATATTTATTATTACAACCTGTATAAGAGAATTATCCTGCTGCTAACTCTCAAAACAATGGAAAAGCTTCACAAACAAAATATATCACAGCCGTGTTACCTCAAAGGTTCTCGTATATATAACGTCAGAGTGGACATTATTTTGGGTCAAAGTCCCCATTGTTTCTACAGAACGAGGAACACTGAGGGGCCATAATTAACCACTGGCCTAAAGCAGGGGTAATTTTTGACCCGCACTAACGTATTTAGGGGTGTTTCTCTTTATATTGTGTCTTTGTTTTTTTTTTGTGTAAAATATGTTATGGAGTTGCATAGAAAAACGTAAATAGGTTTAAGTAACCTGTGGAATGCTGAAATGATTATGTTAATTTCTGAAAGTAAGGATGGTTTTAAACACTTTTATTAAAATTCCAAAAAACTCTTAAATTCTTGAGTTTTCGTAACATATTCACATATAGCTGGTTGGATGGAGTATTGCAAACGTAATTTAAATTGATAGTCTCAATCTGCCTAGCCTTTTATCAACTATCTTTGGACCTATTTGACCTCCACAACCCAGTTACTGGGTAATACGATACCGCTTGGGAAGACTGGTTGTCAGACTTTCTCCCTTCCGACGACCCGTAACGACTGTCAAAGATCCACGATTGACAGCCGGGACCAACGGCTTTACGTGCTTTCCGAAGCACGGAGGAGTCTCGGCATGTAAAGATCACTCATCCATGATCCAACAATATGCGTAGCCGTGAGGCTGTTATTACTTTAGCCACGAGCTCCTCCTACTCCTTCCAATTTAAATTGATAATCGTAGTTTTAAATGACAATTTAAGTTGATAATCGTAGTTTTAAATGACAATTTAAATTGATAATCGTAGTTTTAAATGACAATTTTTTAAATTTCTGCTTTTCATTGAGATTTATTTTTTAAATTGCCTCCTCGAGCCCTACATTTTGACATCCCGCGTGACTGCTACCTATGGCGGTCGCTCATTTTAGGGTTCCGTACACGAAGGGTCCAAACGGAAATAGGGCTCCGTTTGGACCCTTCGTGTTCGCTGTCACTAACTTGTCCGTCTGTCGGTCTGTCCATCGTCTGATTTTGTGATTTTGTTCCGATGATTTTTTTAACTTCCCATTGACCTATGAACTTGAAATTTGGTGATAATGTTTATGGTAAGAAATACCAATATTTATTCATAAATCAGATGTTTTTCTTTGATAATTCCCTCTTTTGGTACGGAACCCTAAATGTGCGAACGTGCTTCTTTCATATTTAATATATATGCTCCATGCCACTTCGGCTGTCAAGATCAATCTAACGATACCTCACTTATTAAAATCCATTGAGCTGTTTAGGCTAATCGACATTCAAACATACATACGTATACCTACTCTCAACCAAAATAACCTCCATCTGGGGTTTTCGGAAATCAGGTGTCTATAAAAAATCAACTTCTGAATTCTGATACACACCACAACCAATTCACAGAACGAATTTAGCCATTTTGCCTTTTCAAACTTTACCAATTTAACTTTACCGGGCGAATATTTCCAATAGGTACCTACATAAAATATTTTTGGTAAAAAATTAAGATCCAACGTTATAATAAAGTATTCTGCTGTTTATTTTTTGTTCAGTATTTAAATGAAACATACTTGTAACACTAAATAAGTTTATGGCTAAACATCCTTTTTTGAAATAAGCCGGTTGTAATACGGCTATCACAATAGGGATGACGACAGGGCTTTTTTTTTTTTTTTCGGGGTATGAAATCATCCTATGACTTCTTCCGCTCTAGGGTGGAGCGGAAGGGCGTGTCAGACTCTTACTGACTAAAACCCACCCCTGTTCCTTCCTGCCCTGAATGCCCAGGGGCGAGGTAACTCTTTCGAAGTTATCCTACACCCCCGGGCAGGCATCGGCCACGACGGGCCCCGTCGTGTTTGCTGACAACTCTTTGAGGCGCGCGTGGAACACTACGCGCCGTCGACTCTCGGGCCTGGTGCTGATCAGGCGGCGAGTTACCCACTACTCGCCGTCCGCAGGCCCGGGTCTACGGTGGCCGGAGATCGTCTCGCGGCGCCCGAAGCCCCTGGCGTCTCCTGCGTCGGCTGCTGCTGAGGGCGTTACGGCGACTCTGCCGTTGTTGAGTCTCCCTAACGTGTGCCGCCTCCCTCTTCGCGAGCATTACTGCTTCGCAGAAGGAGGAGACGGCTTCCCATTCCCTCTCGCTCTGTACGATGGCCTGAACCAGGGCACGGCGCGAGAGGTCTCTGCCGCCTATCGCATCCACGAGGACACGGCGGTGCTCTGCCCAAGCGGGGCAAACCTCCACCGTATGCTCCACCGTGATGAGTACAGGGTAAAATAAAATAAGAAACATTAATTCTATTTAGTTCGTAAGTTAGATTTTCAAAAAATACGAGTATTGTACACGTATTCTTTGCTTTATCAAATTAATTAAAAATTACAAAGATACAACGCATCAGGAGTGGGGGCTTGTTACGTCACTTTTAAGTAAAAAGTGTTACATGTTTAACCTAAATTTTCAACCCACTGTATCGTCTTAATTTCTTGTTAAAGTGACAAAAGAAAAAATACTTGTCTAATATTTTTACCCGACTACGCGACACAAGAAAGGGTAATGTGTTTATATGCCTATATATATATGTATGTTTGTTCCTTTGTGGCACTATAGAGACCAAACGCGTGGGCCGATTTTGACAATTCTTACGTCAATTGATTCGTCTTAACCTTGCGAGTGCTACTAAAGACATGACAGTAATCAAAACACAATATGGCGACAACCAGACGCCATATTGTGAATAATACAAAAATGAAAGTCGACGAACTATATGGGGTATCAAAATAAAGGGTTTGACGAGGCTATTCCAAAAATATAACTCACTAAAATGTGGAAAATAAAAGAAGCATGAAATTAATAATTGAACTAAAATAACTGCCACCAACTGCCTCGGACTGCTTTAAAAGTCTCGCCTATTTAAATGTGAGCACAAAATTTCGTGTCCATGCTGTTGAGTATTGAAGAGTTCATAGCTCTAAACTACTGGATATCAATTCTGGTCATGCTTACCATAAAAATGCATTGTAATTGGAACTGAACCAACACGTAAAAGCTTAAAAAAAAATAACAACCGACTTCCAAAAAAGAAAATAGAATAAAAATTAAAAAATAACTTTTATTTCGGAAGTCGGTGTTTGTATTTTATTTCTTCGTTATTTGACACCGACTTCCGAAATTAAAGTTACTTTTTAATTTTTAGTCTATTTTAATTTTTTGGAAGTCGGTTGTTTTTTTTTTGTAAAAAAGTTTTTTGTTTTTCACTTTTTAGTTGTTATATACCCCAGAACTAAAAACCTCAATAAACTGGAACGTGGAATTTAAACATACTCGTAATTGGAGAAAACCAAAACGTCATCTATAGTACGGCCAACGAGAAGCGATACCAAATGTAAACAAAAGCCATGCGAAAATGGGCGATAAAATGGCCGCCCGAATGTTGGCGAACCCGTCTTAACGTTGTCATGTTTTTTCCGGGAGAACGAGACATTAAGACAAAGACACAAGATGGAAAGAGATAAATATTAGATTGTCAACGCCACAGTTGTTCTTTAGGTTAATGACCTTTCGTATCGCTGCTAGTTGGCCTTACTTTATGTATGTTTCGTTTTTGTTCAGTTTTTCAAAAAGCGCTGAAGCAATTTCGATAAAATTTATATGGGACAACCTCGGCAGTATATTATTTCGGATAAAAAAATAATTTTGAAAATCGGTCCACAATTGACGGAGAAACAGCGGACACAAAAAAAAAAACACATACCTACAGTCGAACATAGAACCTCCTCCTTTTTCTAAGTCGGTTAAAAATTCAACTCTGTAAGATAGAGCCAGTCGTTCTAATTCAGTTTGCAAGATTTGACCCGAACGTACACACAAACATTGCGAGAAGCTCCTAACTAAAGTAATAACAGTTACACGGGTCGATCCATCAGGTTAAGCTACGCTTGTTGGGGTTGGTCCATGGATGCGTGACCATCTTTACATGCCGAGACACCTCCGTGCCTCGGAACGCACGTTAAACCGTTGGTGCCGGCTGTCAATCGTAGATCTTTGACAGTCGTTACATGTCGTCAGAAGCCCGAAAGTCTGATAACCAGTCTTACCAAGGGGTATTGTATTACCCAGTAACTGGGTTGTGGAGGTCAGACAAGGCAGTCACTCCATGTAAAATACTGGTATTTTAGTTGGGAAAAGGCTAGGCAAATTGTACACATAAACGTTGCAAGTTAAATAAAAGTTTGTAAAATAAACTTTTTTTTGTTAAAACAGCGTCAAAATTGAATGTTAAATAGAGCAGTAATTAGCATTTCAAATATTGTATGAGGAAAAGTGGGGGCAAGTGGGGACGTGTGACATTATACGTCAGTATGACGTGTGCATCCTTTTTCTGTTACTGAATTGTTTCCCCTTTCACCAAACTTAAAAGGTTTCTATGTTACTTAATTTTGGCCGCATTCGAAAACTCTTTCTATTTTCGATTATTATATTCTACAGTAACTTTTAGATACAAATAATAAAAAAAATTTAGCCAACTACCATATTCTTGCGAGCCATCTTAAATTCGGTCTAGGTCTTCAGGGACAGGGTTTTTTGGGGCTAGAGTTTAGGATGTAATTTTCTCACGGCTTTGGCTAAGATTTCTCCAGGATAAGGTGAAATATGAGGGTTTTGTGAGTAATAAAATTGCGTGTTTATCTGAATTAGGTTTCTTAGATGACAGCCTGGTTGGTCTAGCCTGTCAGGTACCTCGGCGTTTATTTTTTTTCTTTGCGTTTTTAATAATAATAAATAATTGTAATAATAATAATTATAATTTTTAGTAATAATTTTTTTTTTTTGCCCAGCCTCACTGGTGCGGCGTTGAGCGATAACGTGCTAGTACGTGCAAGCGAGAGTACTAAGCGTGAGGTACTGGGGTCATTACCTGTTTAAATAGTATTTATATTTTAACATTAAATTTTTTGAATGTTAACTCCGCCATATTGATTTTATTCTTGTAAAATATACTAAGCATAATTCTACTATCCTACTATAATATTTGAAATGCGAGAGTTTGGATGGATGGATGGATGATTGTTACTCAATCACGCCAGAACTGCTGAAAGGATCTCGATGGCACAGAGATTGATGGAATAATTCAAATTCAAATTCAAAACATTTATTTCAGATAATAATAGTCCATAAATTGTAAGGCACAACTAATAAAAACAAAAACAATCACAATTATATCAAAACAAATTCAAATTAAAATTAAATAAAAAAAAAAAAAAAACAAAAATAAATAAAAATTGAATCAAAATCAAATTAAAAGTAAATCAAATTCAAATTAAAATCATAATAAAATTAAATAACTAATAGCCCCTACCACCCGCCAGACCCCGAAAACACAGGTGCGTGTGCATCCAGTGCCCAACGATTGGACTGTCAACTTTGTCCCCTAATACCATCAGGATTACGTTGGTACTCCTCACCCTACACATTACTGGCGCGGTTCTCTTGCGCATAATAGCAAAGAAGTCATCTATTTGCGTATACGCAAACATTTCAGACGCACTACAGTATCTAGGGAGACCATTGTAGGCCCGCTGCTTATATTTCACCCACAGGCTGCAAGTGTAAAAAGATTGACAATATACTTTGAAAAGCGTAATCTTTACACCATCCGTACAGCGTGCAAACCTGCGGGCTATCATATTACATCGGACAAACAGCGCCCTACGCTCTCTCTCCAAGTTTGCTATAATTTATAAGTACTAATTCCAAGCTGGCGATGCCATTGGCAGAAACTAGTAACGAATCGATTGACACCTCATTCATCAAATGGGTTCAGTAGTTTAACAACTACAGTCGTCATCATCACCATCATCAGCCTTTTAATGTCCCCACTGCTGGGGCACAGGCCTCCTCTCTGTGAGAGGGTGTGGGCCGTAATCCACTACGCCGGCCTTATACGTATTGGTGGATGTCACATGTCTTGGGGCAGTGGTGGGCGTGGTGGCCCAGTGGTTGTAGGTCGTGAGTTCAAACCCAGGCAGACGCTCTACTTTGTGTAAGTTATTTCATCACCACTGCTCTCAAAACGGTGAAGGAAACATCGTGAAAAAACCGGCATGTCTAGAACCAAAAATTCTAAGACACAGCTACAGTGAAACATACAAACACACCTAAATTGCTGTAATCATAAAGCTTTGCCATAAAGTCGGGTACAAAATTGCATTCTCACCAAGAAATGTAAAACAATTTTCACCAAAAACAAAACAAAAACTACTTTCTAGCGTAATGGCAACACTGCACTTGTTTTATTTTCTCTGTGTTGCTAGTAGTTACTAATGAACGAAGATCAGACACTTGCGAAGCGTTAGGGAATTCTCTCATCTTCCTAGAATTTTAACAATGGAACTTGTATTTTTCCGTGAATATATAAGAGATTAAGAATATTCCTTGTACGTTACAAAATGTATTCTTGTTTGCCCGTTTATTTTGGTTTGTCATGAATGTTAGTTTGTTTTATTATTTACTAGCTTCTACTAGCCGCTTCGCCTAAGATAATAGCCTAAGTGTTATTCTGATGTATAATCAATATTATTGTAAAGTTTCATCAATATCCGTTTAGTAGTTTTTTCGTGAAAGAGTAACAAACATACATCCTCAGAAATTTTCACATTTATAATATAATGAAGACTGAAATTAAAACAAAAACTCCTAAATAATTAGAACTTCAAATCTGTCGTCAAAAATTTCTTTCGCATCGCTATCTACTGGAAGCGTGCCTAAACGACTGGCGGCATTGGCACATTGTATGGCAAAGCTTAACCTCTGACCGAGGAAAACGCCAGCCCTTGGGTTACGCGAAGTGTCAATAAGGCATTTAGATTATAGATCTTTAAATTAGTAGGTATTTTGGTCAAAAAAAAACCTCTGATAGTCTTGATTCGATTGCCTACAATTACCTATACTTCGTTTACTGATAGAAAACTACGCTAGGACCAATCCATAAAATACGTCACAATTTTTTGACCGGTCCTTGTCCTTGTCACAGTTGGTCACATTTTTGTGACCAACTGTGACCTCCCTAGTCTGACGTCACATACATATTTTGCAATTTTATATATATAAATTATTAAATTAAAACGGCAGATCCGAAATTGTTTTTCGAACTCGCCAACAACACCATTTAGACCTTAAAATCATAAAGATAGAGTTGAAAATATTACTAAGTTTAATATTTGGTGTGCAATATTCAACTATTGTTAAAATTTTCGCGTTTAACCCGTCACAACTCTACGCCGCACCCGCACCAGTGAGGCTTTGTGAAAAAAAATATTATTATTAAAAATTATAATTATTATTATTAAAAACGCAAAAAAAAATTATTATTAAACGCCACGGTACCTGACATGTTAAATACTTAGGTATAGCTAGATTTTGAAATGTGACATCACGAAACTTATGACTCGTCCCACCCCTTGTCACACAATGTCACACTTTATCAACCGCCCCCTCTCCCCTTATATGTGGCGTAAATGGCTAAAGGAGCAAATCTGTAATTAAAAGCTAATTCACTAATAATAATTTTCAGCAACTGGTATGTTGGATGTTAAATGGAGCTCGTGGCTAAAGTCATAACAGCCGCACGGGTTGATCTATCAAGTTAAGCTACGCTTGCCGGGGTTGGTTCACGGATAGGTGACCACCTTTACATACCGAGACTCCGCCGTGCCTCGGAGAGAATGTTAAGCCGTTGGTCCCGGCTATCAATCGTAGATCTTTGACAGTCGTTATGGGTCGTCAGATGTCCGAAAGTCTGACAAACAGTCTTACCAAGGGGTATCGTAATACCCAGTAACTGGGTTGTGGAGGTCAGATAGTCACTCCATGTAAAATATTGGTATTCAGCTGAATCTGGTTAGACTGGAAGCTGACCCAAGATAGTTGGGAAAAGGCTATTAATTTTGGTACGTACTTGCAATTAATTAAATCAACGAGATCCGAGCCGCGGGCACAGCTAGAACTGAATTATTCAGTGGTGAATTTTGCACTATAGTTTATATTTAGACACGATCAACTATTATTTGGTATCTAGGTACAAACAATACATTTATTACTGACCACATCATTATACCAACATCGACGAACTACGCTCCAATAAACATTATATTATAAACACTGAAAATGCATTTACAGTTCGGACTTGAAATTCTGATGAAATTAATGTGATTAGATTTTATTTGCAATAGTATTCCGAACTGAAAATATAGTAAGGATAACTAGCCATTGTGAATGAAAAAAAAACTTAAAAAATAAAACCGACTTCCAAAAAAAACAAAAAGTGCAAAATAACTTTAATTTCGGAAGTCGGTGTTTCTGGTTTTATTTCTTCGTTTTTTTACACCGACTTCCGAAATTAAAGTTATTTTGCACTTTTTGTTTTTTTTGGAAGTCGGTTTTATTTTTTTTGTAAAAAAGTTTTTATTTTTCACTTTTTAGTTGTGTTTCCTCATGAAATTGTGTTAACAATGCATATTTATGCGATAGCAGCAATCGCGGTTGATTTGCTGTAATTTTTTGAAGAGTTCCGTTGTCGGTCTCCGAAAATCATCGTCAGATCTACATGAAATTTAATTGTGACCATTTCGGCACAAACCCCTTTCGAACAAAAAATAATTTTGGAAATCCGTCTATAAATGACGAAGTTATGCCCGAACATAAATAAAAAAAAAAATAATAATGCAAACATCCGAATTGATAACCTCCTCCTTTTAGAAGTCGGTTAAAAAATAAATACCCGAGGTCTTTTATAATGTTCCATACCTACTCGATGGGAAACCAACGGAACTATATTATGTACTACGCGTGGGGACGCGTAGTACATGTCCGTCTGTCTGCCAGCGAGTTATATCTCATGAAAAATTACATAGAGACGGTTAAAATTTTCATACCGCGTGCATTCATATAAACGGTATTACAATATTAAAAATTAAATGAAATTGAAAATTAAAGGGAGTCTTCATACAAGAAATATGATTTATTCGGCTTGTACGGAATCATTCGCGTGCGAACCCTAATCGCACTTGGCCGGCCATCTTTTACATTTAAAATAATAATTATTCCGTGCCAAAAATATAGTAAGAATAACTACTCAGGGTGAAACTAGATAAATTCGTAACAGAGTTACCGCGCTCCTGGGTACTCAGGGAAGGAAGGAACAGGGGTGGGTTTTAGTCAGTAAGAGTCAGACACGCCATCCCGCTCTACCGAGAGCGGTAGAAGTCTTAAGATGATTTCCCAACCCCAACAAAAAAAAGTTGAAACTTATATGTATTATGACCCCGCCGGGTCTTTTTCATTCACGCCAAAAAACTCATAGAGCTTTGTAATTTACCTGAAAAACTGAAAGTATCAACTTCTGACGTTGACTGTACAAAGCAACAGCTATTTCTTTTCAAGAGTTATTTCTGTGTCACTGATAAAAAAGGGTGATAAGTCGTATCTTGTATCTTTTGATTTACTTCCATTTACTGATTCGAGAGAAACACGAGCCTTACAAGTTATTGTACATACGTTAATTTAATTTATCGATAACTACTAAGGATGGCTGTATTTCATGACACTTTTATTCCATTAAAGAAGTTTTTTAATCGACTTCAAAAAGAAGGAGGTTCGCAATTCGAATGTTTGTATTTTTTATTTATTTATGTATCTTCGGGCATAACTCCGTCATGTATAGACGGAATTGCAAAATTCTTTTTTTGTTCGAAAGGACTTTATTTTGAAATAGTCCCATTTAAATTTCATCTAGATCCGGTGATGAGTTTTGAAGACAGACAACGGAACTCTTCAAAAAATGACAGCAAATCAACTGCGATTGCTGCGATCGTATGTCTATATAGTGTTAACACAATTTAATGGAGAACCACAACTAAAAGGAGAAATAGAAAAACGTTTCATTTTTTTTACAAAAAAAAAATGAAACCGCCTTCCAAAAAAGTGCAAAATAACTTGAATTTCGGAAGTCGGTGTCAAAAAAAACTTTTTTACAAAACAAACAACCGACTTCCAAAAAAAAATACATTTAAAAATTCAAAAATAACTTTAATTTCGGCAGTCGGTGTTTATATTTTATTTCTTCGTTATTTGACACCAACTTCAGATATTAAAGTTATTTTTTAATTTTTAGTGTATTTTTTTTGAAAGTCAGTTGTTTTTTTTTGTTAAAAAGTTTTTATTTTTCACTTTTTAGTTGTTATACCCCAGAACTAAAAACCCTAATAACATGAAACGTAGAGTATACAGTCGTAATTGGAGAACACCAAAACATCATCTAGGTATACGTATTTTTTGTTTTTATTCAGTTTTTCAAAAAGCGCTGAAGCAATTTCGATAAAATTTATATGGGACCACCTCGGAATTATGTTCTTTCGGATAAAAAAAGAATTTTGAAAATTGGTTCTCAATTGATAGAGAAATCGGTGGACATACATAAAAAAAAAAAAAATTTAAAAAAAACATACATACAGTCGAACATAGAACCTCCTCCTTTTTCGAAGTCGGTTAAAAACGAAGACAAAATACCAGAAACACCAACTTCCGAAATTAATGTTATTTTGCACTTTTTTTGGAAGTCGGTTCTATTTTTTTTAGTAAAAAAAGTTTTTACCCTCCCACTCTGGGTGGAGCGGCAGGTCAGACTCGTACTGACTAAAACCCACCCGTGATTCTTCAGTTTCCTGTGCCTGTGGCGCGGTGAATCTTTCACACACTCGTGCGACTTTGGCAGCCATCGGCCCTAGCGGATCAAGACCGAAGTACCTACTTATACCTAGGTAGGTATACAGTTGCCATCAACCATGCACAAATCAGAAAGAGTTATGAATATAAATGTGGATGGATGGAGATGAAGAGGGAGGCCAAAGAAAAAATGGATGGATTGTGTGAGGAGTATTATGAAAGAAAAGGTAGTTAGTGATAGCGTGACGGCTGACAGAACAAAATGGAAGAAGAAAACGGGTTGCGCCAACTCCAAGTAACATGGGATAAGGGCAGGAACAATAAGAACCATGCACAAATCCACTATTATTATTATTCCATTTATTTTATAATATATACATACAATTTACATTTTTAAATATTAAAATATCAAAATATAAAAACATTTAAAAATATAAAAAATAGTACCCCACCGGTATCGGGATAGGGTCCAAGCTACCGGTGGTCAGGGCTCCTGAGAAAGGAATCTCCTAACAATACGCGCCGTGTCCAGGAGTACCGCTTTCTGTATCAAGCCCTTGATCCAGCCGCCTAACGAGAGCCTCCTTAGGTGTTCGTCGAAGCTCTTGGCTATTAAGCCATTGGCCGTCACGACTATCGGCACAATGACAGCTGTATCCACCTCCCACATGTCGACAACCTCGCGAGCCAGATCAAGATATTTTGTTTGTTTATCTTTCTCAGCTTTCACGAGGTTCTCGTCATGAGGGACAGCTATATCAATTATATTATATTATTATTATTATTTCGTTTATTAATTTTTTAAACATATTAAATACATTTTTAAATATTTCTTAAAAAAGAATATATAAAAAACATTTAAAAATATAAAAAATAGTAGCCCACCGGTATCGGGAACAGGGTCCAAGCTACCGGCGGTCAGGGCTCCAGAGAGAGGAACCGCCTGACAATGCGAGCCGTGTCCAGAAGTACTGCTTTCTGAATCAAGCCCTTGATCCAGCCGCCTAACGAGAGCCTCCTGAGGTGTTGATCGAGGCTCGTGGCTATTAAGCCATTGGCTGACACGACTATCGGTACAATGATCGCTGAGTCCACATCCCACATGTCGACAACCTCGCGAGCCAAGTCAATATACTTGATTTGTTTATCTTTCTCGGCTTTCACGAGGTTCTCGTCATGTGGGACGGTAATGTCAACAATCATTGCACGCCTCTCGATTCGGTACACCACCACTATATCAGGCTTATTGGCTAAAATAGTCCTGTCAGTGATGATGGACCGATCCCAGTACAATGAGATATGACCATTATCGAGAACTGGGTCGGGCGCATATCTGTAGTACGGCACTTCCGATTCCACAAGAGAGTACTTCAGAGCAAGTTGCTGATGGATAATCCTGGCTACAAGGTTGTGCCTATGCAAGTACTCACCGTTAGCTAGACGAGAACAACCAGAGATTATGTGGCGGATTGATTCTCCCGGACGATGACATGCCCGACATATGTCAACCGTGCCGTCCTTCACAATAAATCTCCGGTAATTTTTCGTCATGATAACTTCGTCCATAATTGCACAGACAAAACCTTCGGTTTCCCCAAAGAGGTCACCGACACGCAGCCAGGCTACGGACGCTAACTGGTCTACATCGGGCCCATGTAGTGCCCGGAAAAAGCGTCCGTGAAGTTCCTTACTCTGCCATACTTCTCTGCGATCGTTAGTGTCAAGCACTAGAGGTTTGCGCCAGTTCTCGTTAGCCAAGGAGAGTGGAGTAAGGCCCTTGTCCACTGCCACTACATCTCGATGCATACCCACGTCAGCAGCTAGGAAATATTCCCTTTGACTGCATACCTCGCGGTTGTGGAGGGTCTTAGCATTTAAAAAGCCTCGGCCTCCACACTTCCGCGGGATATACAGTCTCATCACCGACGAACGTGGGTGATGCATTCGAAATGCAGTCAGCAGTGTACGGACACGCCTATCCAGGGCGTCAAGTTCTGTTTGAGTCCATTTGAGTACGCCGAAAGAGTACATCAATACCGGCATGACCCAACCGTTGAAGGCGCGCACCTTGTTTCCGCCCGATAGAAGGCTATTAAATACCTTCTTCAGGCGGCCAAAGAAGCGCTCCTTCAACGATTGCTTCATGTCAGTAACATTGATACCTAACGCTTCCGACATACCCAAATACTTATAGGTTTCGGTTGGAGAGAGGGATCTCAGGTTTATGGAATCCGAGAGTTGAGTACCCACGGATTCCACAATCTCCCCTCGCTTTACATGCATGACCGCACATTTGTCTACACCAAACTCCATCCTGATGGCACTACTAAAGGTTTTAGTTACCTTCAGTAGCTCCATCAGTTGCAGGTTGCTGGGGGCAAAAAGTTTCAAGTCATCCATGTAAAGGAGGTGAGATATAACCTGACCACCTCTCTTCAACCGATAGCCTAGCCCTGAATTCTCCAGCAGTGTGCTTAGAGGATTCAAAGCTAGGCAAAACCAAAGCGGACTCAAACTGTCACCCTGGAATATACCCCACTCGATCCTTATCGGTTCGCTATTCCTCTGGATTTGTCGACATCCTGGATAGCGAAGGACCGTCCTCCATTGCCCCATACATGACATCATAAAGGTGCGTAGCGTTGCATCAACTTTATACAATTCTAGCACCCTCATGAGCCATGTATGAGGAACTGAGTCATAGGCCTTCTTATAGTCTATCCAACATGTCGACAGATCCTTTCGGAAACGTCGAACCTTATTATTATTATTATTATTCTTTATTGTACACATATAACATATAAATAAAACACAAATTAACAATTAGTTACAAAGGCGAGCTTAACCCAGCATTTGGGTTTTCTTACAGCAAACCTCAGAGTGAAAAATACATTTGCATAAGTAGGTAGGTACATCTTAAGTGCACAACAAAAACTTAAAATAAATCTGTTACTTAAATAAACTAAACAAATATGTGATACATAAACATACTAAATACTATGGGTAAGCTAACAAAGAAATCCTTTTACAAAACATATTACGGGTCATGCCGACAGGAAGTGTTTCCTAATTCCTCTCCCAAACCCAAAAAAAATCCAAAAAAAATCAATTTGATTTCACTGTCCAGTTGGTTTGGATGTGGCTAGCGCTAATGTTGAGCATTGGGTCCTGGATTCATTATGTGGTTCGAACCACACCACGAGATCCCACATTTTTTTTTGCGCTTCGGATAGCACGTGAAACTGTTAATCTTACGTCTCTTATATCCGCGGTTGTATCGAGTAGACTCGCGCGCAAAGGGTTCCTAACAAATCATATTTTTTCAGGTATAAACTACATATAGGTACTTCTTATAGGTTTTCGTGTAATCTGTAAGTAAAGAACAACATTCTGTATATTTTCAAAATTTTTTGTTTCGTAACTAAGGGGAAGGTCCTTTTTCATCAATTTTCTCAAATAACTTAAAAACTATTTGAAATCCTTACAATAAGCCCTTTCATTTGTTATGTAGCACATTACAGTTTAAAAAACTTTCATCATCTTCCTGCCCTTATCCCATGTTACTTGGGGTCGGCGCAACACGTTTTTTTCTTCCATTCCGTCCTGTCAGCCTTCACGCTATCACTGACTCCCTTTTCTTCCCCAAAGTGACCTCCATATTCCAAATTAAGTTACACGTTCCTGTTTGGGTCACAGATGTGTGGTCGGGTCGATTCGGCGTACAAGCTGTGGCAGACAGACGCACGAGTGATCCTTTAGGGGTGCCGTTTATACATTTGGATGTTCGGAACCCTAAAAAGAGAGTTGGAACAGAGAGTGCAGCTGTTATAGTGCACTATAATATCTTCTTCGTTCTTGATTAATCTCCGTTGAGCTTAGTCAGCATGATAGGTCGGGAGTATTATTTCCAATTTCATTTTGATTTCTGTCTGCTCGTTTAGGCTTTGCAATTTTGAATAGGTCTGTGGCTGATTGACTGAATAATAAGACATAAGTATCAAAATAACATGGATCGAAGACTTCCTGCAGGATGCAGACTGTACAGACACTGTATAAAACACCCAGCAAATGCTCAGATGGTATCCCTTTCATTGTAGGCGTTCAGCACGAATTTTATTTTCTCGTTGTTTGTAATGGTTGCTTTTGCGTTGTGTCTGTATCGAATAAATATTTTCTATTCTATTTTTAGGGTTTCGTACCCGGAGGATCCAAACGGAACCCTATTTCTGTCACTCACGTGTCCCTCTGTCCGTCATCTGTCGCACAGGTTTTACAGCAAAACAGTTGGAGCTCAGTCTTTAAATTTTCACAGTATAACCATCTATGTAGACCCAAAGCCATACAAATAGTCAAAAATACATTTGGTACGGAACCCTAAATGTGAAAGAAAGAAAAGAAAGAAAGAAAAATATTTAAGTATTTGGCTACATTACGTAAGGTTCACGCAAATAAACTAAAACTAAAAATAAGTGACCATCACATAACCATCATCTACTTTTATTACATTGGGTTTACCTGTAAGAATAATTGTATGTGTACTAAATAAATAAATAATAAATAAATAAAAAGTGACAATCAAAAAGTAAAATAGCATAGCGTGTGCCTCACGGCTGCGCCAAAAAGGTCCATTTCAGCAATGTTGCCAGACAGATACTGCCAGACAATATTGCCAGACAGATACTGTCTGACGCTGGTCTTCCAATGAATCTTGAGCGACGAGTGACGGAGCAAATGGTTTCAACAAAATATACAATAAACAGGTATAAATACGTACTTGTAATACTCGTACAATGTTTTCTTGACTTGCCTTTCAATGCATTTAAAACTAAAGTTAAATCTAGTCTCCGTTCGAAGGCATACTATTCCATCAACGACTACTTAGAAGATATTAATAGTTGGTCGCTGTGTTGAACGCAAGACAATGACTTGATGTTCTTTCTCCATATTTAGCTTATGGTTATGACAGATTATATGAGTTCATATAATAATTGTCTACCAATTTTAGTGTGATGGCCCTAGTTCATCACTTGTAGCTTCGAATCACAGCCCTTTGATAGTTTCTATCTTTGTTCTTGTAAGCAGGCACACCAGTTATGTATGGAGGCTTCTTTAATTTGGTTTAGTGTTTATGCTTGAGTTTGTTTTTAATGGCATGATTGAGTGTGCTAGCTGGCAAGTGGCGGATTATTTAATTTTATGATTATATTTTAGACGACATATATTTATTTTTCTGTTTTACATAATGTTAAGATTTTTGCATATAATTATATAGATTCAAGTTCTTAAATCTTAACAGACAGATGTGTTGCTGGGGAGTTTGTTGGCCACTTCTTCTTCACAGCTAAAACACTAGGAACGGGTGACGGGCGGGCGTTTTTTGGGGGACTGTCGTTATGTAGAACTTTGACGTTCAAAAAGTGCTGGTTCTCAGCCTAGTTTGAATAAATGACTTTTGATTTTGATTGATTTTGAATGAATAAATATGTAGGACACGTATGTAGACACGCACTTAGCCGGTCGTTTATTAATACTTTTCCAAAATTTTTCTTTTAGTCTTTCTCTAAAATTCTCTACACCTCACGGGACCGATATTTTACTTCCAGACATGTTAGTATCGATTAAAACACATACAAGTTCCACAATTTAGATTGTTTCCAAGTTCGTCCCGACAGAGCGGCGTGGAAGTTGGCGAATTTGATTCTAATCGCCTATTACAGTTTGTGTACACTTTCAGAAACAATATTACCTTGTGATTGGCTTATTGCTGCTTCGTCGGTACAGAAATTAAATTAATTTTAGTTCTGGAGGAGGTCGTGGCTAAAGTAATAACAGCCGCATGTGTCGATCCATCATTACATACCGAGACTCCTCCGTGCCTCGGAAAGCATGTTAAACCGTCGGTCCCGGCTGTCAATCGTGGACCTTTGACAGTCGTTACAGGTCGTCAGAAGCCCGAAACTCTGACAACCAGTCCTACCCAGGGGTATCGTATTACCCAGTAACTGGGTTGTGGAGGTCAGATAGGCAGTCGCTCCATGTAAAATATTGATATTCAGCTGCATCCGGTTAGACTGGAAGCAGACCTCAAGATAGTTGAGAAAAGGCGCGGGCAGATTGAATCACAGATTTGATGCCACTAACTTAACTGCTTGAAAAGTCGGGTTTTTGGGATTTAGTTTTTTATTTCCTACAATTTTGACGCCACGGTTGGTGCAGTGGTTGAGCGTTTGGCTGCTGCCCTGCTTGTCGCGGGTTCGACCCCCGCACGGAACAAATATTTGTATGGCCTACAGATAGTTGTTCCGGGTCTGGGTGTCTCTCGTCACCCACGATACAGGAATAATTCCTAGTGTACCACATAGTGCACCGTTTAAAAAAAAATTGAGTGTGTTGCATTTTTTAAATTCCCTTATCAACCACTTTATTTTGATATCCCACACGACCATGTCACAAATAAAAAACTTTTTATAAAAAAAAAACAACCGATTTCAAAAAAGATAATACACTAAAAATTAAAAAAAATAACTTTAACTTTGGAAGTCGGTGTATCTAGTTTGGTTTCTTCGCTATTTGACACCGAATAGTTGTACCTCATTCTAAAACTAAATGAATAGTAAAGTTATACCCGAATTGATAGCCCCAAAAATATGGAATTTGAACATAGTTGGTGAAACTATGGTGTAGCAGGGTGAACTGTACAAATCTGTATACCCTTTCAGAGCGTATCAGCGTGATGTAATGTTGTGAAGTGGTGAAAACAATATACAGACATGCGATTGCAGCAATTCTGGAAGGTTTGCTATCATTTATTGAGAGTTCCATTGTGTATCTCCGAAGTTCTTTATCAGATCTTCACAATTAAAATCGGACCACATGTGAAGCTTTCAAATAAAAAAAAAATCTTCAAAATCGGTTCACGTAGTAAAAAGTTATGAGGTAACACACATAAAAAAAAAATACAGTCGAATTGAGAACCTCCTCCTTTTTTTGAAGTCGGTTAAAAATACGACTTCACTAATCTAATGGCGGTAGCCATTAAATTTGCTATTAAAAAAATTATAATATGTCACTTCAGCTGTCAAGACGTATCTTACGATATAATGTTGGCGGACAGAACTCCGGCAGGATCTCACGGTGACATGGAGAGAGCGATTGTCCCAACTCAGCGCTGGGCACGCCACAATTGTGGCGGTAGTGCCCCTCTTTGAGGAGTGGCTGGAGAGGCGCCACGGCATCCTCACCTTCCGTCTGACGCACGTCCTCACCAGACACGGCTGTTTCCGGAGGTTCCCGTGTCGGATAAGGTGGGAGGAAACGCCCGGGGGTCACCACTGTGTGGATCGTCCAGAGGACACGGTGGAGCATACGGTAGAGGTTTGCCGTGCTTGGGCGGAGCCCCACCGTGTCCTCGTGGAAGCGATCCATGGTAGTGACTTCTCGCGCCCGGCCCTGGTCCAGGCCATCGTCCGGAGCGAGAGGGAATGGGAAGCAGTCGCCTCCTTCTCTGAAGCAGTAATGCTCGCGAAGGAGGAGGCGGAACGGGTGAGGGAGACTCAAGAGTCGCCCTCACGCCCCCAGCAGTAGCTGCTGCAGCAGACACCGGGGGTCACAGGCCGATCTCCCGTCAACGTAGGTGCGGGCTTGCGGACGGTGAGTAGTGGGCACCTCGCCGTCCGATAAGGACCAGGCCCGAGAGTTGACGGCGCGTAGTGTTCCACGCGCTCCTCAAAGAGATGTCAGCAGTACCTGACGGTGCCCTTCAGGGCTGATACCTGCCTAGGGGTCGTGGATAAATTCGAAAGAGATTCACCACGTCCATTGGCACAGGCAACTGAAAGTTTAGTCAGTAAAAGTCAGACACTCCCGCTCCACCCAGAGCGGGCAAACTCATAGGATGACTTGCCACCCCGAAAATAAAGGGTACGGTTTTAGGGTTAAATATGGTCTGACTGTTGAAAAATTTGTCCTAACCCACCCCGGGTTTTAGTCCGTAAAAGTCTGACACAGTCTCGCTCCACCCAGAGCGTGAGAAGTTATTGGTTGATTTCCCACCCCACAAAAAAAGGTTCCTAGCAATACTATACGTAACTCTAGTAACAGTTAAACACGTACTTTCGTTATTTCGTATCACCAATAAAAATAACTAGGAGACTGGAGAGCCTTTGACGCACTGTTTTACCGACCGTCCCTGCAATAAACGGGGACATCCCGTAACAAACAGTAGTAACCGTAGTTTAAATTAACTTTTAACGTTAACTAGACCATCTGTTTTTGTACTTTTATGGCAGGGTTCATAATTTCTGCCGTAAGACGTCCACTGTCTCGCATCCATCGGCTACCCACGAGGCTCACCAGGTCATCGGTCCAACTTGTGGGAAGCCTTCCAATGCTCCGTCTTTCGATATGCGGTCGCCACTCCAGAACTTTTCAGTCCCAACCATTTATTCTACGAGCAATGTGTCCTGCCTACTGCCGTTTATGTTTGCCGATTCTTCGGGCTATGTCGATAGCCTTTGTCCTCTTTATTTCTGATTCAATCACGCAAGGAAATTCCGAGCATAGCCATTCAGAGCCATACCGAGCTCTCCATTGCCCTTTGGGTGACTTTAAACCTTTTGATGAGGCCCACTGTAAGCGACCACGTTTTGAATAGAGGGTTTATTTTTTTTGGAGACTGCGTGTTTGTCCAGCCTGTCTTGGGATTGGTGACCATTCTTTTCTCCCTGAGTATCGTCAGCACGATAAAGGCTCCTGCAGAAAGGTACAACGCGACAACGTGACAGTTGCATCGCACCTTTCCGTAGGAGCTGTAAATCGTTGGTCCAGGCTGTCACAAAATATGAAAAAGTCATAACAGGTTTTCAAAAGCCCAAAGAGGCCGACTAACTTACTTCTAAAATTGTGAATTTACGAAAAAACTGAAAAGAATCCGCAGTTGGAAGTTAAAATATGACGAAGTCACATTTTAAATTTCCGTCTGCGGATTCTTGCTTCCTTACACCCTTGAAACTTTCATTAGTTGCTAATAATAAAGGCATAATCCCTCGAAACGTTCAGCCACTTCTGTTTAATGAAACTTGTCATAAAAGGAAACATGGCCTCTGGGACTGAATCGTGAGTTTGTTTAGAGACTTAGGACAGATTTCACCATTCACTCTATCAACTAAGTTTTACTGAACTAAGTTTAGTGTAAAAAATAAAAACCATAAAAAAGATTATAGTGAGTTAACCTTAAAAGATGCTGACGTGGACTTTTTTTTAGAACTTTAAAAGGAGAACAATTCCGTAATACATAATTTTTGCGTAACTTTAACTGTTTTCACAGCGCACGCAACTGAAGCTCTCAAAAAGGTTTATCCCGTTTTTGCCACATGTTTTATTGATGTTTCGCTTCTGTTGGTTGCAGCGTTATTTTATATAGCCTATAGCCTTCCAACTTACAATAACTTTTCAGTTCGATCCAGTATTTCCTGATATTAGCAAACAAACAAACAAACTCTTCAGCTTTATGACAGCGGCTAAACGCGTTTAAGCGAGCTTAAAAGTCGAAAACTGGGCGTTTAGAATTGGTGAAATCGGCCCTTACTCTATACAAGTGTTAATTAACTTTTAAAGTATTCATGATGGGTTATAATAACTAAAAGCCTTGCAACCGAAGTTCGATCATGGTGGCCTACCTTAACAGAAATAAGCCAAGAACGAAAGAGATAGGTATTATGCACAAGCGTCTGCGCAACACAGGTGCATTATCTGTTACTTTTCTTCCATAATCCGATGGGACGGCAATCCCACATGACATTGCTCGCAGAACAGATTGTTGATGGGGCCGAAAAGTTGTGGAGAGACCACCACGTACCGGACGACACAGTGCTGGAAGGCCTCCCACAAGGTGGATCGATGATCTGGTGAGGGTCGCGGGTAGCTGATGGATGCGAGACGCACAGTACCGGTCATTGTGGCAACACTTGGAGGAGGTCTATGTCCAGTCCAGTTAGCCAGAGACGGCTAACAGGTCAAAGCTTCGCTGAATAAATAAAGATATTAAGAAGAATCGAAAGGCTATGATGAAACTACATGCGTACCGTTCACGTTACATACATTTATAAAGCCTTTGTACAAATACATTGTACAAAGGCTTTCTAAATGTATATATAGGTGTAGAGTTCAATCTCCAGTTTCAATTTATACCATGCAGGTGCATACATTATTCATACAATATTGCTACATTTTCGTTAGGTAGTAGGTCCTGGCTTATTTTGTAACTGTGGTGTTTAGTTTGCCTAACGGGTTTAACCGCTTGTCATACATTAATTTTGGTACAGGCCAGTCAGTAGACAGTACTTACTTTGCTGTCAAAATCAATTTGAATCGATTTGTAAATTTAAGGAAATATCTTTATTTTCTCTGTCGTGACACTCTTGTCAGATTCAAATTCAAAGCATTTATTTCAAATAAGCCATGTACAGACACTTTTGAATTGTCAAGTCGGTCAGTCAGAAAGATAAAGTTAATTGCACATTCCAAAGCGTAGATCTCTATGGAGAAGAACGTGCAAGAAACTCCATGGATCTATTACAAATTCTGGTTACTTAAATCATGTTGCTTCTTTTATGTGAGAACAGTGATAATAAATATTTCAAAAAAATATAGACTAAAATAAGCCAGTGTCAGTTAAGAGATGACCAGTCTCAACTGACGGCGCCCACTCAGTTCGACTATTTTTAAGAGAACCGAATGACCCGACACACGCGTCAACATCAGCGAGACATTGGAGTGTGTATGACAAACTCTCAACTGCCATGCTCGTTCACGTCGAAAAAAAAAAGAAAATCAGTAACATAATATAATTATCGTGCCCTATGGTACTCACATTTAAAAAATTAGAAAACGCTTCGAAATTATACAAAACTATTACTTTTGAAAAGATTAAAAAAGGAATAATAATCAAAAACCCAAAAAAAAATGGTAAAAAACCGCGACTAGAAAAACAAAAACTAGTGGAGCAGGAGTGGTTGTGATCATCACGTAGTGAGTTCTGCAGGGCTGATGTGATTCGCATCAGGCTTCTTCGCCACTTCTCTCTGCTATCCGACATCCTGGTGCACTCGTACAAAGGACCACCTACAGCTGACCTAATGTGATCACTCTATCACAAAAGCGATCGCCATCTGGTGCTCTCCACCTTTCCCTGCACAACGAGGCGCTCGATGGAGCAGCTCTTGCATCTGGAGATGTTTCCAAAGAGTTTTAATATTTGACTTTTTACTACCGACCGACGAAAGACGTCGCTTATTATCTGTTCTTCCTGGAGTAAAGAGATGTTGGTTCAGACCATGAGACTCTTAAAATTCTCCTCCAGCACCACATAATATAGAGCGTCAACTAAGGAAATATAATGTTAGTCAAATAACCCACACACGACACACCCATGGTGGTATCCATTAACCACTAACACCTATTCTGTACGCACTCGGCTGACAGCTGACTTTTTTAAAAGTGCGTAATGCTTGGGAGGATAAATTCGAAAGAGTTACCTCGCCCCCGGGCGCGTAGGGCAGGGAGGAACAGGGGTGGATTTTAGTCAGTAAGAGTCTGACACGCCCTTCCGCTCCACCCGAGAGCGGAAGAAGTCATGAGATGATTTCCCACCCCCCAAAGAAATAAAAAATAAATAAAAGCGATCCTAAGTTTTCTACTACTTTTTCGGTTTTTAACCGTGAAAACCTGTACTTGGCTCTATATCTCATATACAATTTATAACTATCTGTTATAGCTGTTGGTTATTATGATTAAATAAATAAATAACTCTTCATTAAACGACAAAAACTTCATGGCTTGGGTCGCGCATAAATTCTTAACAGAGTTACCGCGCCCCTGGGCACTCAGGCAAGGGAGGAACAGGGGTGGGTTATAGTCAGTAAAATTCTGACACGCCCTCCCGCTCCACCTAGAGCGGGAGAAGTTATTGCATGATTTCCCAAACCCACAAAAAAAAATCTTCATGGTTTATGGTTACTCGTATGTGTAGTCTGTTGAGATTTACTGAGAATGTTGAATTTACTTGTTTAAGTGTTTTTAATATCTATTTTATTTTAATATCTAATTTACTTGTTTAAGTGTTTTTAATATCTATTTTATTTTAATATCTAATTTACTTGTTTAAGTGTTTTTAATAACGAAGTTTTCAAAGTAAAACCCACAAAGCGAGATTCGCGTTTGATAAAAATAAAATCAGAAAAGTTCTTCTAGTTCTAATTGAAAGTTAAACTAATTTTTCTATCTTTGTGGGAAAGACAGTTTTGAACACACTGGAAACATATTTAATTCAAATTAAAATAAACAGTTCAGTTCTAAGAAAATTAGTTTCATTTCAACAATTACGTAAATGCAAAGTTTTAAACTCAGTTTCAATGTGCTAAGCGGCTAGGAGTCTGCTTTGGATTTTCTCTCAATTATTTTTGTGTTTGATTTAAAAATTACTTCTCTTTAGCTGGCAGCGAGTGTCAATACAGTAGTCTCACTAATCCGATAATAGACCTAAGGCAAAATAACTTTAATTTCGGAAGTCAGCTCAGAATCATCGACTTCCGAAATTAAAGTAATTTTGCACTTTTTTGTTCTTTTTTGGAAGTCGGTTATATTTTTTGTAAAAAAGTTTTTATTTATCACTTTTCAGTTGTGTTTCCCCATTAAATTAAATTGTGTTAACAATACATAGACATACGATCGCAGCAATCACGAGTCATTTGCTGTTAGTTATTGAAGAGTTTCACTGTCTATCTCGGAATATCTTCATCAGATCCTAATGTGTTATATACGAGTAACATAACCTTTCTTGAAAAATATGCATTTGAATAACGAAAACCTCATCAAAATCGGATCAGTAGTTTTCAAGAAAATCGCGGACAAACAAGCATACATATGTGTCGAATACAGAACCTCCTCTTTTGAAGTCGGTTAATAATCATAATTCCTGTGTGAGAAAGGAATACCTACTGCTATTCATTCTGTATAGTTCCATCTCTCCCTCAAACTGGTATTTTAGGCTCCTTTTTTTTGAGGGTGCGAAAACATCAAATGACTTCTCCCGATCTCTCGAATGTCAGACTACAACTGACTAAAATCCAACAGTGTTCCTTCAGTTACCATTTGCGTTCCAGCCCCCTTAGCGAAATAACTTTTATAATAGCGCTAACGCTAACGCTCCGTGCAAAATGTATGGCAACGACATTACCTGCGGAGACAACTGTCACGTTACTCACGCCCAATAATGTCGTTGCCATACATTTTGCACGAAGCGTTAGCGTTAACGTTAACAGAAAAGTATTTTGTAATAACCCCCAGGTCTACGGTAATTTTTTTCGAACAATCTCGCGCAATAACGGCTCTTTTTTTTTGAGGGGTGGGAAATTATCCAATGACTTCTCCCGCTCTAAGGTGGTGCGGGAGGGCGTGTCAGACTCTTACTGACTAAAATCCACCCTGTTCCTTCTTGCCCTGAGTGCCCAGGGGCGAGGTAACTCTGTTTCTCAACCCCTGGGCAGGGATCAGCCATGACGGGCCCCGTCTTTATTGCTGACAACTCTTTGAGGCGCGCGTGGAACACTACGCGCCGTCGACTCTCGGGCCTGGTGCTGATCGGACGGCGAGCTACCCATTACTCGCCGTCCGCAGGCCCGGGTCTACGGTGGCCGGAGATAGTCTCGCGGCGCCGGAAGCCCCAGGCATCTCCTGAGGCGGCCGCTGCTAAGGGAGTGAGGGCGACTCTGTGGTTGAGTCTCCCTCACCCATGCCGCCTCCCCCTTCGCGAGCATTACTGCTTCGCAGAAGGAGGAGACTGCTTCCCATTCCCTCTCGCTCCGTACCATGGCCTGAACCAGAGCAGGGCGCGAGAGGTCGCAGCCGCCTATCGTATCCACGAGGACACGGCGGGGCTCCGCAATAACGGCTCCTTGGAATCATATTTCTATGAGACAGCGCGCGGACTAGAGTTAGAGTAGGCTTTTTTTTTGGGTTGGGAATTCATCTTATGACTTCTCCCGCTTTGGTGGAGCGGGAGGGCATGTCAGACTTTCACTGACTAAAACCCACCTCTGTTCCTTCCTTGCCTGAGTGCCCAGGGGCGCCGTAACTCTGTTTCGAATTTATTCGCGACCCAGAGTTAGAGTAGGCTATAATATCATACTCCTGCCTTAATTACAATTTTTTTGAGGTCAGTGCTGCATATTTTTTTCTTCCATACACCTTCACTTCCTAACATCACATTAGTCACCTACATATATCGGGACAAGACGTATTTCTTTATTTTTTTTTAATCAATTATCATTGATAAAAACGTCTCGCGTTTGATCACTATCTCACCTAATGGTAAGCGATGATGTGGTCGAAGATGGAGCACGCTTGCCTAGAAGTAACCTACTCACTCTCGACATATACAGACTCCCAGATTGTAGCTATCAGGAAACACACACAATTTCTGGGCATAGGCCTTCCCCAAGTGTCACCATAACGACCGGTCCTTTGCATCTGGCATTCTCCATTCAGCTTACCCATAAATAAATTAAAACCCACTAATATCGTCATGTATCGAAGTTAGTAAACATTTGGCACATAACTCTACGGTCGGCGGAGCGTTCACAAATATTACTAATTGCCGGAACCTAATGCTAAACATTTGCACCAAACTGTTGTTTAGTCATGGAATTTGTAAGCTTTATTAGTTAAGAATTTTATCATTGAATGTTGGAACGGGTGCCTTTTTAGGCTTCAGTACTCCAAGGGTACAAACGGAGCCCTATTGCTGTCACTCACGTATCCGTCTGTACGTCTGTCAGTCTGTCCGTCTGTCCGTCTATCCGGCTGTTCGTCTATCGGTCTATCCGTCTGTCCATCTATCCGTCTGTCTGTCTGTCCATCTGTCCGTATGTCCGTTGTCCGTCTGTCCGTTTGTCTATCTGTCCGTCTGCCCTTCTGTCCGTCTGTCCGTCTGTCTGTCTGTCAGTATATTCGTCGCCTATCACAAAATTTTGTTCCGAAGAATTTTTAACTCCCCAATTTCCCATTGACCTTGAAATTTGGTGAAAATGTTTATTAGTACGTATATTTTACTAAAAAATACCAAAATATTGATTTCTCTCATATGGTACGGAACCCTAAGTGCTAACCAAACCAAACCAAACTTTTTTTTAAAATTTCTTATTTGCACCCCCATAGTGCACCCCCATATTCCAAATTCATTTATTTACGTTCATGTTCGTGTTTGGGTCACAGATGTTTACGTGTGTACCAAATTTCAACTCCATCGGTGGAGTAGATTCGGAGTAAATTGACTGTGACAGACGGGCAGACAGACAGGCAGACAGATGCACGAGTAATCCTAAAAGGGCTCCGTTTTTACATTCGGATGTTCGAAACCCTAAAAATACAAATCAAAGTATAAAATTGGTCAACAAATCGAAGAATCACACATTCACATCACAGAAAAGAAGCTACATAAAATAACATAAAAATCCTATTTCAAATATCATTATGTGAAATATCATCTTGCTGTTGCATGTCGAGAACCGATGATAGAATTATCTAAATGAGGTCATTCAACCGTCTGCACGGAGTAGCCTTCAGCATCTTATTTGACCCCATTTTCCTTTAAAATGAGTCTTCGCTTTACGCTTGGGGCTGTGCTAACAAGATTATAGACTGCGAGCCAAAATCTTGCTATAAATCACATGCAAGACGTGCTGTGATATTACAGAAAATATTTTTTTTACAAAAAGGTCTTGTGACTGAAAATATGTTTGTCCTCAAGAATAACACAAAAATTTGATTCTGAAAGCTTCAGTAGATAAAATAAACTAGTCTAGTGCAACATTATGTGGATAGAATAGAATAGAATAGAATAGAATACTCTTTATTATGTACACCATATAAATTACAATAAAAATATGAGGAAAACATTACATAGGGTGACACAATGGGCGGCAATGGGTGGATACGCTAACAGTTTGCGAATGCTTCTAGAAGATGTTTATAGATCACAGCAAATTATTAAAAAAAAACTTTTTCCCCTCGTTGCCCTTCCATCCGTGAAGTATAAGAACGATTTAATAAGACTTTCTGAAATGATAATAAAAAACTTTTTTACAAAAAAATAGAACCGACTTCCAAAAAAAGTGCAAAATAACTTTAATTTCGGAAGTCGGTGTTCCTGTTTTGTGACTTTGTTTTTTGACACCGACTTCCGAAATTAAAGTTATTTTGCACTTTTTTTGGAAGTCGGTTCTATTTTTTTGTAAAAAAGTTTTTTATTTTTCACTTTTTAGTTGTGGCTCCCCATTAAACTGTGTTAACAATTCATAGACATACGATAGCAGCAATCGCGGTTGATTCGCTGTCAATTTTTGAAGAGTTCCGTTGTCTGTCTCCGAAACCCATCATCAGATCTTTTTGAAATTTAAATGGGACCATTTCGGAATAAACCCCTTTCAAACAAAAAAAGAATTTTGCAAATCCGATATGACGGAGTTATGCCCGAACATACATAAAAAAAAAAAAAAAAAAAAAAAAAAAAAAAAAAAAAAAAAAATACAAACATCCGAATTGATAACCTCCTCCTTTTTCGAAGTCGGTTAAAAAAACAACTAAAAAGTTCCAAACATGTCACTTTTCAAGCAGTCTGATGCAATGGGTGTAATATATTTTAGTTCAATCATAAAGATGCCACCAATTGCATCAGACTGCTTAAAAAGTGACTTGTTGTGAACTTTTTAATTGTTTTGTTGTTACTAGCAGTCGGATTTTTAGAAAATTGACATTTTTTGAAGTTTAATTAAGCGCGTTATGAAAAAATGATGAGAGTGAAATTTTAAGATGCGCGCGCATCACTGTCACACAAAATTCACAGGTTGAAGTTAGCTAGAACCGACACCCTGAAGTTAGCTATGGTCTGTGGTTCATGAAAAATGATTGTTTTCCTTTTGTAAACTTTGTGACAGTTTGTTTTTTTATCTTGTTACGCCAAAGAAGTATAACTTCTTACGTGCGTACATAAGTACACACACACTTTTTTTTTAAACCGACTTCGAAAAAGGAGGAGGTTATCAATTCGGATGTTTGTATTGTATTTTTTTTTTTTTTTATGTATGTTCGGGTATAACTCCGTCATATATTGACGGGTTTGCAAAATTCTTTTTTTGTTCGATTGGGGTTTATTCCGAAATGGTCCCATTTAAATTTCAAAAAGATCTGATGATGGGTTTCGGAGACAGACAACGGAACTCTTCAAAAATTGACAGCAAATCAACTGCGATTGCTGCTATCGTATGTCTATGAATTGTTAACACAGTTTAATGGGGAACCACCACTAAAAAGTGAAAAATAAAAAACTTAAAAAAAAAAAATAGAACCGACTTCCAGAAGAAGTGCAAAATAACTTTAATTTCGAAAGTCGGTGTCAAAAAACGAAGACACAAAACAGGAACACCGACTTCCGAAATTAAAGTTATTTTGCACTTTTTCTGGAAGTCGGTTCTATTTTTAACCGACTTTCGATAAAGGAGGAGGTTAGTATGTTCGACTGTATGTATGTTTTTCTTTTTTATGTATGTCCGCGCATTTCTCCGTCAGTTGTAGACCGATTTTCAAAATTCTTTTTTTATCCGAAAGAATATACTCCCGAGGTGGTCCCATATAAATTTTATCGAAATTGCTTTAGCGCTTTTTGAGAAACTGAACAAAAACGAAAAATACGCATATCTTGATGATGTTTTTGTGTTCTCCAAATGTTAAATTCCACGTTCCATGTTATTGGGGTTTTTAGTTCTGGGTTATAACAACTAAAAAGCGAAAAATAAAAAAACTTTTTTACAAAAAAAAACAACCGACTTCCAAAAAATAACACTAAAAATTTTAAAAATAGCTTTAATTTCGGAAGTCGGTGTTTGTATTTTACTTCTTCGTGATTTGACATGTTTTTTTTGTAAAAAAGTTTTTTATTATCCTACCTTTTATTGAGTTACATTTTAGGAATCATCTCTTTCGAGCTATTTAATTTGATACCCCACATGACTACTATCACTAGGTCACAAAAAATACGTCTACACTTAGCTAACGGTGGTCACCATTTTTATTTTAAATTCATCGCTTTTTTCACTTTGGCGGTCATCAGAGATCATCATTTTCACTTTGAGGTATCATAACCTAATGATAGGTACCTCATTTGTTAAAATCTATCCAGCCATTTAGGTTACCGAGCGTGCCAAAGAAATAGACACGTACAAACATACTCTCGAAACAGCGACAGTTTGGTAAAAAAAATAATCAATGCACACAGCCACACAACTAAACAACGTACACTAAACTTTGCAATGTTTATTCATCTATCTGTCTGTCTACCAGTCAAATAAAATTTACATAATCGAATCAGGTACTTACAGGTATTATTTTCTAATAACTAATGAAGGCCGTTTTCACCAATGAAACTAATCGCGATTAGTTTAAACTAAACTTAGTTCATGCGTTTAATCGAGATTTGAGCTTCATTTTGCGTTTCACCGAGAACTGGGCGTTTAGGAACAGCCTTGCTCTCTGTGAGAGGGTGTGGGCCGTAACATCCAGGAAGTTAGCCGCAAGTTGTTTGCGTCTGCGGGGTCTTTACGAAGACTGCGCAACTTTCTTCCAACTGCCATCATAACTGCGCTCGCTCAATCCATCCTTCCAATCCTTGATTATGCCGATCGATGTTAGTTATTTAGATCTCACTGAAGTGCAGTTTGATAAGCTTGAGCGACTCCAAAACGTTTCTGAATTTCGTATTAAGCTCAAGTGGCTGCCAATCCGCCTTCGCCGGAATGCCCATGTTTTGTCATTACTCTACAGTTGTAGAGTTTATTCCTACAACCCCCTCTTAACTCAAAGAATTCCTTCATGACACAAATTCTAGACACTTGAGATCATCGGATAACTTGATACTTTTGATGCCCTCGCATTCCAGCAAACTTTATGACAAATCATTTGCAGTTCAAGCTGTGCGATTGTGGAATGTGTTGCCGATGCCAGTTAGACAAGCACAGTCACTCGCTTCTTTTAAAAATCAAGTAAAAGACCATTTCCTTTCTCTCTAATGCCTTTCTGTTTATATATATTCTCATCTCTTCCATAATTAGTCCTCCTTTTATTCTTTGTTCTCCTTTTTTTCTCACCTCCTACGAAGTTGTGTAACATTTGATATGTATGTATTTTTAAATGTAAAATTTTGACATCCATTTTTTTTTAGCAGTACACCACAGACTACCCCTTTTAGATTTTAAGTTCTTTCAGTCCATCCCAAGGTTGTCTGGTAGATATCGCTGTTCAGCGATAAGACCGCCGTTGTACCCATAGATTTAAGCTCGTGTAAAACAATTGTGTAACTGTTTTGGTGCACAATAAAGTTTTATTCACTTTTATTTCTATATGTATGTTTTCCTTTTTTGTTTATTGGCACTTTGCTTTTATATACGTAAGTTTAAATAATTTTACTGTGATTTTGTGTGTCTTTTGTGTGCACTGAATAAATGTTTTATCTATCTATCTATCTATCTATCTATTCTATTCTATCCACCAGCCCGCGTGGTGGATGGGCCCAATGCGGGTTGATGGATGTCACATGTCTTCGAATTTTTGGTTCTAGGACATGCCGGTTTCCTCACGATGTTTTCCTTCACCGTTTGGAGAGCAGTGGTGATGAAATAATTTACACAAAGTTAAGCGAAATTCTAGCAAATATCCGTTTGGCAATCTGTAGTCGAATTACCTATTAATTTAACCTTTAAAATGAATTAAATAATTTTGTTTACACGTCACGGACAGTTTTATAAAACGAAGAGCGTGCAGGAACTATAGATGGCGCCACATAAATGTCAATATCAAGTATTTCTACAGTACACGTTGCGGATTTCACTCAATAGATGGCAGTCTACGTTACGCGTGCTGCATGTGTGCATGATGTGTGTGTGTATAAATAGATGACATGGAAATTCTAATGAAAAGATTTTAAAGGATAAAAGTTTCGAATTTTCTCCACTAGATGGCACAGTCTACGCCATGCACGTTTCCTATATGCGGATATCTACATATTATTATATTATTAATGGAATACCGCGCCGCAAGTAGGTCAGGTATTTTTAATTCCAAATATTGTTGACAAAACGTCAGAAAATATAAGACAAATATGACAGTAAGGTGCTCAACATTTTTATTCCTTGACTGTACATTATAATGGGTGTTTACAAAAATACAATGTCATCTGTTCGTAATAGACATTATATAAAAAAAACACTGATTGGCATATTCTTAATTCAAAATTTTATTCCCGAAAGAGGGAAACATAGGGCTGGTAACTGTACCAGCCCTATGTTTCCCAACAACTTATTTGCAGTTGTTTGTTTTTTCTATGTTTTGTGGTAGCACCTTTCTTATGAATTATTCTATATATTTGTGAAAGCCACATGAAAATCCGTTCAGTAGTTTTTGAGTTTATCGCGGACAGACAGATGCGGCGGGGGACTTTTATTTGTTCATAATAACTTTAGAGAATAACCAATCAACCAGGTCGAGGACAGTTTCGTAAACCATGTCCAGTACGCGGGTATCATCAACTAATGGAATAACGCAGCCACAAGTGAGTCAGGTATTTTTACAAAATATTGCTGTCAATACAGCGGTGACTCCTTCAACCACTTCCACGACCCTGGCAGATGACAATTAAACTTAAGTGCTTAACGTTTTTGTTCTTTGACTGTACATTGTCATCGATCTTTACAAACAAAAAATGTATTTGTTCATAATAAATTTAGAGAATAAACAATCACGCAGGTCGAGGACAGTTTCGTAAACCATGTCTTACGCGGGTATCGCCAGCTAATGAAATACCACGCCGCATGTAGGTCAGGTATTTTTAATTCAAAATATTGTTGCTAATACATCAGAAAAAAATAAGGCAAATATGACAATTAAACTTAGGTGCTTAACGTTTTCATTCCTTGACTGTACATTGTCATCTTATCAAAAAAAAAAAAATATCTATTCATAATAAGTTTAGAGAATAACCAATCATACGGGTCGAGGACAGTTTCGTAAACCATTCCCTATACGCGGGTATCGCCAGCTAATTATTCCATTAGCCGCGCCGCAAGTGGGTCAGGTATTTTTGTAGCACGCGGAACACTGGCCGCGTCGCGTAATCGTGTCATTGACAATTATTGTAGTCACTAAAAAGCTTGGGTTTAGAGGATTATGGAGTAAGTTTTTAGTGGGACCAAGTGGGGTTTGGTTAGTCCGTGTGGTGGATTACGACCCACATCCTCTCAAAGAGAGGAGGCCTGTGCCCCAGCAGTGGTAACGTTAAAAGTATAGTATAAAATTTTATTGTACACCAAAACAGTCACATAATTGTTATACACGAGTTTAAATCTATGGCTACAATGGCGGTCTTATCGCTAAGAGCGATTTCTACCAGACAACCTTGGGATGAACTGAAAGAACAACCTAAAAAAGGGTAGTCTGCGGTGTACTGCTAAAAAAAATTTATAAAATAATAACTTTAATTTCGGAAGTCGGTGTCAAATAACGAAGAAGTAAAAATACAAACACCGACTTCCGAAATTAAAGTTATTTATAAATTTTTAGTTTATTTTTTTTTTGAAGTCGGTTGTTTTTTGTAATTTTTTTTTTATTTTTCACTTTTTAGTTGTTATACCCCAGAACTAAAAACCCCAATATAATGGAACGTGGAATTTAAACATTTGGAGAACACCAAAACGTCATCGAGGTACACGTATTTTCCGTTTTAGTTCAGTTTCTCAAAAAGCGCTCAAGCAATTTCGATAAAATTTATATGGGACCACCTCGGGAGTATATTCTTTCAGATGAAAAAAGAAATTTGAAAATTGGTTCACAACTGACGGAGAAATCGGGTAACATACATCCAAAAAAAAAAAAAAAAACATACAGACGAATTGAGAACCTCCTCTTTTTGGAAGTCGGTTAATAAAAGGACGTCAAAATTTTACAGTAAAAATACATACAGAATATATTGGTGCCCTCAGATACATGGTGTGCATTACTTCATTAAAATATATGAGGAGCCATATTGAAAGATATACGCTCAGATACAGATATCTTACCTTACCCTATCTGCGTAGTGTGTGACTCGCGTCAGGCCAGTTTCTCAGGACTACTGAGAGAAGTTTGTGAGAGATAACGTCTGTAAGAGTGGTTATCAATAAAATTAAGTGCCTTGTAGAAAAATTCTTTGAGGTTTTCAAAGCACTCGTCTGGTATTGCTGCGTGTCGTAATCTACATTTTATCCCGAAAAATGCAAGATCCTCTATATACTGACATATATCTGCTACGAGATAAAACAAATGTGTTTAAGAAAATCTTAAACTCTTTATTTCCCGAACCGCACATACACGAAACAGTCGAACTCACCTTCTTATTAACATAATAAAAACCCAACTGTGAAAAACAACTAAAAAGTTCCAAACAAGTCACTTAGCACTCTGATACAATTGGCGGCAGTTACTTTAGTTCAATTATTGATTTCATGCCACGAACTGCATCGGACTGCTTGAAAAGTGACTTGTTTGGAACTTTGTAGTTGCTTTTTACAGTCGGGGTTTTTTAAAATATTTTTTATTTTTATTTTCTACATTTTAGTAAGTTATATTTTTGGAATCGCCGCCTCGAACCCTTTATTAACCGACTTCCAAAAAGAGGAGGTTCTCAATTCGTCTGTATGTTTTTTTTTTTTTTTGTATGTATGTTACCCGATTTCTCCGTCAGTTGTGAACCAATTTTCAAAATTATTTTTTCATCTGAAAGGATATACTCCCGAGGTGGTCCCATATAAATTTTATCGAAATTGTTGCAGCGCTTTTTGAGAAACTGAACAAAAACGGAAAATACGTGTACCTCGATGACGTTTTGGTGTTCTCCAAATGTTTAAATTCCACGTTCCATTATATTGGGGTATAACAACTAAAAAGACAAAAATAAAAAAGTTTTTTACAAAAAAAACAACCGACTTCCAAAAAAAAATACACTAAAAATCTATAAATAACTTTAATTTCGGAAGTCGGTGTCAAATAACGAAGAAGTAAAAATACAAACACCGACTTCCGAAATTAAAGTTATTTATAGATTTTTAGTGTATTTTTTTTTTTTTGATACCCCTTAACATAGATCGTTGACTTTAATTTTTTTTTCTATTTCACAATAAGTTCTGGTTGTCGCCATCTTGTGTTTTGATTACTGTCATGTCTGTCATGTCAACCTAGCACTCGCAAGGTTAAGACAAACCAATAGACGTACGAATTATCAAAATCGGCCCACGCGTTGGGTCTCTAAAGCACCACAAAGAAACAAACATACATAGGCTGTTAAACACGCTGTGTTTGTACGCGATAAACTCCAAAACTACTGAATGGATTTTCATGCGGCTTTCACCAGTAGACAGAGTGATTCATGAGAAGGGTTTATGTGTATAATTTTTACTCATGCGATACTAGGGCAGGTCTTTAGTAAGTAATAAATGATAAAAAGTCTGTCATCACGTGTGTCTGTCGTCTGTGTTGAAGATTTATTCAATTTGCTCAAATCATCTGTCATCGAACCTGACGGGCCCCGTCAGGTACTGCTGACATGTCTTTGAGGCGCGCGTGGAACAACACGCGCCGTCGACTCTCAGGCCTAGCCTTTAGACAAAATACTTTTCTGTTAACGTTAACGCTAACGCTTCGTGCACAATGTATGGCTACGAAATTACTCGTGGCGTGAGTCACGTCACAGTTCTCTGTCTAACGCTTCGTGCAAAATGTCGTTACCATACATTTTGCACGAAACTTTAGCGTTAACGTTAACAGAAATGTATTTTGGCCCCTTAGCCAAAATACATTTCTGTTAACGTTAACGCAGCTCCGTATCGGATGGCAAGCTACCCACTACTCGCCGTCCGCAAGCCCATGCCTACGGTGGCTGGCGATCGGCTGGCGACACCTGACGCCCAAGGCGTCTCCTGCGGTGACTACTCGTTTGCCTTCCGCCTTCGCAAAACGTATATGATTGCCTGTCTTTGTTTTAATTAAATTAAACCAATCACAGTACCTGACCAGAAAATATTTTGACTACTATTTCACTGAAGAGACTGAATAAGATTTTCAGTAGGAGCCCGTTCATAATTAATATCTTAAAATAATATTTATTCTATGGAAAGCATCTGTAAATGAGGTCAAGATTGATCTTAGCGAAAAAATAAATTATGTAGATAGTACAAGTTGTTGAAAGTTTTTCAATTTTGACTCACTCCACAGACTGATTCTTGACGAATAAATAAACTGAAAGGAAATTGGTCTTGATAACATGACAGATTTTTGGGAAACTTAAATTATCAAAAAGTATGATAAGTTTGCGTTTGCGTTTGATTTGGTACTTAGTAAAAGAGAACCGTGGCACGTTCGGTCTGGATCGGAAAACTTTTGAATTAGTGTAAAAAAAAAATGTGTTTTTTCTCATTTTTAAGGTTCTGTACCCGAAGGGACCCAAGCCTCCGCTGTCCGTTCGTCCGTCCGTTCGTCTATCTGTAGTGGGCTGTATCTCATGATCCGTAATAGGTAGACAGTTGAAATTTTCACAGAATGTGTATTTCTGTTGCCGCTATAACAACAAATAATAAAAACAAATTAAAAATCAAAGTGGGTTACCTTCCTAGAAACGTGTATTTTTGGCTTTTTTGCTCGATCTTAATAATGGCAACAAGTAGACGCGTATAATCTAGTACGATGGTACGGAACCATTTATGCGCGAGTCCTACTCGCACTTGGCCGGTTTTTTTTTTCGTTGTTTTTATATATCTGCCACCAGTCTTCATGGACTATCAGCTTTGTTCTCGGGTCGATGTCTTGTAGAGGGCTTTCTCCAGTGAGGACAGCGACTTTTCTGTTATGCAGCTACATTATGTCATGCCTTTTAACATGGTTGGAGTAATTTTGGCACATCAGTTGAAGTTTTCTCACTAAAAAAGTCTTTAGTTAGTTTTCTTTTAAACAGACGTTAGCAAAAGTTAATGGATCAATATTTAAATACAACTAATTTAATGGTTATGGTATGTATAGTCAAGACATTAAATTGGTCAACATATTTTGAAAATTTTCCACCCATCACATTCGGAAAGACTCAATAATAGCTGATTTTCTAAAAAAATATAAGTAGTCAAATCTATTTAATTTGAAGTTGCAGAATATATATATGTTAATTTTGACTGTTTCTGAGAGCTTCGTTGTTTTCCAAACACGTCTTAAAATAAAAATCGTCGATAGAAATTATCGTCAGAGCTACCTTTAACTTTGACATTTTAATATTTTTTTGCCATAATAGCCAACGTACTTAAGTCTGTAATAAATAATGAATCGATTCTTAGTGCAATACTTTTATTTTAGATATTTAGTAGCTCAACTCAGTTTTGAGTAAATCGATAAAATGCTTCATATTTTGCAATCAATTGCAAGCATTGCGTCGAGAGATGCACAAATCTCTTTTTTTCGATGCCGTTCAAGAGTGATCGCACTTTAGGTCATGTCATGGACTCATGGCCTTAAATTGACAACATTTTCTGTGAAATTGACGGTCCGAAACAAAATCAATGTGGTTGAAAAACTCAATAATATCAAAACCACTTTTATTTACCATTACCCGAGTTTTCATTGAAGTGTGTAAATAGGGTTTTATTTTTAAAAACTAGATAAAGAAATCGAAATTAAAAAAAACCTGCCAACCAGAGATAGGAACCTTTTCTCACGTCTGGCTAAACAATTCAGAAACAAAACACAGTACAAATAATAGTAGGATTACATGACAAACAAAATCGTGTAGGACATGAAATCGAATATCCAATGATTTGAGATCAGAAGGGAATCGTCTGACCCTTGTCATTGGCTCAAAGGAGCGTGTCAAACATTTGTTGCCAATACTGATGTAATGTGACTTTTGAGTGATGATGGAGGTACAGGGATGATTTTCATCTTCGAGGCCGAAATATAACATTAAATTTAGAGGTGTTATTTTCTTGTAACTGACGATTGTTATACTTATCGAATGTACTGAATGATAACATATTATGTCTCGACGATTAGGATTATGAAAATATATTGTCTTTTTAGGGTTCCGAACCCAAAGGGTCAAAACGGAGCCCTACTTTTTTTTTAAAACGTTGCACCACACTAGGAATACTCCTGTATCGTGGGTGCATTCACAAATATTTAAACTCACATACACAAGACACCCACACCCGGAATAACTATCTGTAGGCCATACAAATATTTGTTCCGTGCGGGAATCGACCCCGCGACACGCAGCGCGGCAGCCGAACGCTCAACCACTACGCCAACCGTGCCCAGGGGGCGCTCCACGGTGGACGCCATCATGCGCGTACGAGCCCTCACGACGGGGGAGGCAGTTGCCCGGGGCAGGGTCGTCTTGGCGGTGTCTTTGGACATCTCCAACGCCTTCAACACCCTGCCCTGGAGTTGCATAGTGGAGGCACTCCGGTATCACCGGGTGCCGCCCTACCTCCGTCGCGTAGTCGAGGCGTATTTGACGGACAGAGCCGTCATCTACCCCGGTCATCAGGGAGAATGGAACCGGCGAGAGATGTCGTGCGGTGTTCCACAGGGATCGGTCCTGGGGCCGCCTTTGTGGAACATCGGATACGACTGGGTGCTGCGCTGCGACCTCCCCATTGGCGTCAGCGTAGTGTGCTACGCTGACGACACGCTAGTCTTAGCGCAGGGGTGGTCGCACGAGGCGGCGGCCGACCGTATGACACGCGGGGTTGCGACAGTCATAGGGAGGATCCGGCAACTGGGACTCGAGGTGGCTTTGCACAAGTCCGAGGCCATGTGCTTTCATGGCTATCGGAACGAGCCACCGGAGGGTTCCCAGATCACGGTAGGAGGGGTTCGCATCGGCGTCGAGGGTACGATGAAGTACCTGGGACTCGTCCTCGACAGCCGGTGGAACTTCGTCGAGCATTTTCGACGTTTGGCTCCCAGATTGGACAGGGCCGGGGCCGCCTTGAAGCGGCTCCTACCCAATCTGAAGGGGCCAAACGCCTCCTGCCGGAGGCTCTACGCGGGGATCGTGCGGTCCATGGCCCTCTACGGGGCACCGGTGTGGGCGCGTTCATTGACGCAGCGTTCAACGCGCCAGATGAACGCGGCCCAGAGGGTCATGGCCATCCGCATCATCCGCGGATACTGCACGATCTCCCGTGAGGCGGCGAGCCTCCTTGCCGGACTGTCACCGTGGGATCTGGAGGCAAAAATCCTCGCGCACCTGTACGAGTGGCGCGAGGAGGCTAAACGCCGGGGCGAAACTCCGCTGCCGCGACAACTCGCGGCTCGGCGGACAGAGCTCCGGCAGGATCTCATGGTGACATGGAGAGAGCGACTGTCGCAACCCAGCGCTGGGCACGCCACCATCGAGGCGGTAGTGCCCCTCTTTGAGGAGTGGCTGGAGAGGCGCCATGGCGCCCTCACCTTCCGCCTGACGCAGGTGCTCACCGGACATGGCTGTTTCGGGAAGTACCTGTGTCGTATCAAGGCGGAGGTGACCCCTGCGTGTTTCCACTGCGAGGATCGCCCCGTGGACACGGTGGAGCATACGGTGGAGGTTTGCCCCGCCTGGGCAGAACACCGCCGTGTCCTCGTGGATGCGATAGGCGGCAGCGACCTCTCGCGCCGTGCCCTGGTTCAGGCCATGGTACGGAGTGAGAGGGAATGGGGGGCCGTCTCCAACTTCTGCGAAGCAGTAATGCTCGCGAAGAGGGAGGCGGCACACGTTAGGGAGATTCAACAGAGACCGAATCGCCCTAGCGCCCCCAGCAGCAGCCGTCGCAGGAGACGCCGGGGGCTGCGAGACGATCTCCGGCCACCGTAGACCCGGGCCTGCGGACGGCGAGTAGCGGGTAACTCGCCGTCCGATCAGCACCAGGCCCGAGAGTCGACGGCGCGTAGTGTTCCACGCGCGCCTCAAAGAGTTGTCAGCAAAGGACGGGGCCTGCCACGGCCAGTGCCTGCCCGGGGGTGGAGGATAAATTCGAAAGAGTTACCTCGCCCCCGGGCGCGTAGGGCAGGGAGGAACAGGGGTGGGTTTTAGTCAGTAAGAGTCTGACACGCCCTTCCGCTCCACCCCAGAGCGGAAAGAGTCATTGGATGATTTCCCACCCCCCAAAAAAAAAAAAAAAAAAAAACGCCAACCGTGCCGTCCTATTGTAGTCATTCATTTGTCCGTCTCCCCGTCGTCTGTCACACAGGTTTTACAGCCAAACGGTTGGAGCTACAGTCTTCAAATTTTCACAGTGCATCTTGTTGACTCAAAGCCATACAAATAGTCAAAAATACATTTGGTACGGAACCCTAAATGTGCTAAGTCTGACACGCATTTGGCCGATTTTTTAACATTGTTAAGTTCACGTTTGACCACTATCTCACCTGATGGTAAGCGATGATGTGGTCGAAGATGGAGCTTGCCTAGAAGTAACCTATTCACTCTTGTTTTAAAGAACCCCAGTTTGTATCTATCAGGAAACAGACTTGGAAGTATGTTTCTTTGCGTGCAATTTTTTTTTTTTCCGAAAACTTACGCCTTGAACCAAGTTCTTGACTGGCGACCGCGTACCGGAAGGCGATGCGTTAGCAGGTTTCCAGTTGGAATTACCTAGAGAGTAACGCTTGTGGGAGGCGTATATCCAGCAGTTGACATCTTTCGTTTGGCTGAAATGTTATAACCGCGGGTCTATAAGTCAAGAGTGAAATGTGTCTTAGGCAATTGCCCCGAAGACACATTTCACTCTTGACTAGATGTAAACTTGTGCTCCTTACACAGCATTTTCCAGTATTTTTAACCGACTTTCGAAAAAGGAGGAGGTTCTATGTTCGACTGTATGTATGTTTTTTTTTTATGTATGTCCGCGCATTTCTCCGTCAGTTATGGACCGATTTTCAAAATTCTTTTTTATCCGAAAGAGTATACTCCCGAGGTGGTCCCATATAAATTTTATCGAAATTGCTTTAGTACTTTTTGAGAAACCGAACAAAAACGAAAAATACGCGTATCTTGATGACGTTTTTGTGTTCTCTAAATGTTTAAATTCCACGTTCCATTATATTGGGGTTTTTAGTTCTGGGGTATAACAACTAATAAGCGAAAAAAAGTTTTTTTACAATGTCATTAGTCCACGGTTTATTTGGTCTTCCAACTTTCTTTGTACCAGTTCTAGTCCACTCCGGATACTCCCTTTTTTATGAGGATGGGAAAGCATCAGATGACTTATCACGCTCAGTGTGGAGAGGGAGAAGATTGATGATAATTGATGATTTTAGTCAGACTCTTACTGACTAAAACCCACCTATGTTCCTTTAGTTGCCTGTGCGTTCCAGAAAAAATACTTCCACGACCCTGACAGAAGCCAAGGAGTATCGTGACATGTGTCCTGCCCATTTCCAATTCAATCTTAGAGGTTGCGTAAGCACTCCTGTTATTAGGGTTCCGTATCCGAAGGCTCTTAACGGAGCCCTATTGCTGTCACTCACATGCCCATCTGTCCGTCGTCTGTCACAAAATTTTGTTCCGAAGTCAGATTTTTTCTTTGAAATTCACTCATTTGGTACCGAACCCTAAATAACAATAATCCTCCCGACCGAATTTCAATCACGGTGGCCAATCTCAACAGAGATTAGCCATGTACGCAAGAGATATTATAGTGCACAAGCGTGTGCGCAGACACAGGTGCAATCTCTGTTCCATAACTCTCATAGTCAGATGGGACGGCAATCTGACTCGACCGGGGAGAGATCAGGCGCAGGACCAACACAGACAAGTGCTTTTTGAAGCTAAGGGGTGTCACACCACCAACTTCCAATCTCCGGGCTGCTACAGAGTAATTCCTAATGGAAAAACCCAATGGCACGGATTCTCTTGTTCAATATCTAAACTTAAATTAGAGAATTGCTATCTTTTACTAAAAGGCAGTGCGAGAAAAGGACGGCTATAGCTATGCACTAAGTTAGAGATGTCAAACTAGTTTACGCCTTGCGCTTCGCCGTGTTTTTAGACGACATGTTTTTACGTGTATCCTTAGTTTGTATGGAAATATTAGTTCAAACTAAATTTGACAGCTCTAATTTACGTCCGTCTCTTTCTTGTTTTATTAGAGAGAAAAAGATAGCAATAGCCTAAATTAAGTTTAGTTTGTGCATAACAGAATCAACACCAATATCACTTTTTTTCCGACCGAAATGATTGCATGTAGCGGAGATGAGAATGTTGAGATGGGTGTGTGGAGTAACGAGAATGGATAAAGTGAGAAACCGAGAAAAAAGAGTTTTAACTTTCACATTTTTAGGGGATATTTTTAGGAGGAGCTCGTGGCTAAAGTAATAACAGCCGCACGGGTCGATCCATCAGGTTAAGCTACCCTTGCCGGGGTTAGTCCATGGATGGGTGACCATCATTACATACCGAAACTCCTCTGTGCCTTGGAAAGCACGTTAAGCTGTTGGTTCCGGCTGTCAATCGTGGATCTTTGACAGTCGTTACGGGTCGTCAGAAGCCCGAAAGTCTGACAACAAGTCTTACCAAGGGATATCGTATTACCCAGTAGCTGGGTGGTGGAGGTCAGATAGGCAGCCGAAAGAAAGGTATTTATTATTATTATTACACGATCATGAGTACATTAGAGGTAGTTTAAAAGTGGTGCCAGTCACAGAAAAGTTGAAAGAGAACCGCTTATCTTGGTATAGTCATGTGAAGAGGAGGGATGAAACACATGTAAACAAAAGAGCTATGAATATAAATGTGGATGGATGTAGAGGGAGAGGGAGGCCAAAGAAAAGATGGATGGATTGTGTGAGGAGTGATATGAAAGAGAAGAGAGTTAGTGATAGCGTGAAAACGTGTTGCGCCGACCCCAAGTAACATGGGATAAGGGCACGAAGATGATGACTTTTTGCCCGACCCGGGAATCAAACCCGAGACCTCGAAAAACCGAAATATGCGTAGTCCGACACGCACTTAACGGTTTTTTTTTTTTGTTTTCTCTTATTATAACATTCCTGATCTTGTGTTGATCTTTATGATGCTTCTTTTACCAGTTACTTATAGTTAGGTTAAAACAATAATAACCGCTGTTATAATCCACCAAACACACACACACACACACCCTCACAACTCCAGAAACACGTAACTCTAATGAATTTGCTGTTCAATCCTAGACACGTCTCGATTTCCACCGAGATGGGTCTTACCGATTAGATATGAAATTGGATTCATTCTAATGGGATGTCTGTAGCCATAGATCATGTTATCCCAACGTATTTTAGTTTAGGACACCCTTCAGGCTATGTGCGGTCTAAAGATATAAATCTGAGGATTATTTTGTAAGAAAGAAGAACATTTACTATTGGCCTTTTGCAGTTTTTCAAGCAAAATGAAATGGTCACCACAATCTTTTCGCTCTTTTAACCGACTTTCGAAAATGGAGGAGGATCTATGTTCGACTGTATGTATGTTTTTTTAATTTTTTTCTTATGTCCGCCGGTTTCTCCGTCAGTTATGAACAGATTTTCAAAATTATTTTTTATCCGAAAGAAAATACTCCCGAGGTAGCCCCATATAAATTTTATCGAAATTGCTTCAGCGCTTTTCGAGAAACTGAACAAAAACGAAAAATACGTGTACCTCCATGACGTTTTGGTGTTCTCCAAATGTTTAAATTCCACGTTACATTATTATTCTTTATTGTACACATATAACATACAATTAAAACACAAATTAACAATTAGTTACAAAGGCGAGCTTAACCCAGCATTTGGGTTTTCTTACAGCAAACCTCAGTTACAGTTTTCATGTTATTGAGGTTTTTAGTTTTGGGTATAACAACTAAAAAGTGAAAAACAAAAAACTTTTTTACAAAAAAAACAACCTACCTCCAAAAAAAAATACACTAAAAATTAAAAAATAACTTTAATTTCGGAAGTCGGTGTCAAATAATAAAGAAGTAAAATACAAACACCGACTTCCGAAATTAAAATTTTTTGTTATTTTTGAGTGCGTTATTTTTTGGAAGTCGATTGTTTTTTTTTGTAAAATGTTTTTGACTATGTAAAAAATGTATTAATAGTATGTTGTGGAGCTAATAGATTGTAGTAACTATGGTTGTGGAGCGAATAGATTGATCAATCACGGAAAAATATCGTTTTCATTATTTAATTTGGACACTACAAAGTCGGAAAACAGTCACGCGGTGTAATTATTATTTCCTTCTGTCTAATTTTCTTTCTTTCGGGTACGGAACCCTAAAAAAGGCGGCGTGTCGAAACTGCTTGTTACGAATACTTGGCAAAATACCGCATGTAATATTGTTATAAGAAAAACATTCTCTATTGAAACCGTTTTTATTGTGCGGTAAACATTTATGGTTGGTCTTATGTAAATGGGATATTGGGTGAAGTTTTGTGAGATTCCTGGGTATATTAAGTTTTGCTGTGTGGTTGAATTATGCATTGGAATACGGAATTTCTCTAAGGCTCTCTAACTCTAACTCCGTTTGAAGAACCTCCACGAAGCAAGTAAACATAGCATAGCATATGCATCGGCCTCTTAATGATTCCACTGCTGGGACACAGGTATCCTCTCTTTGAGAGGAATTAGGCCTTCATCCACCACGCGGGCCTAATGCGGGTTGATGTCACATGTCTTCCAATTTTTGGTTCTAGGACATGCCAGTTTCCTCACGATGTTTTTCTTCATCGTTTTCAGAGTAGTGGTGATTAAGTAATTAAAAATAAAGCCGCTAAGGTAAAAACAGCTGCCTGGCTGCTGGGTCAATCCATCAGGTTAAGCTACGCTTGCCGGGATTGGTACATGGATGGGTGACCATCTTTACATACCGAGACTCCTCCGTGCCTCGGAAAGCACGTTAAGCCGATGGTCCCGGCTGTCAATCGTGGATCTTTGACAGTCGTTACTTCATCAGAAGCCCGAAGTCTGACAACCAGTCTTACCAAGGGGTATCGTATTTCCCAGTAACTGGGTTGTGGAGGTCAGATAGGCAGTCGCTCCAGGTAAAATACTAGTATTCAGCTGCATCCGGTTAGACTGGAAGCTGATCCCAAGATAGTTGGGCAAAGGCTAGGCAGATTGATTGGTGATTAAGTAATTTACACAAAGTAAAGTGCCTGCCTGGGTTCGAACCTACGACCTATGACACATAAATCGGAGCCCTTACTACAGGGCCACCACTGCTCCATCATTCTCCTGCCCTTATCCCAATTTATTTGGGGTCCGCACAACGTGTCTTTTTCTTCCATACTCCTCTATTAGTCTCTGTAGTACCCTTTTTACCCATATCCTCTTTCACACAGTCCAACCATCGTTTCTTTGACCTTCCTCTACTCTTATAGCCATCCACATCCATACACAAGACTCCTCACGACATTTTCTTTATTCCTCCGCATCACATGCCCATACCACGACAACCGATTTCCACACATCTTTTCAGTCAGCGGTGCCACTTTCAGACTTCCTCTTATATCCTCATTCCTAATTCTATCCATGCGCGTAACACCACACATCGCCCTTAGCATTCTCATCTCAGCTGCATGCAATAGCTTTTCATTCATCTCTTTTGTGGCCCAACATTCTGAGCCATACAAGACAGCAGGTCTGACCATTGTTTTATAAATCTTCCCCTTAAGTTTAAGGAGAATGCGGGAGTCGCAGATAGTCCCGGTGACCTGCCACCATTTCATCCATCCAGTGTTGATTCTGTGCTTAACAGTCCGATCTATTTCGCCAACGCCTTGCACGAGTGAACCGAGCTGAACCGAACTGCTCCAGCAAACATAATTATCTTTTAATATAGAAAATTCATCTATTAGGCTTCCCAGATATTCGGTACTTATGTGGACTTTCCAACTTCTGACCTCCTGAATCTTATTTTTTTATCCTAACTTTGAAATCGACTTGCTGGGGTTTTATCGCACTTCAATTTAGCTACGTAAGACTAAGTTTTTGAGTGGTTAGCCCTGAAGTTATGAAAACTAAATTATTCATTTGAAATCGGCTTCTTTTTGCCTGTTCTCGTTTTTTTAGGATTCCGTACCCGAAACGTCCAAACGGAGCCCTATTGTTGTCACTCACGTGTCCGTCTGTCCGTCTGTCTGTCATAAAATATTATTCCAAAGAATTTTTTAACTTCCCATTGATATAAGGACTTGAAATTCGGAAATAATGTTGATTATTACGTGTATTTTACTAATAAATACCAATATATTGATAAAACCGATTTTTTCTTTGATAAGTCCCTCATTTGGTACGGAACTCTAAATATGCGAAGTACAAGACGCACTTGGCTGGTTTTTCTATTTTACCAGCTTTTTTATACATATTTAACTTGCAATGTCTGTTTGTTCGGGTTAAATCTTGAAAGCTGAACAAGAATCACTTCCTGTTATTCTAAGGAGTTAACCCTTCTGCCAAATTGAACCCCGACGACAACCCGGGTTGACAGCCGATTATTTTTTTTTATTTCACTGAAATATTTTTTTTTTTGTCACACTCACCAGTGAGTTCAGTTCTGTTCTGATGACAATGAATTTTCCAGATAAAGGAACGGTTAACAACACACCCGAAATTTTGTGTAGGTACGCATTAAAAAGTTTGTGTTTTATTTTATTTTTACCCGAGTGCGCGACGCAAGAGAGGGTAATGTGTTTATCAGCCTATGTATGTCTATATATGTATGTTTGTTCCTATAAGGCAGTATAGAGACCAAACGCGTGGCCTGATTGTGATAATTCTTACGTCAATTGATTCGTCTTAATCTTGCGAGTGCTACTAAAGACATGACAGTAATCAAAATACAATTATGGCGACCACCAGACGCCATATTGGGAAAAAGAAAAAATTGAAGTCGACGTACTTAAGTGGGGTATCAAAATAAAGGGTTCGAGGAGGCGATTCCAAAAATACAACACTAAAATGTAGAAAACAAAAAAAATGAATATTTTCAACAAAAAAAACCCGACTGTAAAAAACAACTAGAAACCAGTCACTTTTCAAACAATCTGATGTAGTTGGTGGCATTAAATCAATAATTTAACTAAAATAACTGCTACCAACTGCTTGAAAAGTGACTTGTTTGAATCTTTTCAGTTGTTCTTTACAGTCGGGTTTTATGAAAATATTCATTTTTTTTTATTTTCTATTAACTTGTTTCTTTGAATTACTCGGTGTAACAAAATCGAATTTATTTTTCCTTTCCGTAATTTAAGGAAAAGTCTCCTTTATAAAATAATCAACGAACTCATGTCAAGTGGAAATGAAAAGAAAAATAATTAAATTTTATTTTTAGATCAGACTTCCGAATGAGGCGCAAATTGAAAGCCTCGTAGGGTAACCCTTTTTGCATTTTAATTGAACTTTTCTCCGCAAATAATTATTTCTGTACCTCCTCGCCTTCGTTACAATTACTGAGAATCATGAATGAAAAGTTCTTTTGGTTTCGGGCCTTTAAAAAAAAACAGGTTTGGGGTTTTTCAGTAAATTAATAATTTAATTGGTCTCAATTTCTTCTTCATTCACTGGTTGGCTTAGAATATTATTTTGAGGAAATTCGTTTGGGCAAAGGTCTGATTTATTTTTAAACAGTGAAGTATTGTACTGATATAATAAGGTCACAGATTTAATAGGACAACGAGGTACTTTAAAGTCCTTATTTTCCAAAAATAAAAACTTATAATAAAAATAGATACGACCTTTAGTTATTATAGAAAAGTTTCATTGTCTATCTCCGAAGCTTTTCGTCAGATCATGTTTTATTTACCGACTTCGAAAAAGGAGGAGGTTCTATGTTCGACTGTATGTATTTCTTTTTTTTATGTATGTCCGCCGATTTATCTATCAGTTGTGGACCGATTTTCAAAATTCTTTTTTTTATCCGAAAGAATATTCCCGAGGTGGTCCCATATAAATTTTATCGAAATTGTTTCAGCGCTTTTTGAAAAACTGAACAAAAACGAAAAATACGTATACATAGATGACGTTTTGGTTCTCTCCAATTACGAGTATGTTTAAATTCCACGTTCCATGTTATTGGGGTATTTCGTTCAGGGGTATAACAACTAAAAAGTGAAAAATAAAAATAATTTCGGCAATCGGTGTTAAATAACGAAGAAACAAAAACACCGCATTCCGAAATGTAAATTATTTTTTTAATTTTTAGTGTATTTTCTTTTTTGGAAGTCGGTTGTTTTTTTTGTAAAAAAGTTTTTTATACTAAGACCTTCTTCGAAAACTATGCATGTAAATAACGAAACCCCATCCAAATCTAATCAGCAGTTTTTGAGAAAATAGAGCGTATCTACAAACATACATACATATATACAGGTCGAATATAGAACCTCCTTTTTTAATGTCGGCTAAATATAAAATTATGTTTAACATAAGAAAGAAAGAGCAGATGATGCGCAGAGGGATGGAGAGCAGTGGTAGCCCAATGTAACGGCCGCAACTTATAGGTCGTGAGTTCAAAGCCAGTCAGGCAATTTACTTTGAGTAAATTATTTCATCACCACAGCTCTCGAAACGGTGATGGAAAACATTGTGAGGAAACCGCCATGTCCTAAAACCAAAAATTCGAAGACATAATTGTGACATCCACCAATCCGCATTCGGCCTGCGTGGTGGATTGCGGCCCACACCCTCCCACAAAGAAGAAGCCTGTGTCCCAGCAGTGGGAACAGAATAGGCTGATCATGATATTATCATATGCTAATTAAAAAAAAAAGTTCAGATATTCCTTTTCCACCCCAGACTTTGGAAAATTTTAATCTCAAACGGCGAAATCCTTCAAATCGTTAGCTGAGCCAAGATAATCCTGAGGTTGGTAGTCAATGTTCACATTACCCGCCAGCACCTGGTCACATTATCCAGTTACTGTGGATAATGGCTCCTTGTAGAGTCAGATAGCGCTTAATTAGATTGTAAATATAATTAAAGTTGGTATTTACTGTCAAGGCTTTAGATTTTAACATTGTATCTTTGAAGTTTTCAAGAGTTCGTGGTTAAATAATAAGAAACACGTGCTGATTTTCAAGGTTAAGCAACGCTTGCCAAGGTTGATTCGTGGATGGGTAATTAAAATTATGGAAGCCGGCCCCAAAGTAATAAGTCGTTTGGAAAATGCTAAACAGATGTTTATCTTGGAAGCCAGAAGAACCCAAAAAAATTGCCAAAAACCCGATTCGCGCGTTTTAAACCGCTATTATCACTATTACCCAAGGTCTTTAGACCTGTGACAAGGTTCTTACACCCGGAACCTGACAAAGTCTGTAGTTACACGATGGCCAACTGTCAACGGGGGCTGATAGATGACTGACACGTGACGCGCGCGGGGCCTGAGGGGTTAATATTACAAAGAAACTGACAAATATGAAGATGACAGACATTAGTTTCTTACCTGAATCGTGGGTCTACCTGTCGCGGGTTCGATTACCGCAACATACACGGATCAAATTTAATATTAAAATTTGTATGGCCTACAGATAGTCCGCCTTTGTACTTTTGTTGCATGAAGTGTAAATAAATAAATAAATATTTATTTCTTCCGGGTCTAGTGTACTCGTCAATGAGTTTATATATTTGTGTTTGCATGACCTGAAGTCCACGATACAGGAGTAATTTCTAGTGAGGCTACGTTTTTCAAAAACAAGCAAACAAACAAAAAAAATGTATATTAACTTTTGGATTTGAATACCAACTTACTCCAGCAGGCGAATTATTTGCATTATAAAAACACACTCCTTTCAAAAACTCTTAATTCCCACAAAAAAAAAACACGGATCAACACGAACCTCAAGCATGATTTATATTCCCGCGACCTTCAGTTGACATTGAGCATATTATTACGATATTCTCGCGAAAAAAAATGTCCCTTTCTCTGACATAAATGCTCCCTATTCCCTTTGTGCCATGATTTGCATGGAAATATGACAAGTCCTTATCTTAAGGGATTGACCGATCAAATCAGATGTTTTATTTTTCTGGACGAAAGTTACTGCTGTTGCTTGAGAGAGGGTAAAGCTTTCAGGGTCGATTTACGAATATGTAGACGTTTTCACAGGCTAAAACATGGAGAAAGATTGTGTAAGATAAGTTTGGAAGGCAATCGGAATAGTAGATTGTGCACAAAGGGGGTAAAGCAGTGTCTTACGTCACAGGTGGCATATTGAACCCTGAGCGTAACGAGGAATTTAATTAACTCCCGAACGAAGCGAGGGGGTTATGCAGAGACCTGAGTAAAGCGATGACCCAAGACGAAGTCATGAAAGTTCTGAAGTGGCAACCGCTTACTGGAAGACGCAGCGTTGGAAGGCCTCCCACAAGGCCTTGACCTGGTGAGGGTTGCAGATAGCAGCCGATGGATGCAAGACGCACAGGAACGGTTATTGTGGCGGCACATGCGGGAGGCCCTTATCCCGCGTAACCGTGCCGATAACCGATCATCTTGATGTTCTTGGTGTCACGTTAACATCCACTCTCAATTTTGGGCCATATTATATCGAGGCTAAGGCTCAAGCGGCTGCCAAAAAGTTGAGAATCCTAGCAAAGGTGAGACAGTATTTCACGGCGAAACAGCTGCTCAAACTTTATCAAGCGCAAGTTCGATCGTGTATGGAGTACTGCTCTCCTCTTTGGGACAGATCTGCCAGATACCAGCTTGATGCACTTGAGTCAATTGAGAAACGAAACGAGAGGATCATCGGCAAGGTAAGCTTGTCGAGTCGAAGCTCCACAGTCTTGATCAACGACGCTGAGTTGCTAGCCTGTCTGTTTTCTATCGGTTGCATTTTGGAGAGTGTGCGACGGATTTGCACAGTTTGATTCCAACAACCCCGTTCCATCATCGGATCACTAGAAGTACGGCAATGCGCCACCGGTACATGGTAGACGTCCCACCCATACGTACAAAACGTTTTGAAAGAAAAGAAAGAAAGAAAAATTATTTATTCTGCACAGCGAACACATTCATTGTGCGTACAGCAAAGGAGTGGAATTCCCTTACCGGAGTCTATGTTTCTTGATAGCTACAACCTGGGAGTCTTTAAGTCAAGACTGAATAGGTTACTTCTAGATAAGCGTGCTCCATCGTCGACCACATCATTGCTTATCATCAGGTAAGATAGTGGTCAAACGCGAGCATATAAAAATTAAAAAAAAATATGGGAACACCTTTTAATCATCATACAGTCAAAACACTTTCAACCACAACAAACCAAACCACCATTCAGAAAAGGGAGACGGAAAATAGGATACACATAAATCTCAAACGATATTTTAGGTACAACTGCACATATCATTCAAAATAACTAGCAAGGACACCTATAACAAATACCTAAATATTTGACAATATGGAACCGAAGGCTGAACCCTTTACTAACAAGACCCAAAGGATCACTAATCTATTTAACGGCAGGTGTATTGACAGTTGACACCTCACGTTTATCATAAACCCTTTCGTTCATACAATATTCATGTTTCATGTCAAACCTGCTGAATGTGGGTTATTTTCATAGACTAGTACTAGTACTGATGGCCCAGTGATTAAGGTCTTACCTATTTCATAATATTTAAGTTCGTGATTTTAAATTCAGGCAAGGACTAATGTGACTCTGTCTCTCATAGCATAAGCATATTCAGCTTCTATAATATTCCCAGTGCTGGGACTCAGGCCTACTCTTTAATCACGGCACAGAAACGCATGGAAGGCAGGGTGAATTTCTTTCTTCCTTTGCGGGATACCGACCTTAAAACTTAATCTAGGATAATTTTATGGTACTGTTACGTCGACCGCATTACACTGGAAGGTTCGAGAATATAGTCAAAGTTTCCAGAAGTTTCCACTACGTTCGAGAACATTCCATTGTGGTACTGTATAGAAGTTCATATATGTTTCTAGAATATTCCACTATCGGATAGTTCGACTATGTTCTGAAAACTTCTATGACTGTATAAATAGGCCGGGCGGGCGGCGAATGAGTCAGTCTGTTTTCGACTACGGATGCGAACGGACGCGAATATAAGCGATTACGAAGAGAATAGTGATTACTCGTATTAGCGAATTTGTGTTTGTGTAAATAAGTTGTTGAGTTAGTAAAGGATTTTTGGTTAATTAATCAATGTAAAATAATTTATTCCATACCCATCTCGTAACATTATTGATATTTTAAATTTAAGAAAAACAAAAAATAGGATAATTTTTAACCTAGGATAATTTTAGGAACAGTCACATGAGGAGAGAGCATGGGCTGTAATCCACCACGCGGGCCCAGTGCAGGTTTATAAATGTCACATGTCTTCGGTTTTTGGTTCTAGGACATATCGGTTTCCACATTATGTTTTCCTTCACCGTTTTGAGAGGGGTTATTGTAAATTCGCCACTGTTAAAAGTATGTGTAAATTTGCAACAGCTCTATTTTCATGAAGTACATTCGTCAAATTGTTTATTTCTGCACACACAGCAGAAAAATCAAACAATAAGTCGACTAAAAACGTTATTTATTTACTTTTCATAATCACATTAATTTTAAATTAAAAAAAATCACAGTTCTACTTAAAATATGTATGGTTACTGTTAGTTCTCATTATTTTTCGTAGGTTATCTTAAAACCTGTACTTTCATAATTTTAGTACCTAATCATTACACACACACACACACACACCATCCAAAAATGATAACGTACCAATACAATAAAATTGTCTGTTTTATATTTTATTATGTTTAAGTACCCACATTTTATATTACTAAGTTTTTACTTTTTTATTTTTGTTAGTACCTACTTATAAACTAATGTACAGAGTGGAAGGCGCTGACGACTGTGACACAGTTCATACTACTACGGTCGTCGACGTATTCTCTTGTTTACATAATCACCCATTGTTGTTATTATATTTTCCATACACTAAGAGATATTTGTAATACTTAGTTATTCAAATAAACTATTATTATTATTATTATTATCTATCTTTCAGCTTTGCTTGTACCTTGTATTTTATACAAAAATGATGTACCTATAATGAAGACTTGTGACGAATTTACATATATTTTTAATGCAAGTGGCGAATATACTTTCAATCTATGGAGTCTACAAAAATGTGACGAATAAACTTTGTGGCGAATTTACAATAGCCCTTTGAGATCAATGGCGATGAAATAAAGTACACAAAGTTAAGCACCTGCCTGGGTTTGAACCTACAACGTACAACTCATAGTGCGGGGGCTGTTAGCAATGGACCACCACTGCTCATTCCACTTATCTCTAGCACTCGTGGCTAAAAATAACAGCCGCAGTGTTTGATTTTCCAGGTTAAGCAACCTTTGTCCCTTTCCGTGGATGAGTAGGTAATCATTCGTGACATATACGTCACATATAACTCCTCCATGCCTCGAAAAGCACGCCAAGCCATATTCCTCTCGGCTGTGCTTTCTCTTTTTTTTTCTTTCTAAAGTCGTTACGATACTCAGAAACCAGACAGAAGCCTTGGTAATCTGACTCTAATCTTACCAAAAGTTATCGTGCTACCCAGGTACTGGGTCGTGGAGGTCAGATAGGTAGTCACTCCACGTAAGATACTACACACGTGAGATCCTCAGCTGCATTCGGTTGGACTGGAAGCCAACACTAACGTAAGTAGTTGGGAAAAGACTAGCCATCCACGTACAAACCTCCTTTATCTTGTAAATCGACGTCTTTATTGGAACGAAGTTCCTTATCGCGCGTTGTGAAAGGGGGCTAGACGGAAAAAATTCTTACGAAAAGTTGTCACGACATTCAAGAGGCTGTCCATCCAAAAAGATTGTGTTGGAAAAACAATCTAATAAAAACTTCTTGTATTTTTGGTGGGTAGGTACAAAGTTTGCAAGCAGATCAAGCATTATCAAACATTATTTGTTATAGTTGTTGTTATTGCTAAAGAGTTGAGTTGAGCTGAGCTAAGCTGAGCTGAGCTGAGCTGAGCTGAGCTGAGCTGAGCAGAGCTGAGCTGAGCTGAGCTGAGCTTAGCTGATCTGAGCTGAGCTGAGCTGAGCTGAGCTGAGCTGCGATGAGATGAGATGAGATGATGAAGTATAACTTCTTACGTGCGTGCGTGTGTGCGTAGTTAATAATAAAAAAAATATTATAAATAAAAAAAAATAAAATTCTAATACAATTCCTTCACTAATTAATCGAAAGGAACTTCGTTCCATCAGGGTGTCCCTTGACACCTCTCAAGTTTTTTTTTTTTTTGTGAGTGGGTAATCATAAAATAACTTCTCCCGCTCTGGGTGGAGCGGTCGGGTGTGTCAGACTCTTACTGACTAAAACCCACCCGTATTCCTTCAGTTGCCTGCTGCTAGGGGCCGCGGTGACTCATTAAAATATCCCGCGACCCTGGCATTGGCCCCAACGGGGGGTCCGTTGGGGCTAATGCCTCAATGCATCAATATCTGCTGAGATCTCTTGGAAGCGCACGTGGAACACTACGCGCCGTCGACTCAGGCCTGGTCCTCATCGGACGGTGAGCTACCCATTACTCGCCATCCGCAAGCCCACGCCTATAATAATAATAATAATCCTTTTATTTCAGGTAATTTCACCCATAACAATCCAAGTCACATAAATCTAATAAATAAATCAATCAGATTAAACATTCAAATTAAATCATTAAAATCGAAATAAATAAAATATAAATACAATAAATTAAATAAAAATCACTAAAATATGTCACTAAAATTAAATAAAATAAAATCATTAAAATCAATTAAAATAGTTTAACATTTAGCAAGTAGGTATTCTAATTATTAGGCGCACAATTTCAATAAAACACACATACAAGACATTAAATAAAAATTACACTTATTCATTTACATTCATTATATATAGATAAAAACAAACACATAATTAAAATTTTCTTACCGGCATTGGAACAGCAACATGCCTGCCACAGCAATGCCGGATATACGGGCAGTCCAGCCTGTTGGCGATCACTGCCAGGATAGCATTGGGGCTGGCCCGCACCTGGCGCACCAGGGACGCACACCGCTTGCGCATAGAAGCGTGGAAGCGATCAGTGCGTGCCATCGCGAACATCCCTGATGCGCTACAGAAACGGGGCAGCCCCAACACCGCCCGGAACGCGTTGTTGTACTGGACACGGAGGGCACCGTATCCCCTTTCAGTATAGTCAACCCACAGGCTTCACGTGTATAGAGATGTGCAGTACGCTTTAAAAATTGTGACCATCACACCAGCAAGCCTATGGTGGCCAGGAATCAGCTTGCGACTCCCGACGCCCAGGGTGACTCCAGCGGCGGCTAGGGGCGTGAAGGCGCGAGGATTGCCTCTCGCTCCATACCATGGCCTGGACCAGGCTCAGACGTGAGGTTGACAGCGCCGATCGCCTCCATGAGGACACAGTGTAGTACACGGTGGAGGTCTGCCCTTCTTGGGCGAAGGTTAACCGACCTTCACCGTTTACGTCACAGAAGAAAAAATACATGTCTAATATTTTTTGGTAATCTAAGTGACAGACCAAATATATTTTTGAAGTGAAAACTTCTTTTTTCGCGTTGGGCATTTTTAAGATGGGTAAACACTATTGAACTCGCGCGACACCGACCCGCTGCGAGTGCTACGACGCGTAGCACTCGTAGCGCATCGCGTAGCGGATTGAAGTGAAAAATTCTTTACGCGCGTTGGGCATTTTTGTTCAAGTTTTCACTTCTGTCGGCACTCCCGGAGAGCCACTCTTTTCTTTTTAGTCATCTACTCTATTTTTAGTTTATACCATGTAAAAACAAACCAAAGAAAAAGCTTCGAGGAAACTTTGTAAAATTAGAATTTTAGGCTTTATCTTAGCCGCCTTTTGTTCAACGAGTTGTCATTAAGATAATTGTAAGTTCTTACAGTTTGGGGATACACTAATGTTAGAGCTTTGAGGCCAGATTAGCTGATTCGAAGAATATTCTTATTTTTATCAGTAGGATAAGTAGGAATGGATTTTGTTTGTCATGTTTATTTTTAGACAAAAGATAATGTTATTCTCAAGAGTTTAATATTCAGTTGGATGATACTTACTTGTTTTTTTTTCAGTTTTAAAGATAGATCCCGTCAGGGAAAGTGTGACCAACACTTTCCCTTTTTTTAGTTAGTAAACCAGCTGACGTAGCTCAGGCATTTAATGAGTTTTTTGCCAACATACCTATAACTACAACTCGCTTCTTAAATTCATCCCCGTCTAAAGCTGAAAGTCTTTTGAACGGTAGTGTACCTAAGTGCAATCAATCATTTAGTTTTGAGCATGTAACACCACTTGACGTAGTTAACGTTTTTAACTCTCTAAAATCAAAAAACACAGGTGATTACTGGGGCATCTCAATTAAACTTTTGAGTGATATAATAGGCATCGTAGCGCCTTATCTTGCTGTAACTTTTAATAAATGCGTGGACTCAGGAACTTTTCCTGATCTCATGAAGTGTAGTAAAGTCATACCTCTATTTAAATCAGGCAATAAAAATGATATAGGCAACTTCAGGCCCATTTCCATCCTGCCTGCATTTAGCAAAATTTTTGAAAAGTTAATACTGAAGCAGTTGCTAACATATTTTAATGTAAATAGCCTCCTTCATAATGATCAATATGGCTTTACAAAAGGTCGATCGACTACAGATGCGGGTGTTGCTCTCCTAAAACACATATTCAACGCATGGGAGAACTCGCAAAATGCTATCGGAGTTTTCTGTGACCTCTCCAAAGCTTTTGATTGCGTACACCATGACACGCTTTTGCGTAAGCTGCGTCATTATGGTCTCCAAAACGAAGCTCTAAATGTAATTGATTCATATTTATGTAATAGGTTCCAATGTGTAGATATCAATGGTGTTAAGTCTTCCGGGCTACCAGTTCATTTAGGTGTGCCTCAAGGCTCGATATTGGGACCATTCTTGTTTTTGGTGTATATTAATGATTTACCATATTTTTTAAAGGGTATCTGTGACGTAGTACTGTTTGCAGATGATACCTCTCTTATCTTTAAAGTAGATAGGAATAGAAATGATTTTGATAACGTAGATAGCGCTCTCTCAATGGTTACGGATTGGTTTACGACAAATAACTTGGTTCTTAATGCTAAGAAAACTAAATGTATAAAGTTTGCCTTACCTAATGTTATAAATCTAGGACCTAATGTCATCTTAAATAAAGAAGTGCTTGAAACTGTGGACTCGGCAGTTTTTTTGGGTATAACTGTTGATTCCAAACTTCAATGGGGCGCACATATATCAGGCCTATCAGGAAGGCTCAGTTCTGCCGCCTACGCCGTCAGAAAAGTTAGACAATATACTGACGTTGACACAGCACGGTTACTCTATTTTAGTTATTTCCATAGTGTTATGTCTTATGGTATTCTTTTGTGGGGTAAAGCTGCGGACATACAAAATATATTTGTTTTACAAAAACGTGCTGTACGAGCAATCTATAGGTTAAGGTCAAGAGTTTCTTTACGAGAAATTTTCAAAGAGATTGGAATTCTCACGGTGGCATCTCAATTCATTTTTGCAAACATATTATACATTAGACAAAATATACATTTGTACAAAAAGACCAGTGATATCCACAATTTTAACACCAGAAATAAGTATAAACTTCATGTTCCTTCCCACCGTGTTCGTAGGGTTCATGGTTCGTTTGAGGGTCTCGGTATCGAATTTTACAATAAGCTACCCCGTTCTTTTCTTGACTTGCCTTTTAATGCATTTAAAACTAAAATTAAATCTAGTCTCTGTTCGAAAGCATACTATTCCATCAACGACTACTTAGAAGATAATAATAGTTGGTCGCTGTGTTGAACGCAGGACAATGTTACACTTGATGTTCTTTCTCCATATTTAGCTTATGGTTATAACAGATTATATGAGTTCATATAATAATTGTCTACCAAATTTAGTGTGATGGCCCTAGTTCATCACTTGTGGCTTCGAATCACAGCCCTTTGATAGTTTCAATCTTTGTTCTTGTAAGCAGGCACACCAGTTATGTATGGAGGCTTCTTTAATTTGGTTTAGTGTTTATGCTTGAGTTGGTTTTTAATGGCATGATTGAGTGTGCTAGCTGGCAAGTGGCGGATTATTTTATTTAATTTTATGATTATATTTTAGACGGCATATATTTATTTTTCTGTTTTACATAATGTTAAGATTGTTGCTTAGAATTATATAGATTCAAGTTCTTAAAACTTAACAGACAGATGTGTTGCTGGGGAGTTTGTTGGCCACTTCTTCTTCACAGCTAAAACACTAGGAAGTGGTGACGGGCGGGCGTTTTTTGGGGGACTGTCTTTATGTAGAACTTTGACGTTCAAAAAGTGCTGGTTCTCAGCCTAGTTTGAATAAATGACTTTTGATTTTTGATTTTTGAACATACAATACCTATCTGCGCTTTTCGTTAAAGGAGAATAGATTAATGACTTGTGAGACACTTTAGCAAGGAGTGTACGACTAAGTCTAATTCTTTCTATAATTTAAAAAAAAATACAACCGACTTCAAAAAAAGAAAACACACTAAAAATTTAAAAATAACTTAATTTCGGAAGTCGGTGTTTGTATTTTATTTCTTCGTTATTTGACATCGATTTCGGAAATTATTTTTTTTTGGAAGTCGGTTGTATTTTTTTGCAAAAAAGTTTTTTATTTTATACTTTTTAGTTGTTACCCCAGAACTAAAACTAAATATTAAAGTCACGCCCAAATCGATAACCCCAGAAACATTGAACATGGAATTTAAACATACTCGTAATTGGAGGAAACCAAAACGTCACTTATGTATGCAATTTTTTTTGTTTTTGTTGATTTTTTCAAAAAGCACTTAATAAGCAATTTCGATAAAATTTATATAGGACCACCTCTGAATTATATTCTTTCGTATAAAAAAGAATTTTGAAAATCGGTCCACAACTGACAGAGAAATCGGTGGACACACATTAAAAAAAAATACGGTTAAAATATATAAAAGTCGGTTAAAATATATGTACCATAAGTATATAACATAATCAGCCTTATTATGTCTCCACTGCTGGGACTCAGGCCTCTTCTCTAGAATAGGGTATAGGCCGCTATCCACCACGCGGGCCCAGTACGGGTTGGTGGATGTCACATGTCTTCAATGTTTTGGTTCTAGGACATGCCGGATTCGTCACGATCTTTTTCTTCACCTTTTTTACCGATGATGGAATAAATTATGCAAAGTAATGCGCCTGCCTGGGTTTAAATCCACGACCTACAACTTGTGAATACGGGCCCATACCACTGGGCCGTCATTGGTCCCTAAGCCTACGCCTCAAAAGATTTCATGTGATGAAGGCTTTATTTTTCAACAACACCAATAGAGCAACAGTATTTTGCAAATACCCGGTGAAACAAATGATCTATCTCGAAAGAACTTTACTTCAATGGTAACACAGCTCAATCAAGATGGGTTTTTATGACTACAGTTTATATTCAAAATTAATTGAAGGCGTCTGGAACTGATTGCATTTAATTGAGGGAGGTCTATGTCCAGCTGTAGACGTCTGAAATAATTGTGTTGAATTAGTTCCAATCGTTTATTTTTACAAGCTTTATATAACTTGCATGTTCGTATGTTTGTAAGTTGTTCGTCAAAATTTGCAAACCATTTTTCGACCATTTGTTGGTATCCGATTGAGCTGAAATTTTGGACACACCTTTAGTTCTGGTGACAATGCATTTTTCTGATAAGCATGATCTGAATCAACATTAAGCATTACCTCCAGATAAACGCACTCTTCAATGCTTAATAGCATGGACACGAAAATTTATTTTATTTTATAGAAACTAATTTTGAGTCGGCACCAAACAACAATCTGATTATTAAATATCTAATTTTTTTAAGTACGTAGAAATGAAGAAGGCGTAGGTGTAGGTACTCGTAATTAATCATTTTATTAATTGGCGCCGACTCAAAATTAGTTTACATAAAATTTGATATTTTATGTTGGTAAATAAGCTCAATACTCAAGACCTAAAAGGTTTATTTATTTTTTGCTTTTTAGTTCTTTTTCGTCGGTTAAATTTTTTGTTAAAAAGTTTTTTATATTATGATTTTTTGTGACTCGCATCATCTTTTAATACTGAGGCTAATTTCTAATCCTTCATCATTCCTCTTGGCACTGAGGTTCCCAGGATATTGACCAGTTGAGGGTACCGCCAATATGCTAAAGACGTTTTCTGTCACTAAAACCAGTTTTTTATATCCAACTTCTATTGTTTAGGAAAGGTATGGTTTCCATCATCAGCTCAGTGTCATGATGTGATGATTCCTAAATGCAAATACCTGATTAAGTTATGAAAATTAAACAGAAACAATATTTGTGCCCAATTTTCGAGGTTTTCTCTCAATTTTATTAGGATTCCATGATCAGATCCTGATGTCCTCGACATGAGACCACCCTTAAGGTATACCCTATCTAATAAAAAAATCATCAAAATCGGTTCATAAACAACGGAGTGAGGGCCGAACATACGTACAGAAATGCTAAACGTGCCCACAATTTTAGAGGTTTCTTCTCAATTTTATCAGGATTCCATTATCAGATCCTGATTTCCTTGACATCGGACCATCCTTCAGGTATACCCTATCTAAAAAAAAAAAATAATTAAGATCGATTCATAAATGACGGAGTGAGGGCTGAACATACACAAAAAAAAAAGAAAAAAATATATATATACGGTCGAATTGAGAACCTCCTTTTTTTTTCGTCGGTTAAAAATATGAAAAATGTTTTGCGTTTTATTCTCTAATATGTGTAATATTTTACACATCACAAACCAATTCGAATGGAAAAAGATATTTCAAGAGGATATAACTAC